>CM023099.1:3285175-3683916 GCA_013103745.1 Gardenia jasminoides | reverse complement strand
TTTTTCACATTGCCTGTTCATGCATTTCAGGGATACAAATTCCCCACACACACCTTCACTTTAGAGTTTCTTTCCATTCTTGTATGTTACTATTCCCCCATCCCTTGTGACATAAGTAAACATCTCATTTTAGTTTTTCTTTTTAGATTAGTACATTTTAAGGCATTACTCCTTTGAATTAGGGAAAGAGCTAGTATGAGCCTAGCTTTAGCACGCTTTTTTATTTCCTTCTATGAAAAGGAAGAATTAAAGTCAATGAATTTAGTCCCAAGACCCATTATGTGTTGTACTTATTCCTCCTAGGACATACACTGCATTATTCTTCTTTAAAAATCAAGTCTCTTTCTTCATGTTTAGCAATTCAAAGTCAAAAAACTGTTTCTCTTAAATTGCATCTTTGAAAATTCAAGTTCCTCTTTGCATTTAAAAAAATTGATCCCTTGATATTTTATAAAAATTGCATTTTGATAACCCTATTTTTCCTCGCTTTCTTGTCTGAGTCTCATCGTTGCATTCTCTTCAAGCCTCCCTCGAGGGAAAAAAATTGGATGACACAACTAATGATCAATTCCAATCACACCTCAAGGGAGACATTTGCCCCCTCCATCCAACATTAGGTTTAGGTTTGCATCCATATAGATAACATCCAAAATGTGATAAATTTGAATTTAGAATTAGAAATTTTCAACCAAGTTTTGCAACTACTTTGGTAGGAAGGTGCCTAGAGACCCAGTAACATCG
This sequence comes from Gardenia jasminoides, assembly GCA_013103745.1. NCBI lineage: Eukaryota > Viridiplantae > Streptophyta > Magnoliopsida > Gentianales > Rubiaceae > Gardenia > Gardenia jasminoides. Next base: position 3,683,175 of record CM023099.1, on the reverse strand, counting down.
AATCCTTGCCTTCCTCTTCAACCAGGACTCTAACCTTTTTTTTCTAGTTTTCAAAGACTGAGTCGCCTAAAAAGGGTTTTCTTTGTTTATTTTCATTAACTAAATCTTTTGGGTGACTTGGTACACCTAAACTCCATACCAAGCATGACTCCAAACTTTTTTTCTAAAACCCTTTTCTAGATCTTTGTTTTGGTCCAAACCGTCGTAGATTTTTGTAGTCCCATGACCCCTTCCTTTCTTTTTCAAAACCAACAAAATCAAAATATTTCCTTTTTCCATCAAAATAGGCTGCATGCCACTCCAATCGGGATTTTCCTAAGAGGGTCCCGTAACTTGATTTAGTTGATTATTTCGCTCTTCTAAACTTTCTTATATATCTCACATTTGATGTTTTAGGTTGTTCCCTTTTTCTTTCTCTTTAGGTTTTCGCGGTAATCACTTCTTACAAATCGCTGATATGATGAATGAATTATTGTTTATTTATTTACTTGTACCCCAGCTTGCATTTGGGGTGGGTGTGCATCTACCCCAGAGTCTCTCCAAAATGTTTGGTGTTTGAATCCCTCCTCTCAAAGTGGAATCACACTTTCATACGCATATGTATTTTACTTTTAACCCTACTTTTTTTTACTTTTAGTGTTTGTCACGCCACCTTCCCTATTAGGGATGATTGATCCACTTGGACATGTGGCATGGCACCACGCAACGTAGTAATGTCTAGGGATCACCAACCACCCACTTGAGACATTTGGATTGGATGACCTTGCCTTTAATCCAAGGTTTGGGAGCCCGTGAACCTTTTGCGAAGTCTAGATGCATTCGTGAGCTCAACCTCATGCATCCATCCATGTTAGAATTGCCTAGGGAGAGTCTACCTTACCCCTATTAAGGATCACTAGACACCTAGAGGAGGGATTCCACCCCTCTTTATTTTGTGCAATTTGTTGCTCCAACGCAGTTATGTGATATTTGTTGATTAAACTAACCTTTCGTTGTCTTCCTTTTCTTTTATTTCACAAACTGAAGAATAAGAGTTTTGCACCTTTAAGACAAGTCATCCTTCTAGATAGGCTATTGCACGCTTGAATTTATTGCATTTAAGTTGTAATATACTATCACTTTAGGCTTACCCCACATTCAAACGAGGTTCTATAGCCATGTTTCTTACTGCACCTACTTGCTTTAATAAACCGGCATCATGTATAAGCCATAGAGGGGAAATGCCGCATATTAAATCCCATGTTAGAATAAACCACCTTGTGTCTCTGATATGGAATCCAATGAGACTTGCATGTTTATATTTTCAAGAACATCCAAAAGGTAATGCACAAGGTAAGGTAGGGTCCCATCCTTCTGTATGGTGGCATCCAAAGATATGGAGTGACTCCTTACATAGAATATAAACCCCTAATAATCATTTTTTTGGCCATTTATCAAAGTTGGTAAAATCCCATGATAAGGACACTAAATCAAAAATTCAATGGTAATAATTTATCATTGTTGAGATAATGATTTTATCAAGGCCAAATTTTGATTTTAGAAGGCTTAAGAGCTTAGTGGTGTTGCAAATAAAATTGAGATGGAATTACGTAAGCAATGAACCCGATTTTGGTAAACCATCAATCCCGGCCCAATCCATCCAACTAGATCCATATTTCAAAGACAAAGCTCAAGTGCACTACAATTCCTTCGAGAATAATCCTTTTCATAAATTAACCTTTAACCTCTTACATATCAATAAAGTAATGAATCCATCTCAATCCTCAACCTCATAAGGTGCCCAAACAGTGCATATTCTTTTGTCAACCCTGGACCGACAATCGCGATATTAACAGAGTGATCGGACCCATCGTATTGTATGGTGCATACCCCAAAGGATTGCATTTTTCATGCTAGCCTACCCTTGGCATACAAAGGGGTTCTCTAGGGACATGCATCCCAATTATATAAGTAATCACTAACTTCGTTTTTTTTCCTTTTTTTTTCAATAAATCTCTTGCAGTTCCCCTTGAAATAAGTTCCTAAAGTGTGTTTCCCTTTCCAATTCAGGTACTTTTAAAATGGCCAGTTTCACGCAGAAGCCCCATCACATCTCGACATCTAAAAGCAAAAGTTCAAAAAGTAAGTCAGAAGCATGAGTTCCGCACTTAAGGTCTCGAATAGGAATGCTTTGTCATCACTTCACCGATTTTTGCTTCCTGGGAGCTCGGCCATGTGAAGTGCACCGGAAGGTTTAATGAGATTTAGTCAGATGGCTGCACAAAAGCATGCAATTGATCGCGGTGGCAAATAACAATAGGAGGCGGTCTCAATGAGCATGGACCCGCTTGTTAGCAACCCCCCGTAATGTAGAGTAATCAATTTCCTTTCCCACCAATATTCAAACTACTTTGTCCCTACTCTACTTCCAACCCATATGATGTTACCTTTTCTCATCACAATACCAATTTTTCACGCCCCATCCCAATCACATCCTACTAAGCCCAACCAAAAGAACAAACCCCTCATACTCAACCTCGACACTCAACATGCCTCCCTCATGCTCCGTATTCACACATACCACGGAACCTTTTAAAGGGATCCCTTCCTGGAAATCCCGTGGATGACCTTGTTGCACCGGGCCACAAAGATTTGTCAAAAAGGTTGATAAATTTGATGAATTTATAAGGAAGAACCAAGGTCCGAACCGGCATGGTGGATTAGATTTCATGATGATCTCAGGCTTTATTCGACGCCCCATTCACCTAGGGTTTCAACCCCTAAGTTCAGCAAGTATGATGGTACCGGAATCCTAAGACGCATCTTAAAATGTTTTAGCAACAAGCTTGGTAAACCAAAGGGATGATGAGAACCTGCCTGGGCGCCTGTTCCTCGAGAGCCTAGAAGGAGATGCTTTGATTGCACTCAACCTGAAATCTCAAGATCAAAACTTGTTGGATTTGTCAACGCCTTTTGTGAAGGGCATGAATTAAATGAGTTGGCACCAACACAACAACATTTAAGAGTCAGCAAAAGTGAGACCTCAAGACTCTGCTGTCATATGCTGCGATGGAGAAAGTTGGTTTCTAAAGTTGAGCCTCCCATGACGTAAGAAGAGATTGTTCTGCATTCTCTCATCAAGGCACATGACCCACTTATTTTGAAGAGATTTTCAATGACCGGAGTTCTTTTGCTACAATTGTCAATGTTGGAGGAATATGATGAGTTTGTTAAAGCTGGAAAAATTGTCATGTGACCAAAAAACAGAATTGGAAACATTGTAATGGCAAATGGCGTTAGCTAAAAACTCCCCGCTTTAAAAAGAATGGGCGAGAAGTCGCTTTTTTGCTGGATCGTAATCCACCTTTCAGTCTGTGCCCTGAGTCACCCCACCAATTCCAATTCATACTTACCTTACCCTACCATCAGCTGCTTATCACACCGCCGCCCAAATGTCAAATGCCTCACCTATTTATTTGAATTCTATCTTGCTCTCTGCTAAATTCCCAACCTATTCCTGCACCTCGCAATCTATGCTCCTAGATCCGCTTCCACAAAATCCTCGTCTAAAATTCTTTGAGTATAATGAATGCAAAATCAGAAAACCTTTCGATTTTCACCAATTTAATGCTTCCCCATTGTTCAGTCAGAGGAATAGCTTGAGTGCTGTCACTGAAAAATCAGCACAGGCTCCCCCAAAATCAGACATCCCTGAGGACCCCATCAAGATCCCTATGCTAATCATGCTTTACCATTGGAAGTCTGACGACAGGGTCTTGACATAGTCCTGAATGGAGAAAGTTCTGAAAAAGGTGGAACGCCAATAGAAACCCCTTTCCATCAAAAAAGTTGGGGAAGACGAGAGGTGATGTTGACCTGCTTAAAGCAGAGCTGGTGCAGGCCAAGAACCGTACAATGTAGAGACAAGTTTCTCTTTGAGGATCTCCTTGAAGAGTCGATCCCAAGAAATAAGTTAAAATCTCTGTCCGAGAAGAAGTAAAATGGGCCCCATGCTGATGAATCATGCTTTGATGTCAATCATTTCTTCAAAAACCACAATGCACTTGTTATTTCACCTTTTGCTTGTTTAAAATTATGCTTTTAATTATGCTTCCATGGTATTATTCAAGTTCTTGCTTTTGCCAAATGAAATGAAATTTCTCCTTTTGTCCTTCAAGCATTATGGTCCACCTATTTTATTTTCACATTTATTTTATTTTCTCTTGATGATCATGAATAAAAACCTTTGACCCTTGGACATCATCCTTTGAGTTTATGGACCTAAAAATTTGATATCTCATGAACTTGGATGTCATCATTTGTAAGATGATCAAACACACCGAGATTGGCTTGAGAAACTACCTTTTGGCATGTAGAATTGCAATCGATTTCACCTGGGGCAACACCTTACTCTCTCATGTATGAGATGGAAGGGTATTACACTCGAAGTTGAAACCCCATCTTTATGCGATTCTAATGGAAGTTCGCTTGAAGAAGTTGAATGGACCAAACGCAACGCCACGAGCAAGCCTTGATCGATGAAAGAAGGTTGAATGCCATCGTCATGGCAATGTTACCAAGAGGATGGTTCGGCTTATAACAAGAAAGTTAGACCTCAGGTTGGGGGGGACAAGGTTTTGAAGCAATCCTTCCGATACAAGAAGAGGCTGGGGAAATTAGCTCGTCCGAATTGGCAAGGCGTCATTATTCAAAATGTATGCTACCGAGGAGCATTATTTCTCATGGAGATGGATGGATGATTTTTCCTCAACCAATCAATTCTTAGACATGTGTAAAAGATTTTTCATATGATTGAGCAGGTTTCTTGAAATTTTTTGCAAAGGTGGTCTGAAAACCGACCTTCTTCCTTTCGCTAAACACTTCAACCCCCAATTTTCCCGCTTGAGCTTATAAAAAAAATGATTAATTATTTAGCAAACCCTCTTGAGAATCACAAACCCCACACTGGGTAATTTTATGTTAAAAAAAAAGAAAAAAGAAAAGAAAAGGACCAAACTGGAATAGCAAATTTTCTAAAAAAAAAAAAAAAACCTTTTGCATTCAAGTTTAAACCTGCCCTACACCCAAACCCCCCCTTGCAAAAGCCCTAGTGTTATAGACCTCCACCTTTTGTAAAAAAATTTCTGAAAATAACTTTCTCAATCAAGAGGCAAATGATGCAAATACATTCCTCTCTGAATTTTGTCAAAAGGATTGTCTCATCGATGCCACCATTTTAACAAACATGTTTAAATTGACAAAATTAGGTTTAAATCTGTCTATTTCACTATCACCAACTTCAAAGACAAGTCGAAGGTACTAAGGCAAGCTTTGAAAAGCAACGGTTAAGCGAAGGAAAAGTTCATGGGACTAGGGGGTGATTACGCTTATCGGTTTACCTTATATCAAACATTCCCTTGTAGTCGCCGAAACTCCAAGGAGATGATATCCAAAGGGGTCAAGTGTAGCGCTTTTGTTTTAAATAGTTTTCCGACGCTTATGGCCATTGTTGATTTAAAATGCCATGTTTAGCATTCATTCTATGGTCATGGTGTCATTTTAAAATAAAATTGTTTCTTTACAAACTTTTGCACATATTTTCATCAAAAAGGGCATTTTCATCAAAGGACAATCCTCTTAGATTACCATGAAGGTATGGGTGATATGGGTTGAAATAAAGTGCAACATTTAACAAATCTAACCGGTCAAACAAAAGGAATTCAGGTGACACCGCTTCATTGGCGTCCAAGAACTCATGTTTACTGGCTATTTGAGATAAAAGGGGAGAACGGTGGCGCATCATTATTTTCACCACCTTCTTTTCTTTGCGAGGTGGACAAGTGGTGATCGGTCAAGTCAAGGAGACCAACTTTATTTTGAGTCATGTTTAGATCAGCGTATGATTAAATCATTTTGAAGATTGGTTAATTGCAAAATTGAGGAAGGACAAGTGCCTTCGAAAAATTTGGAAACAGAGTTTCATACGCACACTACTAGGTGTTATAACCCACAATTTTTTTTTCAAATTCTTTCTCTCAAACGCGTGCTGTTTCGACATTCCACTGGCGGCCAGTCCAAGAGGCCACCGGAGGCGATGGATTGGAGGGGTCGATAGACCATACGATTCAGCTTTATTCCATTCTTGCTTTATTTCTCTTTTATGTTTGATCTTGTGTTCTGTTTTTTTAGACATAGGTTTAACTGTTAGAAATACTTTGATTCATTTGTTTGCATCGAATGTATATTTGTTTAATTTTGCTCTTATGTGCTTGTTTATGTTATGGAAAAAAAACTTTATCTAAATTGCACATTTGCCTAAATTGATTTGTTTTTCAAAAATTTGATTCAAAAGGGTGCAAATGTCCAATTTTAGTTACAATTGCTTTCATCCTTCAAATAAAGCCCGTGTGATGCTGAAAGATCCTTTTTCCATCTTACTGGAAATAATTGTTATGTGATTAAGACATTGGCATTTTAGAAAGTATGTTTTGTAAAATAGGAAAATTATGCCTTATTTTCCTATTAAATGAGATTTCTTCTTTATTGGATTTTACAAGAAATGATTGATATTGTTGGCAAATGATCCTTTTCAATTGATGTGAAAAAAAAAGGGAAAAAGAAAAAGAAAGAAAAAAGAGTAGCAGAAGTGAGAATTTAAATTCTACCCAATGATTCTAGTACTAAGTAACCGAGGGTTTAGCACCTACAAATGTTAACTTTCGCAGAAAACGGTGCTTGAATTATGAGTATGCAAAGCAGCTTGAACAAGTAAAATGTTGAGTAACCGGAGTCTTCACCTAAAAGTGTTGATTTTCACACAAAAGACATCTTTACTATTTGAGCAAGAAGGCATATGTCGAAGTAAGGAGTCTTCACCTAAAAGTGTTGATTTTCAAAAGGCATTATTGCAATTTGAATAAGAGGATGTGTTTCAAGAACCTTTTATCAGAAAATCTGAGAAAATATGGAAAAGGCAAGTTTGAATTGACCATATGAGTCGTTTGATTGCAAAATTTGGTGAAAGTGAGAAATCAAGCTTGAATTGTTAAAATTGAGGTATAATTGTCTTTCTTTTACTTGACATTATGAGTACTTGATGCAAATTGAATAATTGCATAATAATATTTTGCCGAATTTATGAGGATTTGGATTTCCAAGATCACATGGTTTATTTCAATCCCATAACTTGTTTTTGATGAATATTTCCTACTACTTGAGAACAAGTAATGTTTCATGAGCACGAATATCTGATAAATGTGTTTTATCGCATGATTCTGATACGTTTTAGTCATTTTAATGGCTAACAGTTGTGATCCCAAGAGAATTTGCACTTTATGAAAAAAAAAAAAAAGAAAGAGGAATTGAATTTCCATGGACTAATTGGTTAATATTTCATGACTCTACGCGGGTTAACGCATTCAGCTTGGACAGGGGCAATTTTGTTTTGAGAGAAAGTTCTCCAATTTTGGATAAAGCATTCAAGATTAATTTTTGCCAGAAAAGGTTTGCAGATCAAGACGATGGCAACATATGTGGATTTGTTCCAACCCTGCAGAGGAAAGGGTTCAGTTACACTCTTCAATTTTTCAAAATTTATCAATTCTTGAAAAAAAAAAAGAAAAAAAAAAAAAGAAAAAAAAGAAGAAAGAGAAAAAAAAATGGGAAGAAAGAAAAGAAAAAAGTCATTGTTCCTATCAATCACTTACTTTTCAAGTCAAGAAAAATCAAAAATTAGAATGGCACCATTTCATCGAGTGCATCATTACTTGCATTTTTACATTTATCATGTTTGAACAACTTGTGTTTTATTTTTCAAAGTCTGGCAATCCAGCATTTATGTTTTCATCTAGTCATTTAGGCTTGGGTCCAATCCCATTGAATAGTATATCTAGTCATTCAGGCTTGGGTCCAATCCCACTGAATAGTATGTTTAGTCATTCAGGCTCGGGTCAAATCCCACTGAATAGTATGTTTAATCATTCAGCCTCGGGTCCAATCCCACTGAATAGTATGTTTAGTCATTCAGGCTTGGATCCAATCCCACTAAATAGCATATTTTCATTTTCCCATCTAGTCATTCGGGGCAAAGTTGGGTCCAATCCACCTAATAGTCTAAATTTGGAAAGAATTTAAATTTCATTGTCGCTGTCTCGACCCTCGCCATGCACCCTTCTATCCCCCTTCTTCAATTTAAATTTAGGTATTCTACGGACCCTCACACCCTTCTATCCCCCGCTTCAAATTTAAATTTCTGGTTTGGCTGCTCTCGACACCTCTAGCACCCTTCTATCCCTTGCTGCTTCAATTTAAATTCTCCGTGATGAGTCTCCCTCACCTCCCCTTCTATCCCTCTTCTTCAAATTTAAATTGGCATTGGTGAGTCTCTTCGTTCCTGCACCCTTCTACTCCCTTTCTTCAAATTTAATTTGGAGGAGTCTCACCTGGGTAATTCCCTTCTATCTCCCGTTCTTGATATTTAAATCTGTTGGTGAGTCTCAGCCTCCGCCGGGCATCCTTCTATCTCCCGTTCTTGATATTTAAATACTCAGCCTCCGCCGGGCACCCTTCTATCTCCCGTTCTTGATATTTAAATTTCAGGAGTTCGAGCCTCCATGGCACCCTTCTATCTCCGCTTGATCTTTAAATTCCTGTTGGTGAGTCTCAGCCTCCGCCGGGCACCCTTCTATCTCCCGTTCTTGATCTTTAAATTTCTATTGGTGAGTCTCAGCCTCCGCCGGGCACCCTTCTATCTCCCGTTCTTGATATTTAAATTTCTGTTGGTGAGTCTCAGCCTCCGCCGGGCACCCTTCTATCTCCCGTTCTCGAATTTTACAAGATTCAGTATTCATTTCATCATAGTTCATTTGCATTGGAACCACGCTTTGACTGATTCTCATGTCGAGATATGTAGGCAACTCTACACGAGTTCGGTCACATTATGCTTTTTGAGTTTGAAAATTGGCAATATAACATTCATTTGTTTACAATGGTTGGTCTGATACAGCCATAAACTAGTAAGTATTTGGTGTCTACGTCTTTGTCTAGAGTTTCTTCGAAACTCAGACAAAGAGGGGCAAGCTGTAGACACCAAATTTTGACTATTTCTTTTGTTTTCTTATGTTTTTATCTATTAATGTTTAGTTATTTATTGTTGAATTTTCTAACACTTTTTCTCATTTTGTGGTTTTACTCTTAAAAAAAAAAGTCAAAGTCATAAAACGGACCGCCACGGATAAGTCCGTGTAACTAGTCCGCATGTAACTTGATCGCTTAAAAAAATGACGCTGGATTTTTCCAGACTGATCATCCTTTTCCAGCCTGTAATTTCCATGCTTGAACGATAAGAAACCTATTTAAACATTCCCAACTCACCTACCCTAACCCCTAAACAACCTCATCTAACGCTCAAAATTAGCTCACCTAGATCCAAGAACATCAAACCCTAGTTCTAGGTTTGGTGGCTATAAATAGCCTAGATTAGGGTTTAACAAAGGAGGTTGGAAATCGAGAGAAAAAGAGGCAATTAGGAGAGCTTTGAGAGAAAAAAGCAGAGAAAACTGGCTGGAATTGGAGAGAAAAAAAGAAAAGAAAGAAGAAAAGGAAAAGCTAGGATTTCATACTTGGGAAGATTATTCTTGGAATTCTGGCCTCCTCCTCGCTTAGATTCAAGCTTCCATCTGTAACATCCTTCTACTTTATTTACCGCTTTTTGATCGTAAAATTATGGAAATTTGGACCTTTGGTGGAACCAAGGTCTTGAATAGTTTTTCTTTAGTTTGTGATATTTGATGATGATTATCGCTGTTATATGAGCATGTTGTGTTTATAAAGCCTTGGTGGCTAGTAGATTTGTTTTACGTTTAAAATCGACGCTTGATGCTTCGTGATGATGCCGTTGTGATTCCCGAGAAATTTCTGAAAAATGTTCTTCACGCTTTTGAAGATGTGAAGAACGCGACTACTTGCGGATGACTCGCATAACGGTCCGCTTTCCTTGAATGTTTGAAGTTGTGAAGAAACGGACCTCTTGCGTGGACTACTTCGCAGCGCTCAAGCCGCTTGAATACTTTGAAGATGTGAAGAAACGCCTGAGTAGTTCGGTGCCCATCCGCCGCGTCCGCTGTTCGCTACCCGCGCTTCTAACCCGCCACAGCTTCTCCCCTTTTCCCTTGTTGTCCATTTGATGATGCTAATGCTTATGATTTGATCTTTGTGGGTTTAGCTTGTTTTGACATGATCTCGAATGATGATATTTGATGCCTTGAACGGATCCCTGCCTCCCGAATATTTCGCTTGTGTTATTGTTCCCAAAAACTGGAAGCAATCTTCCGATGTTTTGAAGATGGGAAGAGATCTGGATGGTTACGCGTTGAGTCCGTCCAGTCAAGCGTTCCCTCAACTTTGATTTTTGCTCCTGAACGCAACCAGCCCCTGGCTCGTCACGCTTCGATCAGCCAAGAACCTCTCTCTTCAGATTCTGTTTCTGCCTTTTGTTCCGTAACCTTACTCTATTTCCTAGTATTGTCTATGTTGCTTGCAGTCTGCTTTAGATACCTTTTCTTTGAATTTTGATTGATTTTCCTTTAAATTGGTACCTTGATCCCTTTGTTGACATTGAGTCTTAGATAATCATTCCCATCATTTAAGGATTCAATTAAGGCATCACATCAAGGGATGGTAACTTCTTTCCCTATTATGTGCTCATTATGTGTTTTGCATGATTTTGCATGTTTTAAATTAAGTTTTCCTTTGCTTTTATTCATGTCTAGTCTTTATTTATGTTATTTAAGTTTTGAGTAAATCATTTGGAGGCCTTGGATGCCAAGTTGTAATAGATAGGTTTAATTTTGGCAAAAGTATATTTATTCTAGAAAATGTAATAGTTAGATTATTATTTCGAATTTTTCCCTTAGAATGTATTTAGGTTCCCCCCAATGTAATAATTAGGTTTTATATGCTTATTTTGCATGCTTGCATGATTATGTGTTTACATGCTTTCCTAGGGTCTTGCATTTAGATATTATGCCTATGTGTTATGTGTTTACGTGTTTTATGTGTTTACTCGCTTTATTATCCTATCTACATGTTTATTGTGTAAATGTATTGACGTTACCACACTAGTCCAACGCTAGTTGTGGCTTTCCTTCGATTTCACTAATCCAATGTTAGTGAGAACCTTTGACGAGGGCTAGTCCAACACTAGACCCTTAAACGCGCCGTTCATGCATTAGATACAAATTTCACACACCTTTTACTTTTAGAGTTTCTTTCCCATTTTGCATGTTACTATTCCCCATCCCGTATGTAAACATCTCATTTAGTTTTTCTTTTTAGATTAGTGTATTTAAGGCATTACCTTTGAATTAGGGAAAAGAGCAGTATGGCTTCTAGCCTTAGCACGCTTTTATTTCCTTCTATGAAAAAGAAGAATTAAAGTCACGAATTTAGTCCCCCGCACCCATTATGTTGCATTATTCCTCTCTAGGACATACACGTGCATTATTCTTCTTTAAAAATCAAGTCTCTTTCTTCATGTTTAGCAATTCAAAGTCAAAAAAACTGTTTCTCTTAAAATTGCATCTTTTGAAAGTTCAAGTTCCTCTTTGCATTTAAAATTGATCCCTTGATATTTTATAAAAATTGCATTTTGATAACCCTATTTTTCCGTTTGTTCGAGTCTCATCATTTTGCATTCTTCGTGACCTCCTCGAGGGACCAAAATTGGATGACACAACTAATGTGATCAATTCCAATCACACCTCAAGGAGACATTTGCCCCTCTCGATCCAACATTAGGTTTAGGTTTTGCATCCATATAGATAACATCCAAAATGTGATAAATTTGAATTTAGAATTAGGAAATTTTCAACTAAGTTTTGCAACTAGCTTTGGCTAGGTTAGAAGGGTGCCTTAGAGACGAAGTAACATCGAATCTTTGCCTCTCCTTCTTTCAACCGCGACCTCAACCTTTTTCTCTAGTTTTTCAAAGACCTGGAGTCGTCTAAAAAGGGTTTTCTTTGTTTATTTGCATTAACTAAATCTTTTGGGTGACTTGGTACACCTAAACTCCATACCAAGTGGCACTCAAACTTTTTCTAAAACCCTTTTCTAGACTTTGTTTTGGGTCCAAACCGTTAGATTTTGTAGTCCCATGACCCCTTTCCCTTTCTTTTTCAAAAACCAACAAAATCAAAATATTTCCCTTTTTTCCATCAAAAAATGGTGTGCGACAAGTATAATACTAGAAATCTCAGAGGAGCTCAGTCAAATAGTTATAAAATTCAAGGGAGGTTTCTAAAATTATTCCAATAAAAAATTGTCTCGAGGGTAAAATTGGAATTTTGGCCTATTCCATTCCATGTGTTCGCTCTAACCAAACAGATTTTAAGTAATGATTCCGATTCCGAGGCATGCGAACCAAACACAGGGATTGGAATGAACCTGGCCATTTCATTCTGAACGTAATCAACCCCAACCCCTAACCCGATTCCGGAGTGCTAACCAAACGGCCCCTAAACTTTGCAATCATAAGTATTCGTTCAATTGAATCTATTTCTTTTATTTATTCTATTTTTATAGTTTACCAATAGAATGACCAATTTAATGACCTAGGTAATATGTTCATCATATTGTTTTGCATTTCTTTAGCAAGTTACTCTTTAATTTCAGTGCTTAATAAATTGACAAAAATGTAAATTGCAAATATTTTAATCAACCTTTATGTAACTTTTCATTTTTACAATCTAAATTTTACTAATTCAGCTTTTTTTTACGAAATTACAATTACTATGCATGCCATGTTGTGTTCTCCTCCGTTAGCACGTATATAAATAGGGAATGCAATGACTCAATTAGCTGTTTATATTAGCAACGTCAGCTATTATATGATTATGTAGAGAGTGAACGCCAAAAAAAAATTGTACCTTTTTCTTTTCTTTTTTAAAATGTTAATTGGTTTCTTGAGCTGTCCTTTATTTTTATCTGTGCAATTATACTTTTTATTTATTGATGCTTCATTATGTAAAGAAAAAAAGATAACTAGCTGGCTGATTGCAGTTGTAGCTCCTGTCATTAATCAGATTGGTGACAAGTGGGTGGTGTTTGGCTCAATGATGCGTGCTTGCAATTGCAGTTTTGCCCTTGTTTTTTTGCCTCATGTTAACACCTTGTTTCATAGGAAAGCTTTGTTTGCATGACCTTTGAAAGTAAAACTAGCTCGTACGTTGTTCTGGAAGCGTGCCAAACTGCAACTTTTTGCTGCAAATTTGATTGAGAAGACTGCTAGCTTGTTGTTTCTTCGATGCTTGCACAGACGTGTAGCTTCTGGACTTTTCCCATATTTCCATTTTCATTAGTGGTATTTGTTTTCCCTTAATTATTATTTTTCTTATTTCATCAAACACATAGTTCCATATCTTGATTATTTATCACCCAAAAAAAACCCATTGGATTCCTCAGCTGCAATTTTCTCTTCAAACTAATTCATTTTTAGAAGATAACATAGCTAAGAGAAACCAAGCCTACGGGTTTCACACCTATTACCCATACTAACCATATCTTGCATTTTATTCTCTTCTACTTTACTTCATTCGCATGCTTCCTATACTATCTTACATTCATATACTGTCGCAAAAAACTTGCTACAGCCCCTCAAAGAACTGCATCACTTCATAGAAAATATGAACATGTATTATATTTTTAACTTTCTCCCTTTGATTATTCCTCATTGCATGCGCATATAAAATATTTAACTTTTATATTATACCTCAAACCTTTCCTTTTAATCTTTTCTCTTACAAGAAATATCATAATGAACCCTGTTACTGTCCCTTTATTTGCCATTCATCCATATCTATCAGTGTGAGGACCCAGAATTTCTTGAATTATACACCCGAAATTTCTCGAATTATTTGCTTATATTTCTTGCGAGGAACCCTAAATTTTTTCATGAATTATTTCTCATTGTATTTATTTAAGTGCAAATCATTTTCTTTAAACATTGGTAGTATAAAATTTTCATTAAGTGTATTACTTTCCTTTAAGTAAAAGTACTCTATTTTGTATGCATTTTATGACATTAATTTGGAATTGTATCTTACATGTTTCAGGTAGTCAAATGCATAAACTTATATGGCATTAAAGGGATTATGTTTTTAATTGAGGGATTTCAAGACAATTGTAAAGATTTTTAACCCAAATCTTGGACCAAATTTTGTCACTTGTCAACCACCAACCACAACCTTGACTTGACCATTTCTATTTAAGCTCTTGTCTTCAAAATTCAAACCAAAATCTCCCTCTCATTTTCTCTCTCTCTGGCCTTTAACAAGGAAGAAAACATCAAAACCCTAAGCTTAAATCTTGCCATTTTAGTGAGGAAAACATCTCCAAGTGAAATCCTAGGTTAGGTTGACACTTGATCATCAAGCTTTGTGGGGAAAATTGGAGCTCTTGGGTGATTTTCTCTCTCCACTCTCAAGGTACTTAACCATTTATCTATGCTTTAATGATCTTCAAATTCAAAGTGGATGCATGATTAGTGAGTTTGAAGTGTTTATGGGTGTTGGGAAGGATAAGTGATGGAAGGAATTTTGTGTTTGAGAACTAGAACTTAGGCTTTTACTTTAGGCTTCCATGTGTTTGATGAATTGTTTGTTGATTTGTGATGCTTAAATGATGGAGTTAATTGCTGTTTTAGCATGTTAAACACCTTGGCAAATGATGGAAATGACTTTAAAGGATTAATTGAAGGATTGTGTCAAAGTTGGAAATTTTTGCAGGAAATCAGAAATGGAAATCAGTCCACTTCCCGAGGTTACTGTTCACTTTAGAAAATGAATTAGCATCCGAGACTTATACCGTTAGAAAGCCCTATGAACCTAGTTTTAAACGCCACTGACAGAGCTCGATTTCGATTTTTCTACGTCGAGTTACGACTGTTTTCCCGAGACTGTTCGACCAGCCTGAAATTATTCCGACAGATTTCTTGCTTCTCTGAGATTTGCCATTTTGACTGTGATTAAGCATGAATTGGTATTCGACCCCTTCATTAAAGTTATAGACCTATGTCTTAGCTTCAAAACGCCATAAAATTTGTCCCAATCCGATAACCACAGCCACAGTTATGATTAAATTACTGAGGCGCGGCAAACCTGTCAATTGTTAGTTTCACTTCCTCAAGTGCTATTCTCATTCCTTTGACTCTCGTGCCTTCTTGCCGTGTTCCAACCCACTCATGCATGGTTCTAAGATGTTGTTAAGACTCTTATTTGCTCATCCTTATAGATTGGATTGGAATTTGTGAAAGTCTTGTTATTTTACTTGATCCCAGGACTTGAATGTGCGATGAAGGTTGAATGATGATTGGTGATTTATGTGGACGAGTGTGAAACTTGGTGAGTATTCATAAAACTGTTTCAAATTGAAAGTTTCTACTGTTAATTGCATCACTTCATGATGACATGTGTGTGCTTGTGTGTACATGATTTGCACATGATTTGGCTCGGTGAGTATGTGGTGGTCTTGTACTTGACACCAACGGCTCCATTTGATTTCCAGCGCAATGACGCGCTTGAGCCAACGGCTCTACTGTTAATGATTAGTGTTCTACTATTCAGTGATTTGTCTGAGCGTTGGGTGTTTGAGTGCAATGACTCCACTGGCCCACCAGAGCAAATAAAATCCATTCATTTGATACCTGATCATTGTTCGATAAACTAAAATTACTGAGTTACTTGTTTGCCAACTTATTTTCATTGGATACTCACTGAGCTTCTAGCTCACCCCAAAATATTTTTTCCCCCCCTATAGGGCTCGAGATGAAGGAAGGCATGTGCAGTGATTTCTCTTAGTATGACTGGTCGAGTTATCTCTTGTACTATTTGTAATTGGACAGTTGGACTTTTGGTGTATTTCGATTAGTTGGAAATGTAATTATTATTTGGAGATCTTGCGGTGTAATTATTTGAGATTTGTGATACGATTGAGGATCTGTAGTGAGTCCCGGCGAGAGTTGGGCAGGCGGCCCGCCGATACCCTAGGGTTCGCCCTAGGGAGAAGTGGGGCTGTCACAATCAGATTGGATTGTTAATCTCCAAGTTATAGAAGCTACTCATATAAGAAACAACTCTAGCATCCACGAAAGATTTCAGACTTTTGTATTAGCAGATCCACAGGTAATATGTACCTAATTCTACCTTTACTCTATCCGAATTCAATTAAATTCTACTGACATTAAAAATAATAACCATCCCAGGGTATTAAAGTTAATCTACATGTTCCTAGGAACATCATTGAACGACTTGCTGGATTACTTGTCCCGTTTAAAAAATACTACATCTCAAGAGCTATTGTTCACCAATCACATACTCATATTGCCTCTACCAAGTATCCATTCTACTGGATTGTTACTGAAGCTACTCTAATTGAAGAAATTCAAGAGCACGATCCTGTTTCCCTTCCTTCTTACTTTCATTTATATCCATTTACAATGCTAGACGCCGTTGCTGATACTGATAACTTAATAAGTAAGCTAAATTATATAGCATTCAATCTTCTCTCGCTTTACTTGCTCAAACGAATCCCAAATATTAACATATTCATTTGTTTTCTCCCTTAGATATCATAGGAATTGTCCTACATGCTTTACCGATCAAGACTATCACTCATCAGGGGACACCGTGCATTGCTCGAGACTATGTGATTGCTAATCAAGAGTAATACACTTCATTATTACTTTATTCTACTTTCCCATAATTTACAAAATTAGATTGATTTTTAATAACAAATAATATTTTCCATCATTTCACATGAAGCCATTAATTTTAACATTATGGAATGAATTCCAAGAGAATGATGGCCTCCGCTATCTAAATCGCAGAGGATCTTTTCCAATCATCATCGGCATAAGGATCAAAGTTACAACAGAAAATTGTAAATATATGCCATCTCGTTGTTATCTAAAAACCATTGCATCGTTTTATCACCTCAAACATCACTCATTGCTTTATACATTTAATTTTTGCTATTTTTCTTTCATCACATCAGATTTGACCCTTTCAACTCAATCTTCCTCGCTTGTCTTGTCGCTCCGCTTGTTCAAGAAGCAATCCATCTAAACCACTGGTTCACCTTTTTAATTGCTTTACGCATCATTACCACCTTTATTAAATAATAATTTTTTAACTTTTCAGCTTTTAAACCAGGTATCAAACCAATGCCCATACACTAGCACAAGTGCTTAATCAGAGCAATTCCTGGATTAGAGGTGTTATTGAACTTGACTATATACCTTGTAAGCTCATTTATATAGCTTGTCCCCTTTGCTATCGTCCGAACAACTTACCCACCATATTGACGGTTACATGCCAACATTGCCAATCTAACGTCACTTTAGTCCCTACCTATACTTTCCTCTTCAAAAGTTATAATTCTTTATTTTTAACTACAGATCTAACTAATTCTTAATTCCAGAACTTGCATTTCAATTTCATTAACTGATTCCACTAGAACATTATTTGCCACTGCTATGGACCTCGAAGCTGAAAAACTTATTCAACATTCAACCGCTGAACTTTATTATTTACAACAAGAAGTAAGTGCTATTGTCTTTTTTACACTTCAATATTTTTGTTCATAATCTTTCCATTAATATATGATACTTCTTTGTCTTTCTTTCCAACAGAAAACTAACGTTGCTCGACACTTTACGTATACTTTGCAAGGGAAGATGCTAATGTGCTACATTAAGCCCTCTTCTTCTGATTTCAAACCTATCGAGCGCGGTCCTTTCGGATCATCACTTCCTACCCATGAACGATGCTTTAGACATTAACAATCTCAAAATAAACAGTCTAACCATCAATAACTAATCTTGTATTATTTTGTTTGCAGCCATGTTAACCTTTAATATCTTGCACACTCTATATCTTTAATAGCATCCATTAAACCTTTAATATCTTGCACACTCTATATCTGTAATAGCATCCATTAAACATTATAACTACCTACATCTACTTTATGCTCTTCAAATTTATCATCTTTTTTCATTAAATCCTTATTTGTTTTCCAACCATTCCCCCCCTCTACAATTATTCTTAATAGTTTTTACATTTTATTGCAAACATTTCTTTTTACAGTATTTCTTATACTAATACTTCAATTACAATCACCAATAAAATTCCACCTTACCCAAAAAAATACTACATTCTAAATCAACATATACTTAGTCAATACCAAACTATCAAACTTAATATACTTCTTAATTTCATGCCTTTTCCTTTCTTTTCCCTTTTTAATTTTCGCACACTTTTCTTATCTACAACAATTATTACCGCCTATACAATTAACATTATTATTTACATTTATGAAAATTTCTTCTGCTATCTAAACTATTATCCATAATCAATGAACCAAATTAACAATGCTATCAACTATTATTTTGTTACTCCTATTTTTTTATTCTTTCCGCCTTCATTCCACCAAAGAACAACACCAACGCTAATTATCTCACTAATCAACTCACTACATTGCTTTCAACTTCCTTAATATTTTTCTGCTTTTCATTATCTAATAAACTCACAACAAAGTGTTTGCAAACATTTACATACACCTTTATTACCTTTTCATGCTTAATATTTCAATTTCAATAACTACATATTTCTGGGCAACCCTAAACTCTATACCGCGCATCGCGCGGTATACATCTCCTAGTATCTCCTAAAAGTTTTAAACGCAATCGGCACCACTTCCGTTCTATGCGGCTCTGAAAATACGTCTGGAAGCAGAAGCCAGGTCTACTACTACTGCACGTCATTCTATACAATCCAGCGGAGAACAATACAGTTGCTAGTCACTAAATTAATTCTTGTTGATATTTTTTACTAGATAAATCTAGCTAATTATTTCCTAAAATTAAAATGTAGAGTAATTTATAAATTACTTTTAGTCTTGTGACTTACTTTTTGGAAAAAAGAATGACAAATCTTAAGACATAGTATTAAACTTTAAAAGTGCCTTTTTTGTGATGTACTTTTTTTTTGAATAAAAAGTTTAATACACGTATAAATAAAACTACATTTTTTATGCTGAATTTTTCATCATAATTTTAAACAAAAATACCCAGCTATACTCGTACGTTTACAATACCGTTTACAGTACCATATTACTAGAATTCTCATCCGTGCTATGCACGGATTTATATTTAAAATAATAATAATAATAATAATAATTAATTAATTATTTGTAATAGTTATATAAAAATAAAACTAATTTATATTCTATTTTATGTGTCTTATCCAAAACCTTAAAGTATATTACAACATATAGGAAATGATTATAAAAATATTTTTAAAAATATTAAAAGCACACCAAGCATAATATTTTATCCAACAATCTCTTCAAAGCACTTCTCTCGCCTCACAATTCCCCTATTTTACATCTCTTTGATCCAATCTTTCCACATTCTTGAAACCTTTTCCTCCACTCCTAAATTCTACACTTTTTTATCCTACCATATTCTCACCCAATTGTCCTCTGTTTAACCTAATTTGTTAACATATTTATCTCCTATTCTACTGTACTTTTCAACTATTCATAATTATAAATGATAACCTATTTACTTTGTTTATAATTGTAAATGATAACCTATTTACTTTGATTGACCTGTCAACAAATATTTGTTTGGATATGTAATTTAATTAAGTTCAAAAGTGTTTATATTCCAACATTCAAATTAGAAAGTTAATATTTAAAGAAAAGGAAAAAACTTTCATTACTTTCAGTATAGTTTTAAACTTTTAAAATATACTTATTTTTATATTTTTAAAATAAAAGCACCAGGTGTAGTTATTTATAGTATAAGTTTGAATTGAATATTGATAACTTTTCTTTTGAAAATATTTTACTTAATTTCATATTCATCCTCCAAATTGAGAGATATAGTTTGAAACAAAAGGGAAAAAAGAACCCATAATCCGTAATATTTATAATATATTTAATTTTACGTCCCACAATACGAAACAATATAAAACTAATAATTAATCACAATACATGTAATTATTGGCATCTCAAGATACAAATAAAAAACTGATAATATCTTATAGTACCTTCAATAATTACCAAAAAAAAGATTTATTCATTTTTCTAAAAATGACATAGTAATATAAACACATTTACATTGAAGAAAATAACAAAATTATATAAAATAATCAATAATACTAAAGATTATTTTTAGTGGCTGGATTTTGCACTCTTGTTTAAACCTAATTAGAGTGAAATTTAGATTAGATATATACTAATTGAGTATATATAATTTACGGATAAGTGTACTATATATTTCTCTTAAACGATATTGTTACTTACTTTTTATTTTTTGTTGGACTGTTGTTGTTGTTGTTGTTGTTGTTATTTATCAAAGATAAAGATTTTTAAATAATAATTTCCATTTTGAAGTGCCAGTAGGATTTTTTAGTTAATTTAGTGATTTCATAGCTTTCAGGATTAATACTACTATTGACTCTTTTTTTAAATCTATGATCATTGAATATTATTTTTTATATATTTTATCCTTTTAGGTAGCATTACTGAGTTAAATAGTAAAATATTATTATTTATTCTTTTAACTTTTAATAGGACTTGTGTGTTTTATTTTAATTTACCCTCCTATGAATAAATTTTATCCAAATTCCTACATTTATGGCGTCATTTCTTGCATTTGAAATTCAAAAGGTATGAATGGACATTTGATAATTAAAAAAATTTAAAATTCTATAAAAAAAAGAATGGAAAGTTAGAAGGCTTCTCATTTAACCAATCTAAAATCTCATCTGCAATACATATATGATAGATAGATAGATAGATGGCCATCCTATGCTTTACTAACTATGGCGGCCAAGACTCTTGAGTTCTCTCCTAGGGCCAAACCCATGGTTCCGTCCTTTGTATACTAGGACTTTCACAAGAACCGATCATAACAATCAATAGATCAAGCCTTACTCTGGCCAGGGTTTTACCGATTATGTTACAACATTCCCTCAGACGAGGATTACAGTATTTGAGCGACCATGTAAACCACCTACAGCTACCGATCGATATCACTCCTCCCGTTGGTGTTGTCTTCTTAGGCCCCGGACACTATAAACCATAGTCCTATACTTCGTCAAAATCCACACTTTCAATACTATGTGTACTACAACAATGCATTCTCCCTCCACAATCCCAGACCCTTTTTCACCATACCCAGGTTTTGGGAGCGAAAAGATTGAAAAAAGGAAGATCAAACAATAGAAGCAGCAGAGGAGGAAGAAGATGATGATGATGCTTATTGGAATATCCCACTTAGGCAGCTGACGTTGATAAAGTGGTCACAAGATGACGGAGAAAAAGAATTCTTTGACCCTTTTGCCTCCAAAGAGCAAGCCATTTACTATGTGTTACCAAAGAAAATGGCCATCACAAAGCAACATGCCTTAGGGATATGGACAAGCCTATTGATTGCATCTCTATTTCAGACAACAGAGATGGTTCATGCGATATTACATATGTATTGAAAGCCAAGTTTCGAGCTAATAGAATCATGACCAGCGCCCTAAAAATGGTGGTTTCCTACATACTCGTCGAGTTACCGCATATTGATACAATTATGGCTTATGTTTATGCTGAAAATATAGCAGCACAAATGGTGTTGTAAAAGGCTGGTTTCAGCACGCAAAGTGATCCATTTTCAATACGCCAAGTTTTTTACATTTAACTTACTCTATGCATGAGTGACTTAGTCAATTGTTTTTTCAGAAATCCAAGATAATGTAATTGAACCCCGTATGTGGACTCCTTCCAAGTCTGGTAGGTAGAGTTTTAAAATATCATTAGAGGTCTCACAAGTTGAATTCTCCAATTCAAGTGTTACATGGTGTAAATTCATAACATTAGGTGTATGTGCTTATTGGGTGCATTTGGAGTAGATGTTATTTGAAAATTTTTGTCTTTATATTCTCACATATAATATATATGAGATGAAAAAGTAGTTAAAACATGTATTGAGAGATCAGATGATAAATCAAAATTTGCCAATTATCAATTACACCCAAAAAAAAAAAAAGTCCCCATTATTTACAGAATTAGAAAAATTTTCTTTATTTGTGCACCCATTAGAATTTTATCCTTGCTCCACCATTGGTTTTCTCCTATTTCTTTTGTGGCTTGCTCACGTAAGATACGCTAGTAAAGAGTAAATTTGAGCTCAACTTTTGAGATAGTTCTTAGCAGATCAGTGGTAGGATCATGGGATGAAAAAAACTTCATGCACTAGATTTGTCTAAGTTAACCTTCAAAAAATGGTGAACTTTAGATTTGCTAGATTTGTCTAAGTTAACCTTCGAAAAATGGTGAACTTGAGATTTGGATTTCATGAGTTACCAATCGATTTTTGATAAATTATGAGGGGTCAGCTGCAGGGGTGTGATTTTCCAAATGGTTCTTATCGTAACTCTGTAAGGCAGAGAAAAAAGTTGAATGCCTTTAGTGTCATGTTTTGCCTTCTTGTAAGATCGTGAGGAAAATGTATATACGTTTCCCTGTAGTTGAAATTCAACAGTAACAGCTAGCTCCAAATGTACATGTCCCAATAAACCCACAAAGCACAATTTTGGTCTCGCGGTTTCAAACTTTTCGGGACAAATTTCTGTTCCAATGAATCCTTCTCCACACCATGAGAAGTCTAAAGAATATAAGTTCAAAAAAGAAGCTTAAAGAATATTTGGTAGCCCTGGTTTATGTGAGCATCACATCATCCAAAATGGTCACACCAGTTCAGAGACCCGATGTTGGAAGCTCATCATGATACTTGAGCAAGGCCAAAACCTCCTCCTCTTCCAGTGTATCTTAACAGATCACATAGCCAAGTACAGAACTCCTCTGCCCATGCCTAGCCACTTGTCTATGTCTGGCATAGCAATAGTTTCTAGCAGAAAAAGGGAAAGCTAATGGGGGATGTGACACAGAAGATAATGCAACAATTGGTTTGAAACCTAGCACAAACAGTCGAGTGTGTATTCCTGATGAAATGGAAAATGATGCAGCTATGCAGAAACCATATGCATCACCAGCTTTCCAAGGAAAGAACAATTACAAGATTAAAATTGTGATATACTGAATTATTCCCAACTGATTTCATGTCCGAGATTAACAGTTGCTACAAAGTCAGAAGAAGTTAGTTGCTTTTCTTCAACGAGTGATGGACTATCTAACTTCGTCAATTCTAAGTCAGTCTTAAAATAATGGGAGCATGGATCTGAGTTCTAAATGTAACTTGTTCAAACAAGGCAAAACAGATGATAAAGAAAGAGACTGCATGAAACACACACACAATGTAAGTATCACATTTAGAAGGGTCTTCTTTTAGATATAATTACTGTTCTGTCCATTTGAAGGCATTTCACAATTATTCACACTTTTGCAATTAATAAAAAATTATAGAGAATAATCATGCAGAATATAAATCTCAGAGGTTCTTAGACTGTCGTGACAAACTTGTAAGAAGCATAGGAAAGAGTAAGAGACCAGCTGTGATGAATTAGTTCAGCTTTTGATTTTTCACCAGCAGCACCCATTGCTACATGTAATGGGTAAAAGTGTTCAGGCCAAGGGTGAGCAGTTTTTGCATATGGTGCCTTCTCCTCATAGTGCATAACATCATCATACCTACAAGAAGCAGTAGCTATTGTCTTAAACAAGATGGAAATAACTGTCAAAATGGGTACAGGTTGAATTCACATGACAAATTCTACTGGAAATTGCCCATGACAAAATAAAACCTATAACTTATCAAAAGTATTCAGCTTCTTAATTTTTCCAGGCAGTATGTTCCAGTTGCCCCCAGAAGGCATGGACACAGAGAGCACAAGTATGCTGGTTACCATTCTTAAACAAGTTATGCTTAACAAGAAGACCAACGTGATTTTAAAAAATATATATCTTTCATTCTCTTAAAATGTATACCTTAATGCCCACAAGTCTGAGATTTACAAACTTCAAACCATGCCTTAAAAGTAAATGTAGCAAAGTATATTTTTAGTGTAATCTAAATCAAGATTGATAGTTATATGTGAAGAAAATAGCAAAAACATTTATTAACTTGACCAATGAATCATCTGACTAGAATGTATTCATAAAATAAACAGTTATTCATTCAAAAAAGTCCTAAAGTAAGTCACTCAAACTAAATCTGAAGCTCTTTAATGGAGGCTCGATTGATCAAGTAGGTCTTACCTGTGGTGCTACATAATTCCTTGCATTCTTAGTAGAGCTCAACAAAGTGACTCATTTTTAACATAAACCAAAGCTCTTTAAGGCAGGCAAGATTGATCAAGTAGGTTAGGATGCCAAATACAATCTTGCATTTTAAGTGAAATAAAGGGATTAGACAATTACCAAAGAAAAGCAATAGATAATGAACAACTAGAAAAATAAACTTCAATATACGCCTTTGCAAAATATTTTCCTGGCTAGGATGGGAAATTGATAACCCAAAATTTAAGCTTTAATGTGCAGTTCCTAGCTGATGAAAAGAATCAGGAACAAAATCACCAACTCTGATCTTATAAGGGCAAATTGTTGTTTAAGTGTTCCTTTTCGGCATGTCTTTCCATTAGTCCCTAACTCTATATTCCATGTTCACAAAATAGTGTACTTAATAGGTTGCTTCTCAAAATTACTTTAACCAACCATAAACAATATGTTAATAAAAATTCATATAAGTGAGAGGTAGAACATGAAACTGTGTCATTATCATTTGGCTATGTAAATTCAACTCTTGACGGGGTTTGGATGGGGAAAATAAGAAGTGCTTTATATTTTTGCTTAAATTGGCACAACCAGAATTTCTATTTCCAGGTAATGGCTAATCTTTCCCTCAAGGGAAGTTCACACATGGTTTTGTCCATCAATTTCAAGAGGCATAGTGTTAGCCCTGTAGGGTGCGATCGGGCAAATTGGTCAGTAATGCCTCAGCACAAATGGCCACATTAGCGAAGAGGTCGGAGACGCAGTAGACGAAGTTGGAAAGATTGGATTGGTATTCCTACATGTTTCCTATGGTTAACTAAGGCCAAGGAAGGGCTTTGGTGGCCTAAGGAAGCATTTCCCTAAATTTTGTAAAAAGTGCATTTTAACTACCGGTTGGAGTTTTTCAACCAGTCTACCTTTATATGAGGGATAGTTGTGAACTTGTCTGCAACCAAGGACCTGAAGGCTATGGCTTTGTACAATGGGTGAAGTCGCAGGGCTATTCCGGAGTTCTTGTGCATGGAACTCGCTGGTTGCGTGCCAAGACTTGGGGTACACGAGGCTGAACGCCGTAAGGTCAGTCGAGCGCCATGTGTGGTGCGGCACAGCACATGGGGCGGCCACACGCGTGGCTGGGCTGGCCATACTGCGCGCGGCAGGGAGTCGGTTACGGCGCAATGACAGCACCGGCCCGAGGATTAAGGTAGATCGGTTATCAACCTGTGGTCGTGCCTTCCTTATCCAAGGCTTTTCCTCTTTGTATGTTCCTATGGGACCAACGGTTGGGTCCTTTGTCTGCCGTGCTAGATCTATAAATATGGGGTTAGGTAGAGACAAAGGGAATAGAGTGGAAAAGAAAAAAGAAACTCTTAGATGTTCTGCACGCCATGTGTTTGTAGAATTGTTCCTTGTGTGCATTGGTAATAAGGACCGCTTTTAGGTTGTAAATCGCGTGGTTCCTTCTTCGCTTTTGATCATGTTTAGCCATGAAGGCTTGTGTTTTGTGCATGTTGAGAGGGCAGACTAGTAAGTGTTCTTGCCAATGCCATTACGGTAAAGTTCTGGTTTATGGGAAACACCTCGTAACAGTTTGGTATTAGAGCCAGGGTCCGTATCCTCGTGACCGCTTGTGTTGTTGTGTTTGTGTTTCGTGAATGATGGCCGGTCACGGAAACACCGTTCAGGAAAGGCTACAACGTTAGGAGCATGCCTTCGAGGACTTGATGTAGCTTCTGGGAGACGTTCCAGAGGGCTTCATCGTCGTGGATGCTTTGTTGCAGACCGTGAACGGATTAATGCGTTGTCCGCTGTGATTGAGGTAACCGCTAAGAAGGTTGCTTCTGTGGAGGAAGTCGAGTCGCTTAAGGGAGAAATGGCTGCTTCCAAGACTGTGATTGAAAGCTCCGCAAAGAGATCGCCGTGTTGAAGCGCATGACGAACACCAATTAGGGCGGAAACCCGTGAAGGTAAAGTCTCGGCCGCTTTGGGAAGCAGGAGTTCCAAGGATTTAGAGAACTTCCTTTGGGACGTGGAGCAATGCTTTAACGCTGTGGAAGTGCCTGGAGGAGAGAAAGTTGCCATCGCGTGGCCATACGTATTTGTCCGGGATGCTAAACTCGGAGGAATCCCCGCCGATCCTAATCGCCCTGCTTGACACTTGGGAGTTTAAGCGATGAATTGGAGGAATGCTGGCGCCTTCCCACGTTTAATATGTCATGGAAAGCAGTTGAGATGCTTTATGGAATCAAGCATGTTACAAAGAAGCATACAGTATGTCTCATTCCAGACTCGATAAGTTGGATGTGAAGGATATATCGGAAGAAGATCGACTATATACCTTCGTGCACGGGTTTCAGCCGTGGGCACAGACGGAGTTGCAGAGACAGAACGTCCAGACTGTCTCCCAAGCACTCGTTGCTGCCGAAAAGTTGGTGGATTTCAAGGCCACGAGATCCAACAATGACAAGAAAAAGGATAAGGGCAAGGACAAAGGCAGGGACAAAGGTGGTTCCTCATCTAAGAAGAAGAATAAAAAGAACCGAGATGAAACCTAGACGGAGACAGGTGGAACCGCTCGGCTTCAAAGGAGAAACAGTCGGCTAATCCAAAGAAGGACGGTTGCTTCAATTGTGGAGGACCACATTTGGCCTGGAACTGTCCAAAGAAAGACCAGAACATTGGTGCCTTGGTTGCGGATGATGCTGATGATGGCCCGGATGCACGAGTGAATCCTATGCAATTCCTTAACGCCATCATAGGTACAGATGCCCAAATTTCTTATTTTGGTTTGATGTATGTGCAGGTTGCTGTGAACGGCAACCGGATGCTAGCAATGGTAGATACGCAAGTGCCCTCAGATACCAAAAGTGACTAACGTACGTGAAAGTGTTGAAGCGGTTCCACTGCACAGCTGAAGGATTATGAGTTTTCGGCCAAGGTCACAACCTGAGGCTAAGCCCCGCCTTAGGTATGATAACCGTGGAATTGGAGTTGGGACCATAGAAGGGTTTGTGTAGCCTGATGGCAAGTCCGATGGATGACTTTGATCTGATCCTTGGTAAGGATTTCATGGTGGCAAATCGCGTATATCCAATCCCACACTTGGACGGAGTCATGGTGGATCGTCAATGTCCAGCTTTTGTTCTAGCCGGCTAAGCTTGCCAAAGTGCGTATGGCAAAAGTCGGAATGAACGTGGCGGTCAACAAAAGATGCATGGAGTCGAGTTTGATGCGGGTTGAACTCATTTATTTTGCTGCGGTGGTAGAAATCAAACCCGACGTGTACCAAGACATACCTATGCGTCACTGGTGTCAAATGGAAGAATTGCAAACACTAGAAAGTTTGGAGTTGCGGAGACTCCTCCCGACGTGACGGTTGAGCACAAAATAGAGTTGATTCCTGGAGCCATGCCACCGGCTCAGGCTCCATACCGAATGTCCCCAATGGAGTTGGTTGAGTTGAGACGGTAACTGGACAACTTGCTGAACAACAAGGCGTTGAGACCGTCTAAAACCCCCTGTGCCCCAAAGACTATTCCGTAAGAAGGACGACGGCCACCGAGATTCTATATGACCATCTAAGAACAAGATAACAATTAAAAACAAGTACCCTATCCCAACGTAATGACTTGTTCGGTCGGAGGACTCGATACTACACGAAAATTGACCGAGATCCGTAATCCGCGTGTCGATTGTCGAGGGGATCGAGGAGAAAACGACTGTGGTTACCCGGTATGGATCTTTTGAATTTTTGGTCATATCGTTTGGCTTGACCAATGCCCCTACTATATTTTGTAGGCTGATGAATGATGTCTTGTATGAGTTTCTAGACAAGTTCGTTGTTTTATATCTTGATGATATTGTTGTGTATTCTGAGTCATTAGATGAACATGTAAACCATTTGAGGGTCGTGTTCCAAAAACTAAGGGAATACGAACTCTATGTAAAAAAGGAGAAGTGTGAGTTCTGTAGGGAACAAATCACTTTCCTAGGCCATGTGGTGAGTAATGGCAGGATAATGATGGACCGCAAGAAGATAGCGGCAACATTGACTGAACGGCAACCCAAAAGGTAGCGGATCTAAGGTCATTCCTTGGTCTAGTCAACTGCTACCGGTGCTTTGTCAAAGATACTCCAAGATGGTGGCTCCCTTGATGGACCTGTTGAAGAAGGGACGACCATGGGCATGGGATGATGAGTGTGAGGAAGCATTCAGAACCCTGAAAGAATCAGTTTCCTCTGCACCAGTGCTACAACTTCCAGACTTCACAAAGACGTTTGAAGTGAACACTGATGCGTCTGACTGTGCAATTAGGGGAGTCCTGATGCAGGAGAAGCACCCGATTGCCTATGAGAGTTGGAAATTAAAGGAGTGCGAGCAAAGGTATAGCACGCACGAAAAAGAGATGACTGCTGTGGTGCATTGTTTGGAGACCTGGAGGCACTACATGCTGGGAACCAAGTTCGTAGTGATAACCGACACTGTAGAAAATACATGCTTCAAGACACAAAAGAAGCTGACGCCAAAGCAGGCTCACTGGCAAAAGTTCTTGGCCGAGTTCGACTTTGAATGGATTCACAAGCCAGGACAGGAAAATGCTGTTGCTGACGCCCTTAGTCGGAAACAGGTAGATGGGTATGTTGCTGCATTGAGTGCCGTTGAAGTGGATTTTAAGGACAAAATCAAATTACAGTCCCCGTGTGATCCAGCCTATCAAAGGTTGGTCACTCAAGTGAAGGAAGGCACCGTAGGCAGATACTGGCTCGAAGATAATAGTTTGTTGTATGCAAAAGGAGGCCAGTTATATATTCCATCAGATGCTGGGCTCAGACGACAGCTTCTGCGAGAGACCCACGATGCTCTTTGGGCTAGTCACCCAGGGATAGAACGCATGAGGGCCTTGTTGGCGCGCAACTTCTATTGGCCAAAGATGGAAGAAGATATCGAGACATATGTCAAAACATGCCTTGTTATCACCAGGACAAAATCGAGAGGAAGAAAGCTGGCTTGCTGCAGCCATTGCCCGTTCCTGATCATCCGTGGTAATCCGTTTTCATGGACTTCATTTCGGGGTTTCCTAAGGTGGATAGTATGGCCTCTGTTTTTGTTATTATTGATAGATTCTCAAAATATGTGGTTTATTACGCCTATGCGGCCTTTCGGTTGCCACCGAGTTGTTTTTCAAGTATGTTGTCAAATACTTCGAGTTACCCAAAGATATTGTTAGTGACAGGGACACGAGATTTACTTGGAAGGTTCCGACGGGCATTGTTCTACTTTGTTGGGTTCGAACTAAAGTTCTCTTACGGCTGCACATTCTGCATCTAAGCAGACGGTAGCCGAATGGAAGAGGATCAATGCCTGTACCGGAGGGAGTTTCGAGGCATTATGCGACGCCCAAATGTAAGAATTGGCTAGAGTTGCACAGTTCTGCTACAATTTGCATAAATCGTCAACAACGAAAATGAGTCCCTTTGAATTGGTGAATGGACAACAACCTCCATCGAAGAATCGCATAAGGTAGCCGCACAAGGGAAGTCGTTGTCCCGCAGCACTAAGTGTCAGGCTTGCTCGCGCAAGCCAAAGAGTTGGTGGATGAGGCAAAAGATAGCTTGTTGATAGCTCAGCAACGGATGAAGAAGCATGCTGACCAACATAGGCGGGATGTAGAGTTCCAAGTGGGAGACCAAGTGATGCTGAAGTTGACTCCCCAAATTCGGAAGAAAATAAGCAGTAAGACAGTCCACTGTGGGTTAATTCCAAAGTATGATGGACCTTTCGAGGTGATCAAGAAAGTTGGAAGGGTAGCTTATCATCTAAAGCTACCGGACAGACTGAAAGTTCACTCAACGTTTCACGTGAGTTTCCTAAAACCTTTCAACAAAGACGAGTTGGACGAGGGCCGAAGGCAAGCCAAACGTGCCCCTCCCATGATCCGAAAGCAATTTGATAAAGAGGTGAAGGCTATACTGGACCACCGGACGATGGGGCAGAGCAAGAAGAATAGGAGGACAGACTACCTTGTGCATTGGAAAGGTGAGACCGCCTTGGACGCTACTTGGGAAAGAGACGTAACCTTGTAGCGTAACCTGTTGAAGTGCACTGCTGATGAAGGCACTCAACTCTTTAGGCGAGGCAGGAGGCTTGTTAGTTCCTAGGGTGCAACATGCAAATGGCCCACGTACCGCGGAACATCGTGTCGCCACGATTAGTGGAAGAGGCCGAGACATGGTAGATGAAGTTGGAAAGTTTGGATTGGTATTCCCGCACATGTCCCTCATGTTAACTAAGGCCAAGGGGAAGGGCTTTTGGCGGCCTAAGGAAGCATTTTGCGCTAAGTTTTGTAAAAAGTGCATTTTAACTATCGGACCAGTCTACCTTTATATGAGGGATAGCTGTGAACTTGCCTAGCCAAGAATGGAAGGTTATGGCTTGAGTCGTGCGTGGGTGAAGTCGTGTAGGTTATTCCGAGAGTTCTTGTGTATGGTAACTCGTTGGCTTGGTGTGCCAAGGCTTGGGACACACGAGGCAATCGGAACGCAAGGTCATGGGTCAGTCACACAAACAAGTAAGCGGGTCGTATGTACTGTCAAGCCACAAGCATTAACGCTGGCTGGCTGGCCGTTGGTGCACACACCAGAGTCCTGGTTGGCGGTTGGAGCGACAGCTTGCCGATGGCCATCGAGAATTAAGTGCACGGTTACCAACCGTGTCAGCCTTCCTTATCCTGTTTTCCTGTCTCTTGTATGTTCCTATGGGACCAATGGTTGGATCCTTTGTCAGCCATGCTAGATCTATAAATATGGGACTAGGCAGAGACTAAGGGAATAGAGTGGAAAAGAAAAAAGAAACCATTAGATGTTCTGCACGCCATGTGTTTGTAGAATTGTTCCTTGTGTGCATTGGTAATACAAGGTTGGCCGTTTTAGGCTGTAAATTCTGTGTGCTTGTTCCTTTCGTTTTGATCATGTTCAGCCATGAAGGCTTGTGTTTTGTGCATGTTGAGAGGGCTGACTAGTAAGTGTTCTTGCTAGTGCCATTACGTGTGTGTGTTCTGTGTTTGTGGGAAACACCTCATAACACATAGCATCAGGTGAACTAAGTTTGGCTCTTAGAAATATAAGAAATTCAATAAAATAAATTGCACAATGAGAGGTCTAAACTAAAACAAGTCCCCTAGTAGAAAACTAAATGATAATCTGCCCAAACACTTTGAAAAAAATTTAAATCATTTTCTGAAAGATACTACAACTAGTATGTCAATTTAGTACTTGTTTGGTTCCGGGGAAGATCAATATGAGCCAATTCACAGTATTTAGCTTCACCAAGAGCAACACACTATATTTCTCATATATAGACGTATATAAGTGAATCACTAAGTTGACGGCCCTCATCATTCTTAAGGTCATAGTAGGGATACTCCTCTATAAATTGTTTACGCCGTGACAAAGGTTATATAGAACTATGCCATTTTTTAGATAGCATATCATATTTTAGCCAGCTCTTGCATACCAGATTATATGTTGGCAGTTGATATCCCTATTTCTGTTTTTGCATTCGGAAAATTTCGAACATATGAGGGTGAATGCACACTCTTTCATGAATAATAAGTTTGTTTAGTGATGTTATACCTTCCGTTGATAAGGGCTTCTTTCAGCCAAGTATCAAATTGTATGGCCCAAGATTCAACAGAACTAGATTGACGCAGAGACCTTAAGTTGTGAGTGGCAGATCCAGAACCAATTATTAGGTAGCCCTCATCCTTGAGAGGGGCCAAAGCTCTCCCCATTTCGTAATGATAACTCCCATCCCGGCTTGACTGAACAGACAGCTGGCAAACAGGGATATTAGCTTCTGGATACATAAGCATGAGGGGTACCCATGCTCCATGATCCAAACCACGCTTCTTATCCTCATCTACCTGATTGAAACCAGAGGCTGCAAGCAACTCTTTCACCTTCTTTGCCAAATCTGGAGCTCCTGGTGCAGGATACTTGAGCTGAAATTTATAAGTAAAGATGATGTAAGAATTCTTTTAGCAGGCTAAAGTCAGACATTTAATTAGTCATAATGCTCAAGTTCTACTATGCAGCTCTGTATATTACTATGTACTTCATTTCCATATGGTCTCACTCCTTTATTAAGACTGCTGTTGCTCGATTTCAGTGAAAATTACATTTGCAGAATGCAGAAAGGTCTTCCATTCACTGCCTGGTTATAAAATTGAGTGATAACGGTCACAAAAGTCACCTTTCCACATTCATAGTGCTGAGTCACTCTTGTATCACATGCTAAGCAAATTTTGCTAGGCACGCAGTGTTCCAAAGTACAAGAAAAGATTGTAAAAATACAAAAAACCACAAGATGGAAAATCCTGCTTATTAATTCTTATATAATTTTCCATCTTATGCAAGTACCATTACTTAAATTGATCTTGTTTGAGCTTATACTCAGTGACAAATTTGAGAGTAATTAAACTTGTTCCTTCAACTACAATAACTTTTACAATGATTTTGCAATACAGTATGTGGCACTTGCCCTATTGTATTTTGTAATACGGTAAAAGAAAATTCAATAACTTTGTCTTCATAATTAAAATTTACAGTGTCGAGTTTCTTTAGTCCACAAGGTATCTAAGCATGCCTATCCAAAACGAATGCCATTTCTGCTCCCCTTTCCCCTCACCTCTCAAGGAAACTTTGCCACCTCCTGATTCATAACCCCCTTTAACATCTCCGTCATTCCATTCTCCTTTTCTTCTTTACCTCAACCACTAGCACTTTCTCAGTTGCCAGATAATAGACGCAACCACTTCCTCACTCAATCGCTCACGCAATCAGCTTATCCTCCACTTAGCCTATTACCTTCAAGACTTTATGTCTACTCTTGCTCACCTTAATTTTCAGCCTCCTTTTTTAACTTGTCCCCTATATTTGTTGCTTTTGTTAAAAGCTGTTTCCCCCCAAATAGTCATCTATGAGCTGCAATGAAGTTTGTATTTTAGTGGAGAAGCCGTACTGGGACTCTTAAAATTTATCAACTCATCAACTGAAGACCCTCTGAAACAGATGCACACTGAAATGGTTAAATAACAAAGTTGGGTGAAGAATCAGGAAAACTAAAATTTCACTAACATAGGTGATGGCTTGCAATAAGACCTCAAGAACAGAACAAAAACATATCTTGAGGACCTTCAAACCAAGCAATGATCTTAATTGCCTGAAAAGTTGACTGCTTCAACCAACTTGAACTTGACAATAGAGTTGGCTGCTTGAACCTACACCCACTGATGTTGAAGAAGATATTCATTTGTACTCTTCCATCTTTGTTTATTCGTTTAATACAATATTGTGCTAGTTAATGACAAATAACATGCCATCACTACAAAGAAGCAGAGAAAGAACCACAGTCACTTGAGATTGACATATAAAAGTCCAACATTAGCACATCCACTAGAGTGGTTTGTAATATATGCATAATAATGTTAAAAATCTACATCTTTTTTCAGGATACTAGACTTTCTGAAAGAACTTGACAAATAACTCTGAAATTTTTTGGTGTTTTGACCTTTTTCACTTTTTGCAGCATGTACATGTGAACCTTAAGATTTCAATCCCTAATTCTTGAATAAATAATAATTTGTTCCCTGTAATTAAGAACTCATATAAGAGCCCCGATTGTTAGAGAGGAGAATCATAGAGTTCATTAAGCCCTCTTATAGACAACTAACGTGTTTGGACTGCATTCTCTTCAACAAGCCTAATTCTACACTGCAAGTTTTGGTAGTGTACATAGAAGTTGGAAACAAACAATGTTGCATGATCTGATAACAGGATAGAAAACCAGAGAATCCAATTCGCAAGCAATTGCTTGTAGGTGGAATGGCCTAATATATAGTTACTGACTCGATAGGCACTTTCAGAAAAACAACAGGGGACTAGAGCATGTCTGACACATCAGCCAGAATGAAAGAAAATTCTTTAAAACAAGCAACTGAGTCCTTCCAGCGA
This sequence comes from Gardenia jasminoides, assembly GCA_013103745.1. Classification (NCBI taxonomy): domain Eukaryota; kingdom Viridiplantae; phylum Streptophyta; class Magnoliopsida; order Gentianales; family Rubiaceae; genus Gardenia; species Gardenia jasminoides. The sequence goes on along the minus strand of CM023099.1, from coordinate 3,648,906 downwards.
TACACGTTAAGAAAGCCCTACGATACTCAATGAATTAGCAGATGGCATTCAAAAGCCAAGAGCTGGCGAAGCAAATTGAAAGAAACTGAGAGAGAAAGGACAAAGATCGCTAGCAAAACAGATCTATGAAACTACAAAACCAAGGTCAATACTTCAAAAAAAAAAAAAATAATCCCACAATCACATGTCAAAAGAAACCATCCAAGACCTGTTCAAACTACCATGGACAACATCTTCACTGAAGAAGATGTTATCTATCAACTTCAGTCCTGTAACGACATCTTCAGTGAAGAACATCAGCATCTCAACTTGCTAAAAGTTCCCTCTCTGTGGTCCAAATCCAGAGAGAGTATAATACACTAAATAGCAAATAAGTCATAGCCAATGTCTAAACTGCAGGGGAATATAAACAGCACACCACAATGTCCAGACCATCTCTAAATAACGGAATATTCAGAATAAAAAATTAGAATGTTGCTACAAAATTTCTATTCTCCAACAAGTTCATATCTTTCAAATTTGCTAGCTAATTTCTTTCATATAATTGTCTTACAGAGCATCAACATACATTCATATGCATCAATAAATGAATGAGATACTTATAGTTCACACAAGTAATGCATTGCCAAACAAAAATAAACATTTACAGTAGCAGTAGTCACTGCTTAAAACATATTATATGGTTTTTACATATCCTCTCAGGTCTCACGTTATTGTTTTTATTCTTTAACAGACAGGATGTGTAAAAAAATGCCAGGTTTTCTTTAAAATTCCTCTGATCAGCCAGCTGAACTTATTGTCCATTGTCTAGGTTAAATGCCATTGAAGTCCTACAATTAACATACAGACACAAATTTGTGTTAAAAGACAAAAGCAGAAACCTCTCTAATTCATAAGATACTCCCAACAAGTGTCGTTCTTGAATCTGAAACATTGTGGAAGCAGATTAAAAACAAACCTAGAACCTGCATAAGCACCATATACCTACATACAAACATACTACACCCACATGAGCATAAATGTGTTATAAGAAAGAAGAAAAGATAGAATAAGAAGGCACCTCGTACATGGGCTTGGGGAAGCCATAGAAGTCATGGATGGTATCATGGAAACCATGGATGGTATTTACAGCTGGTTCTGAGGTATCCCAATGAGCAGATATCACCAGAACCCCTTTAGGTCTCTGACTGAGCACGGTTTCCTTGAAAGCCTTCAAGAAGTGTCTGGCCGGCAATGACTCATCTATGGAAATCTTTGGCGATCCATGAGATATGAAGAATGTCTCCTTAATAGCTCCCATCCTTTACAACCTTTTTCCTCTCTAACCCTTCAACTTCTTTGTTGGCCTAGAATTGTCAAAATTTGGACAGCCCAATATGAAATCCTCGTACCAACTCAAAGGGCTTAGAATACCAAAAATCCAAACTCATGAAGGAACAAAATAAATTATTACGTAAGAAAACAAAAATACAAAGGAAAAGGAAACTTTGTGAAAAGGGCACGTAGGGATGCTTAATTCATGAAGTGTGCTCAAATTTGAGCAATATGTAAAGCGCATATGAATGCTGTTTTGAATGAAATGAACACTTAGTAGCACATCTCACGCAAAACACAACAAATACACTTTATGATAAACAGTTCTGTATCTCAAAATTGTGTCACCTTTATAGATCACAAGTCCATGGACACTCTATTCACAAATTTCCACAAAAAGGGAAGTATACATGTGGAAGAAGATAGTATGTGTGTCTATATATATATATATACACACACACACACACACACACACACATATATATATATATATATAGAGAGAGAGAGAGAACTGCAAATCCATGAATTAAAGCAAAAGGTTAACAGCATAGCAATACCAAATCCTTCTCAAATACAACATCTTCGTTGAATGATTCAACGGGATAGGATTGATCCCTGCATTCGCTTCTCACAGTAAGTGCAGCATAAAATTTCTGTTAATGGTAATCTTTGCATTTCTATCAATTTCAATAGGATTTTATTTGGCAAATCAAACAAATTCGACATAAAGTGAAAGGAGCATAAATAAAATAACAACAAAGGTAAAATGTGGAATTAATATCAAGAAACAAGAAATAGCCAGAAACCCAATCATCATATATTTTTAATAAACATGACACCCATAAAATGTGAAGCAAATTAGGTGTATTGAACAAGTACCATTTCAGAAACCCACCAAGAATTTAAGATGAGCAATTACAGAAAATGAAATCAGAAAGACTGGAAGCTAAATTGAATTAGAAACAACGAGAACGTTCGACTTGCCGGGACATCAGTAATACCCGGGAGATGAAAATAGATTACAGGGATGATTGAGAAGACGATTCTTTAATAAAGTTGCTAAAGTTCTCTGGAGAATAAGGTCCCCTGTCAATCCCCAAAAAAAACAAAAAAAATTTTTTTTTTTGAGGTGTAAGTTTCATTGACACAAGTACACAACTCAGGTTCGAATATAAAATTTTGGCGGTTGTGACGGCATGGCTACACAAGGTCAAATTTTTTTTTTTCTCTTCTTTTCCTTTTTTTGCGTTAAGATCGTCTAAAAATCATGACATGCAGCATACCTATGCGCAGGGACGGACCCAGAAATATATTTTGGTGGGGGCTAAACTACATTCAATTTTTTTTTGCAACGAAATAAATATATTTAATAAGTAAAATTTTAAAGCAATAATTATAAAAACAATAAAAACATATAATTATACATACCTAAAAATTTGTTATTGATTAACACTTGAAGTAGTGGTATTTGTTGCACTTGAATGACAAGGGGAGGCAATTGCATTCTGAGTCTTCATCCGTTGAAAACGCCGCAATATTTGCTCATTTTCAATTGTTGCAAAAATATCCTTCGATGTATACAATCGATATTCATCCACCTGGTCTCCCATTTTGTTACGCAAATCGGTCTTCACAAGATTCATTGCAGAAAATACCTTTCAAATGTAAGCCGCCGCAACGGTAAAACTAATGCCAACTCGACGACGATAAACCAATGGAAAAGTCAGACTTTTACCGCTTGTAACCATTTGTTGAGCAAGACTTCCTAAATCTCCAACTTCTAAAAATTGAGGATCTCGCCGCACATTATAAAATATAATTTCAAGTTGAGACTCAAGATATAAATAATCATTACTTGAGAAGTCTTCGTGATATAAATCAAGCAAGACGGAGTAGTTTCTCGCATTGAATTGAGAGAAAGAACTTTTGGATCAAGACATGCTATGCAACCAAGCAATTCCGTACTAACTTCCGAAACGCATTATTCATCTCTTGTATAATTAAATCAACAACCCGACATCACAACGATAATAAAATTAATAACAAAGAAAATTGCTAACAAATGTAAAGAAATAATAATTTTAAAAATAATACCTCACAAAAATCTCCACACGATAATGATGATAATTAGTGATGGTTTGACCTCTCTGAGCATTACTGCATTGCCATGATTGCTATATTGTCTTCCATATCAAGCACGGGATCATATTCAACTCACAAAATTGTTGACTTCATCTAAAATTATTTGCCATCCCTCTTCCCTAAAGTCTTGCAATTGAGATTTCACAAGATCAATCAAACTCATTGCTTGGACAATATTTTGATCCCTTTGTTGCAAAACAAGTGACAAGTCATTTGTGATTCCCATAAATACTTCATCGTGCAACGAAAAACAAACTCATAATCATTCATTCTATCAATCAAACCTCGGCAATACCTATTGTCGAGTGGTGCATCATCTTGTATATTTCCCAATATTTCAATCACCAAAGCCACATGTAGGATAGACGAAGTAATGTCGATAGTGTGATCCCCAACGAGTATCTCCGGTCTTGCTAAACTAGTTTCTTGATTTTGCCTTTTCCATGAGTAATATCTCCACTATCTAAAAGTGCAACAATCCTATCATGTTCTATTTGTCTTAATTGATCTCTCCTTTTACATGATGCTCTAGTTAAATTGACAATCATAGAGACATAGACAAAGAATTCACTAAAAGTACATTTTAGCAAAAAAAACAACAATAACTAACTGAGTTGGTGAGAAAACAATGAATGTACATCGATAGGATTTTCTTGTAATATAAGGGCTTTCAAACCATTGAATTCACCTCGCATATTTGAAGCTCCATCATATCCTTGACCTCTCAATTTGGATAATGATAATCCATGTTGCACAAATAAAGAATCAATTGCATCTTTCAAACAAAGAGATGTGGTGTCAGACACATGTACAATTGCAAGGAAACGTTCAATCACACGCCCTTCTTGTTCACATATCTCAAAACAACTCCCATTTGCTCTTTCACCAACTGCTCGAGACTCATCAACCATTAGAGGAAAAAATTGTCTCTAATATATTGATTATAACATTTAGATCTCGAGGCACAAGCATGTGTCAAATCTTTTGAATTTTGGAGAAGTCGTTGATTGTTTCCTGTGAGCATTCTGATTTACAACCTCAAAAATCTCATTATTTCAATATGCTACTCAAACAATTCAAGAAAATTGCCTCTATTTGAAGAACTAGTTGACTCTCATCATTTCCACCTAAAAGACAATCCTTGCTTCCAAAAGAAAGGGTCACATCCAAAGTAGCAAGCTTAAACGGTGTAGATATGCAAGATCTATTTCAGCCCATTTGCTCGTAAATATATTTGACACACTATGCCTTTGATCTTGAAAACTTTCAAACTGTATTCTAGCATCATTATGACAACTATTCACACCTCCAATATGTTCATTGAATCTTTCCATTGCCTTTTCCAATTCTTGAATCCCATTTTTGTAAAGGCATCCTCCGTGATATCGACCTCCTTATTTTGTGTTTTGAAAAGAAAGCACCAAAAGCAAAACGCCACATCTTTTGATATGCTATACTCTAACCATACAAACTTTTTATACCAAACATCTTGAAAACTTCTATGTTCTTACCAAATGATGTTTTTGGATACATATGGCCAATCGGTTGGCAAGGTCCCTAGTCAAATACTCTCTTCGAACATGGTCTTGAAGAAAAATATCAAATTCTCAATTGGTTTTCAGAATCTTGGATCATCCACAATCATCTAAATTCAATTCCACACGATTGATTTTGAACTGGTTCACTAATATTAGGCTCATTTGAAGATTCACCACTACGGATTCGTTTAGGTTTAAAAAATCTCTCCATTTTCTGTCACAAATCACAATTAAATAATTGAGATTAAATTCAATAAAATTATAAATAATTGAGCTATTAAAATGTATGAGGTAATTTGAATTTTACAACCAAATACAATCTTACATCTAAATACAATCTAATAGTATAATTTCTAAACTAATTTCTAATTTAAATTTAATATCCATAAATTTCTTAATGTAATCTTTCAAATTCTTAAATTACATTAACATAAAATAAATAAAAATTAATCTTAATCAAAATTAATATCAAGATACTCAAAATTCAAAAACTAATTTAAACATCAAACATGTAATTAACAAAATATAAAGATGAAGATTGTAATTTAAAGTTTTAAATTGAAAACTAACCTAAAACTTTGTCTTGAGATTTGGGGTTGGAGGCTTGAGCCTTGAAATGAAGTTGGAGAGAAGATGGAGAGAAGTTGAGCCTGGAGAAGTGGAGCTGCCTTGCTGGGCTGACCGCTGACCGAGTCACCGGACGTCGGAGGACTTTGTCTTGATGGAGGTGCTGCTTCCTCGCTTGTCCGCTTCCCGCTTGTCACAACTGCTCTCCTGATTTGTTAAGAGTCGATGAGCCCTTTAGGGCTTTCACCGATTTTATTTTTATTTTAGACAAACGACGCCGCTCCATTTTAATGAACGACGCCGCTTTGTCTTTATACAAAAAAAAAAATCGAAGCATCCAACAAACATCGTCTTCTTCAACAAGTTCTGATCAGTGCGAAGGCGTCTTGACAGATGTTAGAATAGCCAGAAGAATCCAGCCTTGGGGCTGGTTTCATGGGGGGCTTGCTCCACCAGCCCCCAATATGGTCCCACCGCCTATGATAGAAATAAGTAGCCATTTGGTTCGAATTCCACTATGAGTATCACTATCGATATCATAGAGTGGTCAATGATTATGAGTTTTGATGAAATCCTACACTGTGTTTGTTAATGTGGAATGGATTTTATAATTTATTATTTTTCTTTTTCATTGTTTCTTTTTTTTTCTTTTTCTTTCCATTTGTTGATGAAATCTCACAATGTGTTTGTTAATGTGGAATGGATTCTATAATTTATTTATTTTTTTCATTGTTTCTTTTTTTCTTTTCTTTTTCTTTCCATTTGTTGAAACAGTAACATTTTATTTTCTTATTTTTGCATTTAATGGGAATAAAAGGGTAATTAAGATGATTTAAGAAGAATAGGATTAGTAAATAAGATGATTTCCTAGTAATAGGTGGTTAATCAAAAAACTCATAGAAGAAGCCTATCATTCCCATTAATTTATTCCCATCAACCCTAACCAAACATTTTATATGGGTATAATTGAATTTGAAACCCATAGTGAGAGTTAAAACTTATTTACCAAACACCCCTTAAAAAAATGATAGGTTCAATCCCAAATTACCTCCACTTGTATCGTGAGTTGGGTAGATAAATTGGCTCCCCATGCACAAATAATCAAGCGTGGGGAATTTATTTTTTGTGTATGAGAGGTATGAAAAGACAGTTACATTTTCGTATACACAGTACTTTGATACTTTTATTTGAGAAAATGGTGTTACAAATGTAGATGTAAATAATTATAACATTTACAAAAATTATTTTTACTAACTAAATTTAGTTACTTATGACAATTTATGCTATTTAAATGCTTTATATATGAAAATATCATAATACATTTAACTATCAAAAAGAACTATTAGTAACAACAAAGAAAGAAAAGTGAAAGTGAATTACTTTTTATGAATATTTAATTTTTATTTTTTGTGATAAGAAATTATTACTAAAGACATATTACTTTTTTACAAAAATAGCCAATTCTATATGTATATATCTATATTTCATCTTCATTTTTCTTTCTTTGAGAGTGAAATATATATTTATCAGCATTGTAATTATTCAACGGTTTTGGTAAGAAGTACTTTAGTCTTAGTAAAGTTTCTAAGATATTCATAGATTTCTCTTTATTTATCCTCAATAATAATTCCTTCCATGTATTCCTTCCATGTTTAAATATATACTAATATTTTCTTACAGAAAATGTAAATAACATGAATTACCATAAGAAACTATAAACACTACAGGAAAGAAAAAGGTCCTTTGCGATGATAGAGATGCGCCACAAAAAGTCAAATAGTCATCAAAAAAATTTTTTCTGACAACAACTTCATCACCAAACTCTTGCTCTAGATAGCCTGTCGTAAAAATCATTTTATGATGAAAAACTGGTCGTTGTCACTATAATATTCATGAAAACAAGCCAAATTGTCAAGGAAAAAAAAAAGAACATGTGACTATTACTGTCCACTAAAAGTCAACTTTGTCATCACAAAATGTCTCTTTGTCACAAACTTGGCATCTAAGAATTATCGAAAACTTTTGTGATGAAACCATCATCACTAAAAAAATATAAAATCATCACGAAGAGTTCCTCTTTTACAAGATCTCATAAAAACTCTATTTTCCACAACAATCATTCCCAATTGCTTTAAGAAATAATCATTCTTAAATAAAGCTACTAAAAAGTTAAAGCTGAAACAAAACTTCTAAATAAAAGTTACATATATAATTGATTATTAAGTAAAAATTTCCAAAGGCAGGTCTTAGTACAATTTTCATTTGATATTCATGTACAAAATGACAAAAAGTTGGAACATATTAGATCCATTGTTTAATATTGAGATCTCCATAATCGACAAAAGTCTCAACCAATATATAATCTTGTCAACTGGATGACCCCACCTTCTCCTAGAGATACCTTAGGGTTTTATGGATCACCGCCCAACTCTCGCCAGACTCACTGACTTTCTAAACTGTATTTTCCAAACATGTAATTTATTACACAACCCAAAATATATACAAGTTGGATCTTGTTCATTACATTAGTACAATAATAGTTTAAGTGAGCCTGCAGCTCAAGTATAGTACTAGTAAAATCCACACCGGTGATAACCCACTCCCCACCCACACACTCAATCGCTTCCAAACTTTAGACTGTTCCATTGGCCTCTACTAAGGAAAACAAAATGTGAAATAGGGTGAGCGACAAGGTCAAGAATCCCAAGAGGTAACATAGATGCAATGCATATATTTAACAATAATTCTCATTTAAGTAGGGAAAGAAGCAAATAGATCACACTCAGTTTTAAGGATACAGAATTTTGAATAGTCCAATCAATTGTAGTTTACACTTTTCTTTCCATTGGAGTCAAATTATGAATATGTTGACGCTCCGTCAACCTCTCGGAAGTCCGTAGAACCTCGCTTCACTCCAATCTCCGCCCACCATATCACCCCTCACCGACCTCAAGCACTCCACAATGAGTGGGTGCGTACTTGAATATACCCAAGGTGACCAATTTAGTAGCAGCATAAGACCTGTGGTTCCCCCGACTTCAACCTTTGTTATGGCTTCAACACAATAAACCAATTGTAATAGTTGAGGAAGAGTATGACAAATACTCACCCGCCTCATCATAGATCATAGAACTATTCAAGCATCTGCTGAGCGCAAGGTACACACCGCTCCCCACACGTAAAACACTAAATGGTATGCAAAAAGTGCTTGTGTACATGTATTAAGTATAGCTAGACATGCACTTGGAACTTACCACGCTTAGTTGCCTTAGGTACTTCACGCGAAGCTCACATAATTATATAGGCTGCTCGTACATTATGACGCTGCCCACGGCCGCACTAGTGATGATAGGTTTAACTAGAATATATGAGTTAAACATAGCCTCAAACGGTTGTCGATGGTTCTATTAAAGTTTGCCAAGATACCTCCGCCGGTGCAATAATTTTTCAAGACGCGTAATTAGAGTTATGGATGTCACATGGTTTATACATTGGAAACTAGATTCAAAATGCAAACAATCATCAATACCATTTTCAAGATTTAGTTGGATAAGGCTTAAATTAATCGGCAAAACACTCTACCCACGATGCACCAGAAGACACCAATTTTGGTGACTTTACTGGTTTTTTTGCAGTTCATAGAAAATGGGTTATCGTCCAAATTTTATACCTTTGGAAATCCCTTTGAGCCTAGTTTCTAACACAATAAACAGAACTCAATTCCAACCTTCCTACACCAAGTTATAATCATTTTTCCAAACTAGGTTTGAGCAGACTAACACGCAAAAATCTTCTCTACTCAACTTTAACTCATCTTCTTGGTTCCCTTTTGCTTACAATTTCGCCAAAATCCAACTCACACACCAACACTAACATCAAACACTTGGTAGGTATAAGATTCAACCTCAAGCACTAGGATATTTCTCATGTAAATCATGCCAAAAATTTAGAAAAATTTCACACAATCAAGCTCCCAACCAAGTAGTTCCTAATCATTCATTACTTCACTAAACTTACACCAATTCTCATGTCACATGCTTTGCCTCACACACTACACATACCCTAGAGTTTTAGTCCCAAATTTTACCCAAAATGGTCAAAACCTAGCCAACCCTAGTTACATTTCTAGACAAAATTGTAGAAATCATTAGTTTCAATCTATCATTTAAGCAACAATCCAACTAAAACCATTTCACATGATCTTAAATCATAAATATACAAATAAGAGATTAGGCATGTAGCTTCTTATACCTCTATGTACTTGTTGATTAAGCACAATAGGCCAACAAGAAGATGCACCATAGCTTCAAATCACTTCTACAATTTGGATTTTCTAAGGTTTCTAGCTTAGTTGGATTAGTTCTTGGTTTTCTCTCAATTTTTCTTCAATTTTTGAGCTAAGAAATGGAACTCTCTCTTCTTCTTCTTTTTTCCAAGAATTTCGGCCAGCATAGGGTATTTAAGGGTCCTTGTTTGGTTTTTAATTGAGCTTCTAGATATTTAAAGAAAGTTCAAGAAGTCAAAGAAGCAAAGTATGACTTTACTTTCTTCATTTCTAATCAAAACTCACCATTTGGCTCTTATTCATGTGAAAATACTTCTTGCAATACTTTTCGTTATAATTGAGAAAATAAAATGAATTGTATGGAAAGAACTTCCACAAATTACTAAAATCATCTTACATTTCCCGTAAATTTACCATAATAGCAATAATTGCTATGAAATTCACTTTTCAACTTAAAAAATGTGCATTTGCCATAAATGCTTCTAAAGTCTCTAAAAGTGAATAATAAAGTGAAAATTATATATTATAAATTTTATTTTTTTATTATTTTATTTCTACTTTTTTTTTTAAAAAAATTGTTTTTAAGGATCTTATATTCTCTCCCCCTTAAAAAAATTTCATCCTTGAAATTCATACCTGTCTTTGTATGAGATCAAGCAAATAACCCAAGATAGGTCTTCTGCATTTCTGCCTCTAGTTCCCAAGTCGTTTCTTCTACCTCGTGATTTTTCTGCAGTACTTTCACCAATGGAATTTGCTTGTGCCTAAGCTTCTTGATTTTCTGATCTAGCAACTGCATGGGTTGTTCCTTGTAAGTTAATGATTTGTCAATATCGATTTCTTCGGGTTGTAGCACATGAGTCGGGTTAGGATGATACTTCTTAAGAAGGGAAACGTGAAACACATCATGTATCCTTGCCAAAGTTGGTGGTAACTTCAAATGATAAGCGGTAGTTCCTACTCGTTACACAATCTCATAAGGTCCCACATATTGCGGTCTAAGTTTCTTTCCTTTTCCTGCCATCACACTGGCCTTTAGTGGCGTAATCTTGAGGAATACTTTATCTCCGATATTAAACTCCAAATCTTTCCTCCTATTATTTGCGTAGCTTTTCTATCGGCTTTGAGCAGTTTGGAGTTTTTGACGAACAACTTTTACTTTCTCGTATGCTTCCTCAATTCATGGTATAGTCGTGGGATCCAACGTCTTTCTTTCACCTATCTCATCCCAATGAATTGGCGAGCGACACTTTCTTCCATATAAGGCTTCAAACGGGGCCATTTGAATAGAAGAATGATAACTATTATTATAAACAAACTCAACCAATGTGAGTTATTGATCCCAATTTCTTCCAAAATCCAAGACGCACGCTCAAAGCATATCCTCGAGGGTCTGGATTGTTCTTTCAGATTGCCCGTTGGTCTGCGGATGGTAAGTAATACTAAAACTTAGTTTGGTCCCCATTGTTTCTTGTACTTTTTGCTAAAATTGGGAGACAAATCGGGGATCTCGATCAAATACTACACTTACTGGTACTCCATGCAGTTTCACAATTTCATCTAGATACAGCCTTGCCAACTTTTCTAAGGAGTAATTCATGTTAATGGGCAGGAAATGGGCTGTCTTATTCAATCTATCAACTATCATCCAAATTGCATCATGACCCTTTTGCATACGCAGTAATCCAGATATAAAATCCATTGTTATGTGTTCCCACTTTCACTCGGGAATTTCAAAGGATTGCAATAAATCTGCCGATTTCTGGTGTTCGACCTTCACTTGTTGGCAGGTGAGACAAGTTTAGATAAACTAAGCAATATCTTGCTTCATATTATCCCACCAGTATAATTGCCTCAAATCTTGGTACATTTTAGTATTCCCAGGATGCACTGTATATCTAGAGTAGTGAGTTTCTTCCAACATTTCCCGTTTCAATTCCTCATTTTTTGGTACCACTACCCGATCTTGGAATCTTAGTATCTCATCGGATCCCAAAGGAAAATCTGGTAATTCTCCTTTTTGCACTCTAGTCACCCATTTTTTGTATTATTGAATCACTCTTTTGTGGTTCCTTGATACGTTCCATCAGGGATGATCTTGTGGTAATATTTCCAAATTGTATTCTCTGTGTGTTTAATTGAGGCTTCCATTCACTAATGTGTTCTAGTAAATTTCACTCCTTAATCATTAACCCAGCTATTTGAGCTCGACTTAAGGCATCAGTTACTACATTACCTTTTTCCAGATGGTAATTAATGGTACAATCATAATCTTCTAGAAACTCCAACCACCGATGTTGCCTTAAATTTAACTCTTTTTAGGAAAACAAGTACTTTAAACTTTTATGGTCGGTATACACCTCGAAGGTCAACCCATATAACTAATGCCTTCACTTTTTCAAGGCAAACATGATTGCAGCCAGCTTCAAATCATGGGTTGGATAATTCTGCTCGTGAGATTTTAATTTCCTCGAGGCATAGGCTATTACATTTCCATTTTGCATTAGTACACAGTCTAACCCTTCTCGCGAGGCATCTGTATAAACCACAAAATTATCTCTTCCCTCTAGCAATGTCAATACAAGTGCCGTGATTAATCGTTGTTTTAATTCCTCAAAATTAGTTTCACATTTAGAATTCTAGATAAATCTTCCATGTTTTTTAGTCAAATCTGTCAATGGCCCTGCAATCTTAGAAAAGTCTTTAATAAAATGGCGGTAGTATCCTGCCAAACCCAAGAAATCTCAAATTTCAGTTGGATTCTCTGGTCGTTTCCAATTGGTAACTGCTTCATTTTTTAGTGGACTCCGAATGTCATTTCTCGTGATCACATGTCCTAGAAAAGCAACCTTTTCCAACCCAAATTCACATTTACTAAATTTGGCATATAGTTGATACTCTCTTAAGGGTTGTAGGACTATCCTCAGATGTTGAACATGTTCTTCAGGGGTTTTAGAGTAAATAAGGATGTTATTTATAAAAATAACCACAAATTGATCTTGGTATGGCTTTACTGACTGCATTAAATCCATAAACGCTGAGTTGAGAATCAACCTAAAAAGGCATCACTATAAATTCAAAATGGCCATACCTAGAATTAAAGGCAGTTTTTGGTATATCTTCTTCTTTGATCCTCAATTGATAGTATCCTTGTCGAAGATCTAGTTTAGAGAATGCTATTACCCCTTGTAGTCTGAAAATAATTCCCGATGTGTAGTAGGGGTATTTAGCTCCTTGTGGACATTATTTAAAACCTCATAGTTACACACATCTTTAAACTCTCATCTTTCTTCTTCTTCTTAACAAACAATCTGGGGCTCTGCCTCACCTGGACTCACTTCTTCATATAAATCCACTCGCTCTCATCAGAGTCTGCAACCAGTAACTTCAATTCCTTGATTCAGTAGGGGCTATCTTAGATAGGGGGGGACCTAGAGATAGGAGTAGTCCCTAGTACTAGATCAATCTTAAATTCTACTTCTCTCTCAGGTGGCAGTGATTTTAACTCATCCAAAAAAACATCAGGGTATTCTTTTACTATCGGCACATTTTTTAGTTTCACTTATCCCTGGAGTAAGATCAAGAAGGTTAGTATCTACGGGCTCCATTACACACATAATACTTTCGAGCGAGATTCCGAATCGAAATAAGAGTAGAGAAGGCCAAATTACCTTTCAAATCTAACTTTAGGGTTGCCTCGCTAAGTATCACGAACTCAACCTCCTTAGTTCTACAATTTAATTGAGCATGATGTCGGGGCTAGCAATCCATCCCTAGAAGAACATTGTATCCCTTTATAGCTAGACTTATTAAATGCGCCGTAATTTTCGTCATTCCTTGATTCCAATTTCACAATTTTTGTACATCATATTAGTAATTAAACAGCTATCACCTGTAGGCATTTTAACTTCCAAGTCATATGGCAGTCTATCACTCTTCACATCAATACCACACATAAATCACGCGGATCACAAAGTGGGTGTACACCGATCGATCAAAACTTTTGCTAAACGGTGAAAGATCGGGATCATATTCTACCACATTAGATGAGGCGGTAAGATGCCTTGTTGATCCAATCGCATATACTACGGCAAGGGCAATCTCGACCATAGTCAGCTGCAGGTGGTATTAGCTTGCCTGGAGGTTGACCTATTGGTCGCTGCGCGTTCACACCCTCTTGTGCCATTTCTCGGACATCCTGAATTGATGTGCTTCCTTGCCTTGCCATTGGAGAGACACCTTAGCATTTTTTCCAACACCCACGTTTATCAGCATGATTCTGTTTTCCACGCAACCCCAAAGAAGCCACACAAGGAGTTGAGAGTTGACTTCTGCGGACGCATACATTCCGTTGTTCTTGCCTGCCCGGGGTGCCTCGAGATAAGGTACCTCCTGATGATCTCATAATCTTAATTCTACCGGCTCCTCTTCCTATCTTGGGCGGAGGTGCATTCTTACTAGTCTATTCGGTATCCTTTCCCGGAATACCCTTCTTTCGAGTTTGGAAGGATCGTACCTGAGGCCAGGCACCTCACGACCCGTTGGGCTTTCTCGAGGACCATACTAAAGGTATCAAGTTGGGTAGCCTCCAACGCCTCCTGAATTTCTACGTTCGATCATTGAATAAATCGTCTGATCCTTTTCGACTCTGTCATTACCAATTCAGGGGCAAATTGAGATAATTTCATGAATTGTGCCTCATATTCAGACACCTGGAAGTAATACCTCAAGGCACTTGTCAGATAAACTCATCCTCTCACCCTTTCTTTGTGCGATTGCCAGGTAAAAAATTTCATTAAATTCCCTGAAAAAGTTTGCCCAAGTCCAGCTGGATTTGCCATTATTAATCCCATTTAATCAATCGGATCATATTCCACCAAGACCTTGTTGCCCCTTCCAATTGAAATACGGTGAAGGCTACCTGCCTTTCCTCGGTATAATTTAGGACAGTAAAAATATTAGTCATTCTTTCCAACCAATTCTCAGCTACCTCAGGGTTGAGGCCTCTAGAAAATTTAGGTGGAGAGAACTTCTAGAATCGCTCCAGAGCACCATCCTCTCCTGCCTCAAGATCTCTAAGATTGTTAGTGGGCTCCTGACCTTACCGTTCCACTACTCTCTCCAATAGATTGGTTATATGATAAAGAGCCGTGGCTATTTGTTCCCCCATATCCAGTCTAGGTCCCTAATTTTGGTCAACTACGGACTCCTAGTTATTCCTTTGGACTGGAGGTGATCCCACGTCCACATCCACACCCTCTTACACCCCTTCTACCATCCATAACTTTTAACGTAACCTAATTATATGCACATAAATGAATCTTCGATCAATTCTTATGCAAGACAAGAGCTAATTGATATATATACATATTTATATATATATTGCTCGGAAATAGATTCAAACCAGCCACAAATAAAGCCAAACTTCATTTACATACACATATATCTTGTTCACATAATACAGATAGCATTATACTAAATCAAGTTCAACAAGATTAACATACAAGTTCACAAAAGTGTTGGGCAACCACGCCTCAACCAAGTTCATATACAAAACAAAATAACCAGGGGCCCTAGCCTAATCCGTGGCCGAGCCTATCGACTCTGCCTCGTGAGTCAAGCCGAGCACTGGGTGCTCACTAGGATCAGTCTCCTGTAAATGAGGATCTACTACCCTTTCCACGAGGGCTCTACACTCCGCCATAATCCCCTTGACTCTAGCCCTCGCGTCCCTGGCCACTCCAGCTACACGCTCATTGGCTGCCTGTAGCTCCACCCGGAAGGCAAGGCTACGTGTCTGCTCGCACAAGAGCTACCTCTAGCTCCCTCAACCTATCCTCCTGCAACCTAATAGTACACCTCATCTCTCTCATCTCCTCCCGAGTCTCAAGGTAAGCATCCATGCATCTCTATCACTTATCTACTATAGACAAAACTACCTCATCTGGATAGGAGTATGTATGCCAGCAATTGCACCCCCTTCGGCGTCCAGGTACCCATCGCCGGACGGGACCTCCTCGACCCTCCTCGTATGTAATCACCCATTATGCCCTCAAAGGGCGAGTTTCACCATTTGTGCCTTCCATTTCCTATATAACAATCGAAAATTAGTAGCTTATAAACAATTTTAATCACTTGTGACCCTTCTAAAGTTCATTCTCTAATATCCCTGGTCTGCACAGGTTATCTCTAAACCAGGCTTTGATACCACCTGCGACGATCCCACCTTCCCCTAGGACATACACTAGGGTTTGGTGGACCGTCTGCCTAACTCTCGCCAGGACTTACTTGACTTTCTAGAGCAGATTTTTCCAAAAATGTAATTTATTACACAACCCAAAACATGTACAAATGGATCCTATTTAGATACATTAGTACAATAATAGTTTAAGTGAGCCTGCAGCTCAAGCATAGTACTAGTAAAACTACGCAGCTGATAACCCACTCTGTCCCCACACTCAATTGCCCACACTCCTTAGACTTGCCCCAGCCCCTGCTAAGAAAAACAAATAGGAAATAGGGTGAGCGACAAGCTCAGTAAATCCCAAGAGGGCACACAGATACATGAAAGAGCATATTTAACAACAATTCTCATTTAAGTAGGGAAAGAAGCAAATAGATCACACTTGGTTTTAAGGATTCAGAACTCTGAGGAGTCCAATCAATTGCAGTTTACACTTTTCTTTGAACTGGAGTCAAATTATGAATATGTTGATGCTCCGTCAACCTCTCAGAAGTCCGTAAAATCCCGCTTCACTCCAATCTCCGTGCACCATATCACCCCCGACTGGACTCGCACTCCAATAACAGTAGGGTGGTATTACTTAAGTACACCCAGTGTGACCAATTCAATAGCAGTGTCAAGACCTAGGGTTCCCTGGCCGACTCGACCATACCCTTGCAGGCTCAACTCGACCAGTTTCCCTTGGGGTTGGGTCCAAACAGTTCATGATAGCATACCAATCAGGGATTAGTAATCATGTATAGTCAACAATAACAACCAATTGCATAGTTGAGGACGAATGTGATAAAGTATTCACTTGCCTCATCATAGATCATAGAACAATTCAAGTATTTAGGCCGAGTGCGGTAAGGTACACACCCATCCCCTTACACAGTAAAACATTAAATGACATGTAAAAGTGCTTGTGTACATGTATTTAGTATAGCTAGACATGCACTTGGAACTTACCACAGTTGACGGTTGCCTTAGGTACTTGTTGTTGGCTTGTGTTCGAGGTCCTCGCGTGTGCCTGTATAATTATGACTTATGTCAATGATCGTTCTTCGATGGCCGACTAGCGATGATAAGTTTAACTAGAACATATGAGTTAACCATAGTTCGAAACGGTCAGTTGTCGATTAGGTTCTATTTAAGGCTCGCCGGCATACTCGCACCGGTAGTGCTATTTTCAAGATGCATAATTAGAGCTATGGATGTCAAAAAGTTACATGGTTTATACCATTGGAAACTAGATTCAAAATGCAAACAATCATCAGAATACCATTTTTGAAGATTTAGTTCAGACAAGGGCTTAAATTAATAGGCAAAACGCTGCTGCCACAATACCCGTAGTGCAGGACACCAATTTTAGTGATTTTCTCGATTTTTCTGTAGTTCATAGAAAATGAGTTATGGTCCAAATTTTAAATCGTTGGAAAGCCCTTTGAGTCTAGTTTCTAACGCAATAAACAGAACTGAACTCCAACCTTCCTACACCAAGTTATAATCATTTTTCCAAACTAGGTTTGAGTAGACGACACGCAAAAATCTTCTCTACTCAACTTTAACTCATCTTCTTGGTTCCCTTTTGCTTACAATTTCGCCAAAATCCAACTCACACACCAACACTAACATCAAACACTTGGAAGGTATAAGATTCAAATTCAAGTACTAGGATATTTCTCATGTAAATCATGTCAAAAATTTAGAAAAATTTCACACAATCAAGCTCCCAACCAAGTAGTTCCTAATCATTTATTACTTCACTAAACTTACACCAATTCTCATGTCACATGCTTTGCCTCACACACTACACATACCCTAGAGTTTTTAGTCCCAAATTTTACCCAAAATTAGGTCATAAACCCAAGCCAACCCTAGTTACATTTCTAGACAAAATTCGTAGAAATCATTAGTTTCAATCTATCATTTAAGCAACAATCCAACTAAAACCATTTCACATGATCTTAAATCATAAATATAAATAAGAGATTAGGGCATGTAGCTTCTTATACCTCTATGTACTTGTTGATTAAGCACAATAGGCCAACAAGAAGATGCACCATAGCTTCAAATCACTTCTACAATTTGGATTTTCTAAGGTTTCTAGCTTAGTTGGATTAGTTCTTGGTTTTCTCTCAATTTTCCTTCAAATTTTGAGCTAAGAAATGGAACTCTCCCTCTTTCTTTTTTTCCCAAGAATTTCGGCCAGCATAGGGTATTTAAGGGGCCTTGTTTGGTTTTCAATTAAGCTTCTAGATATTTAAAGAAATTTCAAGAAGTCAAAGAAGCAAAGTATGACTTTACTTTCTTAATTTCTAATCAAAACTCACCATTTGGCTCTCATTCATGTGAAAATACTTCTCGCAATACTTTTCCTTATAATTTAGCAAACAAAATGAGTTGTATGGAAAGAAATTCCACAAATTATTGAAATCATCGTACATTTCCCGTAAATTTACCATAATAGCAATAATTGTTATAAAATTCATTTTTCATCTTCAAAAATGTGCATTTGCCATAAAATGCTTCTAAAGTCTTTAAAAGTGAATAATAAAGTGAAAATTATATATTATAAATTTTATTTCTACTTTTTTTTAAAAAAATTTTTGTTTTTAGGGATCTTACACAATCACATAAAAAAAATACCAAAATTAGAAAAATAAGGAACCAATGCTACTTATCAGTGCCTTGAAATGGTGCTACTTACAAATATCTTGAGAAACTTTTATGACAAAAACACATCATAGGGAAAAAAACACACCCTAAGTCCATTAAAGAACTCATTGATTATCTAGTATAGAATAACATTTGGAAAGAAAGCAATTCAAGTATAGAAAAATGACAATTAACCATGAAACTAAATTGTCAAATGAACTAGCCAGCAAGCAGTTGGTCAACTTCAATGCACCTAATAAAAAGTTTAAAAGCAAATTCAGATTATGTAAGGAAAGGAAAACCATTGAACAAATGCATAGGACAAATAGGACCTAGACACATGATATATCTAATAGGCTAGATAAGTTACCATGTCAACATTGTGATGATCATTTTTTTCCTATAGAACAAAAAATTCAGCAGAGTTGAACAAAATAAGAGAACAAAACAACAATAATTGTATCATAATATTTCAATTAATTACTAGAAAATTTTCAATGCCATAGAGCCTAAGGAGAATGATATTCTAAACCTACTCTGACATTAGGGTCAAACTCTATCTTAAAAAGACTAATTGGAATTCACACAACGGAAGTCAATACCAAGTTAACATTGCCATTTAAAATTTAGAACAATAAAATTCAAAGATAAACAAACAAAAGTTGAATAACATAAAACTAATTGGATTTAAATACGATTGTGAATATGAAATTAAGATCTAGATAAAATTGAAAATTCAACATAAGTTCCCATTCTAAAATGATAGTTGGAAGCATGGTTTAAGAGCAAACCTGAAAGTAAAAGTGGTGCAAAAATAGTGAAATCAAAACACACGAATCCAACCAAGAGAATCTTCAAAACTTATGCAAGAATTGATTAAGAGATGATGAACAACCTGCATTAGAGTGAAATCTGAGAGTAGCCACTTTAGAGTTTCTTGAGAAAAACTTACAATAAGTGTAAACTAAATAGTAAGAATGCCATGTGGGAGACATAATTTTGATATAAATTTACATTAAAGGTTTGTGATACAACTAAAGTGACGCATGCTACCATTTATGTAACATCCCGTATTTTTTTTTCCAATGGTATTTCAGGTGTTATAAGCTTTGATTTACTCGAAAACACTAATTTTGGATTATATTTTGCGATTTCGATTGGTTAAGGTAGTGAGAGTTGCGCGAAGGTGATTAAAATCCTTGGGTGATTAGTAGTTTAAGTAGGTGAGATTAGGCATTAGTGGACTTAATTGCTGGGAAATAAATCACTTGGGGCCAAGGTGAAGGATCATTGAAGTTGCTAGGGTTGGCTTGATATTTTGACCAACCCTTTGACCAATCCCACAAATATCTCTTAGGCCTTATCATATAACAAAGTGAGACAAGTTAGGAGACCAAGAGAGGAGAGTCGGCTGCAAGAGGAGAAAGAAAGGGGAAAAGAAACCGTGAGCAAAGGGAGAAAGAAAGGAAAGAAAAGAGAGAGGAAAAGAGAGGTTTGCTCCATGCTCCAAGCAGCTGAAATCAAGAGAAGATAAAAGAAGACTGCAGGCTGCTCTAGCTTCCATTTTCAGCTTTGTTCCTTGAAGGTTTTAGAGGTAATCTAGCTTGCACAATCCTTGAATCTTGTAGTATAGCTTGTGGTTGATGTTTAGAATGGATTAGGATAGCTGAGGACAGATTTTGGATGGATATCATTGCTTGGTAAATTCGTTTGATGAAGTAGGGTAAGATTGCACACCAACTGTTTGATCTTAAATTCAGATTTTTGTGTTCAATTCCTCTTGAATTGACCATGTTAGAGTCAAACCAGTTCTTTCTCAAAACATGAAAGTTTTAGGGATTTGAGTTAGCTTTCCATCCAGAAAATTTCAGAGCAATAGGAGCACTGTAACATGAGAAATGTCCAAAATACCCCTGACTGTTCTGCTCCCCTGTTTACCCGACAGTCTCTAGTTTCAGCCAAATTGTCGGATTTCCTGGTATCAATTGGCAACGAACTAGAGTCTGATTTTTGTACCATTGAAAGCCCTATGAATCTAGTTTTAAACGCCACTAAAGGCACTCAATTTTGATATTTCTACATTGAGTTATGGATTTTCTCCCGAAGCTGCTCCTGCTTTCCTGACGTAACCCGACAGTTTTCTTAAGTCTCTGTAATTGCCATTTTTTACTACGAAAATTCATGAAGTGAATTTCGATGGCTTCACAAAAATTGTAGAGCTATGTCTTAGCTTCGAAACGGTGTAAAATTCAACTCAATCCGATAAGCATAGCTCTGGTTTTGATCAAAACACCGGGAGGTGTCAAATCTGCCAAAGTTGATGTTTCTCTTTTATACTCATTCCTTCATTTTGGTTTGGTTCAAATACTTTTCTTGGTTCAAAATAATATTTTCACTCCATTTTATACCTGGACTCTTGCTCTAAATATTTGAAGTTCTTCCCTTGATTTGAGCTAAAGGTTTAGTAAGTTTGGACACTAATTTTGGGGGATTAAGTTGGATTATTAATGTGAGTTGCTTGAGGGTTTCAAATGAAAGTTTTTCATTTGTTATGGATTAGAAGTGGTAAATTCTTGTTATATTATGTTGATCTCAGGATTCAATTATGCCATGAAGGTTAAATGGTGATTGGTGATTTGTGTGGACGAGTGTGAAATTTGGTGAGTGTTCCAACTCGTTTCAACTAAAATGTTTTACTAGAATTCAATTGTGAAATGACTTACTCCTTACTTTGATCTTGCTATCTCAAACTTGCTACTCATGGTATTACTTGTGAAATGGTTCACTAACCTACTACTTCACTTGTTTTCAAATTTGCTCTCATCTTGTTTCTGAACTTGTTTTAACTTGTTTTCAAACATGTCCTAATTTGTTTTCCCCATTTATTTACACATGAAACATTTTACTACTAATTTTTTAAATGACACCTTTTCCAATTATTTGTAAGCATTTCAAAATGTGTTTTAAACTCTTTACAAACTTCTTTTGATGTTTAATGTAGTTTGTCATGTGAAATAACTTGGTTCGTTAAGTTGTTAATATCTAGATGATTGTTCGATCTTATTTCCAAAAGTGTTTTCACATTTGCCTTCCAACTTGTTTTCGAACTTATTCCACTTATTTGTCAAACTTGTTCTACTTGATTTTTAGACTAGCTTTTCGCTGGTTTTCACATGAAATATTCTGTTACTACTTTTCTAAATGAAATATTTTTCTTGTATTTCGAGTGTTCAAACTATATGTTAACCTATTTGTAAATATTTCGCTACTACTATATTTCTAGTTTAAAATTTATTTCAACTATGTTTCCACACATATTGGTCAATGACCTAATGCACTCATGGATTCAAAAGAAATTGATTCCAAAGGACTTGTGTTTCAAATTAATGTGTGCAAGTAAAATAATTTATTGTTGAAGTGAATGCTACTTGACTTTACATGTTGCTTTTGAGTGTCCGTGAATATTAATTAAATGTTTCAAGTGTTAAGTGTTATTTGTTTAAGTGTTGTTATTTATTAGTTGAAATAATTACTTGTTTCCTTGGTTGTTTTGTTGATAACTTGATTGTTTGATAGTGGTGTACCAAGGAGCATTTTACCTCTTGTACTCCGATGTGTATTTTATCGCATCGTTTACTACTTGTAGGTCGATGTGTACTTTATCGCATCGACTGAATTGGGTCTCAAGACCCTTTTGCTAGAAAGCCTATCTAAGACCACCTTCTTGAGCGATCGGTGGGTCAAAAGCCTACTTGAGTACGCCATTAGTGTGGCCGGATAGGTTGGAAAGCTTTATCTTAAAACAAAAACTCCTTGGTCTTGACTGATCATTATTTGCGCATGTTGTACGCCTTTGGCATTCTACCCTTGGTTGCTAACCTATTCGAGCCAGAAGCGGACTCGGTCGGGTAGGTTGGAACCCTGGGCACTGATTCTGTATACTCGAGTATTACCACTGGAGGGATAAGGCGATGGCCAAATGAACTCAGGGGATTGCTCAGGCGTTATAAGGTGAAGTGGACCAATGAAATAACTCCAAGTGAGCACTGTATCCTTTTATAACTGATTTAATGTTCTTTAAAGCACTGTTCACCTAGTTGAGGCAATCCGAGCAAGTCTCCTCATGAGCACTGATCTCCAAGTCGAAGAGGCCTGAGTATTGTTCTCTCCTAGTTGAAAAGTGTCCTGTGAATGTGCTTGATTATTTGTCAAAGTGCTTGTGTGATGAATTGAATTATTTCATGAATTGTTTTCGTCTTGCAAATTTCTAGTGAAAAGTACTTTCTCACGTGATTTCAAAGATTTGAATATTCCAATGTTTTTCGTGACTCGATAAAGCAGTTAAATTCTAAAATACTTGTTTTCTGGAACCTCAGCGAGCTTTAGCTCACTAAAAAATATTTATTTTCCCTCCACAGAATCGAGGTGATCGGAAGCATGTGTAGTGGCCTTCTTAGTAATTTTGGAGTATTTCTTGTACAATTGTAATTTTGGTTGAGTTGTAATTTATATTTTGGAGTTTTAGAATTGTAATTAGTATTTATTGGAGTTTTAATTTGTAATTAATTGAGGGGTTGGTAGTGAGTCCGTGAGGAGGCAAGTAGCGCTCAACCCTTTGGTTAAACTGCTTCCCTAGGTGTAACATCACAATTTATGATTACATTTAGAAAAAGTTTGACATCTATCTAAAGGAAGTTACAATAGAATAACACTTTCATTTATTTTACAAACATAAATATATCACAAGATGTTTTCGTAGCTAAGATTACTTTGTTTCAAGAAAACTATTGCTAAAGAAATCCAAGAACGAATTTAATTCATATTAAGTTAACACAAATATTCAAATAGATGATTCCAAAATATATAAACAATATAACATAAAAGATGTTAACTGTATGTCTTTTAACAAGAAGATTCCCAAAATAGAGTAAAGAATACATCTTTATACATTTACTATCACAATTCTCAAGTATCAATAACTTAATACCCCAACCAATGTCTAAACTTTAATTTCAACCAGTAACCACATGTGTACTCTTCCAATAATTTTTCTACAATATCCAAATAAGATAAACATCACAACTGAATACCATGAATGTAAATATAGCCCCCACAAATTAAAATTACTAGTGCATTATTTATTTATCTCAAATTATACTTGAATATTGACTAAATTATCATCTTAATCCATTTCTAATAATTCATGGGAAAGAAAAAAGAAAAAAAATGTCTTGAAGTAGAAAAAGACATGAGAAAAATACCTGTAAATTTAGATTAGAACAATTACAACAACATTCAATGAGGCCAATTCCCTAACTCCTTTAGACCTAAATACAAAATCAACAAATTTTAAATCTAAACCAGCAAATACACATTAGGCTATGGCATTATGTCAAAACGCACAAAAAAAAAAAAAAGGAAACCCGAAATACTTTTTAAGTGAAACAAGGAAAATAGGTATTTGATATAATCATAAGCTCCAGCAATGATGAAAAACATAGATCCATTGAATGAAGTTGCTATCCAAAATGGGCCAATTGCAACAATCAACAACAATTTGACCAGATCATGGCACACCAGAAGCTACTGCAATTTCATTAGGGATAAAGAACATTTTTAATAGAGCTGAGTCAAATAGAAAACAAATTCAATGCAAATACAAGAGATTCAAATAACAAAATAAAAGAACATCAAAAAAGAAACCAATAGTTCAATCAAACTTTTCACTAAACATTAATTCAGCTATATTAAATGAAAGGCTAAAAGCATGAGATCCTAAAGGAAAACAAATCACACTTAATAGCCATGAACTACATTTCAAAAGGAAAAGAAATCACAGGGCATAAATTCAAACTCCTTTCACTTCAACACATCAGCGACTCATTTCTTAACTCCTTGAAAGCTAAACATTATTTTAGATTTCAAATATTTAGCATTATTTTACCTAATACTGAAAATCCTCAAAAATGGAAAATTGAAGATGATAAAAACTCTTCATTCAACATATATCGTCCCAAAACAAGAACAAATATCATACTTCAATGATTCCAAAACACAAAAAAAAAAAAAAGACAAGGATAGGAACAAGAAAAGCAGATATAGTAATTCAAAAATAGTTTCCAAACTAAAAATCAAATCCTTCTAAACCAATTCATAAGTGAGCTATAGAGCTCAGATTGATTTTATCCATAGAGAACCACATAGACTATCACCTATCTAATTTCACTACTCTCAAGTAAAATCTAACTGGTTTTGCCAGTGATATTTCAAGTAATTAATTTATAGAATTGAGGAAAAGTGAGAGTAGAATAGAGGCAAAAAATAGCTGGGCTAGGAGATGCGATCTCTTGTCATAGGTGGCAATTGGATTGACAAATGGGAGAGGATAGGTATTACAGTCAGAGGTGTAAGGTCTCAAAGCAAACTAAGAGGGAGGAGTAGATTAGGTTGATTATGATTCTAGACAATATTGACACAATTTTGCACAATTGTAAATTTACTAAGTTATCTAGGTGGTCAATCAAGTTAATTATTAATGAACTTGGTAGAACAAGTAAGATAAACAAGTAAAGCACTTGATCAAATATGAAGAATGCAAATAAGAGAAGGAATGGATTGCAAACTAAAAGGACTTCCAAGTGCTTCACAACTTGAAATCCAAATCCACTAATCAAGCTTCTTCAATTTAGTGAAGCAAAACCAAAGTTATAGAAAGGAAAGTGTGAGGACTTTCCAAATTCTATCTTTTTTGAAAATTAAATAATAATGATAATAATAATTATTTCTCTTAATTGCATAAAATTAGTAGCATTTTTATCTATTAAGTTATTGTTTCTCAAATTAGTAAGTTTTCTTTGAAATATTTGCTCGAGTTTCTATCGGCTAGTGTTAAGTGTTAATTTTTAAGATGTGATGTAGACCCTAGTTAAGATAAAATCTAGTATATGTGAAGACTTATAAAGAAATAAAATTTTGGTTGGATAATGTTGGATGAAGGAAATCTAGTAAAAGCTAAGTTGACGAATAACAATGCGCGTAGTTGTTGGGTTGTTCAACTAACCCTTAAATAAGGCAAACTCAAGCTTGAAGACTTCATTTCTCATCATCTTCTTCTTCCTTTAGAGAAAGAGTGAGAGCTCAAGAAAATCTTCCATCTTGAAGAGAAAATTGTGGAGAAAATCCAAGAGAACCAAGCCATCTCAACTTCAATTTCTTTTCTTCTTCTTCTTGAGTAAGCTGAGAGAAAGAGAGGGCTTGGAGAGAAAGAGAGAGAGAGCCGAGAGGTGAGACAGAGAGTTTGGAGGAGAGAGACTTCTTGAGTCCTTGAAGATTGCAAGAAAGATCCGCACTTAGGTTAGGAATCCGACGATCTGACATGAAGCAACTCTTGAGAAACAAAAGCTTGGGAGAATTTGCTTGTTCTCGGTTAGATCTTGATAGATCTTAGAGGTAATCCCTAGAACTACCTGTAATCTTGGTTCTTGAAACTTGATAGAAGTAGATCTACTTGATTTATGCAAGATCTATGGTGGATCTAGTAGTTGCTTGAAGATCCGGGAACTAGATGTTCTAGTGACCCTTATGTTTGTTACAGATTTGAATCTTTGATTGAATCTTGTTAGAAATTGGCTATTTATGTGACGACCCACCTCTCCCTAGTGCGCACCCAGGTATCGGTGACGCTGCCTAGCTCATGGCCAGGACTCACTCACTCTATAATCACTCCACTTATCGAGTTCAACTTGACAAGATAACACTCTTAACCCAAAATAACAGGGACAAAGCTTTACAATACATAACATTCGAATTACAATCCCGAATATATAGGCAATTCATCCCTACAACTTTGTTTCATCATACTGGGGTTCTCAAAAGACATTGTATAAAAGTTTCCAAAGATAACATCCCAAATTCTTCAAAAACATCAAAATAGAATAACCCTAATCTTAAGGGTAGTCGCCCTCATCGTGGATCTCATCTCGCTAAGGAAAACAAATGGGAGAAAGGGTGAGCTAGAAAGCTCGTGAGTTCCCAAAACATGCAATTCACATAACAATTAAAAATTTTCACCAATAACAGGCACTTGGAAATAAATCATGTAATAAAGCGGTTAACAACACTAGTAAGGATACGGGGCTCTCGAGCCAATGTCCACGCTGTTTTGAACACGAACCGTAGTTGACACCCGTCAAGCTGTCATTATTACTAGGTAGAACTCCACTTCCACCTTACTCCTCCAAACCTCCAAGCGGACCATCTCGAGTTTATAACATTGGTATGATACAGTAGTTTCATGGATATTGGTTTCGGTTACAAGGTTACGATGGTTACGGGGTTACGTGGTTTAGAGTACTCTTCCAACGGGACAAGTCCATAAGTCAAGTCCGAGTACTTTTATTTCATGCATCGGTGTCGATGGTCGGTTGCTCTTTAGGGAGACAGGTTCGTGCGAACTTCGGTCTCGAGCACGCGACAAGATAAAGTGGGTTAAGTCACCGTGCCGTGACATTGAAATAACCCTATGGCTCTTCCCACTCTTCATGCCGACCTACACGACCGCGTTGAAGGGTTCACCGATAGGTCTCGTGCATTTCCGACCTTTTCAAACACATGCGATCACTAAACAAGATCTGTAACATTCTATCACTTCAGCCTGTATTGCATAATCATTTTACTTAGATAAAGGGTCGCGATAAAGTACACACCGCCCTACCTAAGGGTTCAAAATCAGGTTTCACAGTACAATCACAACAATACACATCATTTCAGTCATTTCACATAGCACATAACAGGCATGGAAACTCACCAAAGTAATAAGGCTCAGCCTCTACGTAAGGGTCGAATTCACTCTCCTCTTCGAACCCTAAACAAGTAAAAACAGTAGTTGAGAAATCTGTTCCTTCACTCATTATTCAAAACAACTCATTTACACCTTTTTCAGTTTTCAATCAATGTTTTTCCCAAAAGTTCTCTCAAGGAAACACTTTCATTTCCAATACGATAATTCAAACGAATCTTTGAAAAATCATTATCTCATTTCAAAACCATACGCTTAGATGTACTCACTAAGCATTTTTCCACATTTTCTTTTAATAAATCAGTCAGGTGAAAATTATCAACCCAAAATCATCTTTAACATAACTCAACATTTCCTTCTTGAAAATGCGTTAATATAACTTCAAAACACTTTAAACTACAATCTTTCTTTCAAAATTCATTAAAAGAAACCATGACACTACAAACCCTCAAATGACATTTTTCACCCAATTTTCATGAGAAATACTATTCGTTATCTTTTCGAAAATCATCCACTGGTAAATGTACATATCAAATATTTTCTTAAACAGAAATTCATCACGACTGAATAAAAAGTTTCAAAATCAAACATAGAAGTTTTCAAGTGTGGTTTTGGCCATTTTAATCATTTTTCCTTCAATTTTTCAATCAACTGAAAACCCTAATTTCTAACCATATCAAAACAAATTCACAAATAACAATCAATTCCCAATCAGGTCCTCAAGTCCGCTACCTAGAATCCACCTCAAGTCCGCTACCTAGGTTGGGAATCCAAGAGCCCAACTTCATCTTTTCAGATGATTTCATTTTTATCAATATTAACTACAGATCTACACTAATCAACATTATTAAGGCTAGATCTACAAGATTCAAGTCTGTACCTACGGATCTAAAGATCCAGCGATATCCGACAAAGCCCAACAAGATCACTCAACTTTTTCTCCATAAAACACTCCCCAAGCTTGATAGCCTCCAACATCCTCAAGCCCACTCAAGATCTTCAAGTTTTGTCGAAGAAATCAACCTCCAAGTGCAAGATCAAGCCCCAAGATGCTCACCCAAGCTTTTCCTTCTTT
Source organism: Gardenia jasminoides (assembly GCA_013103745.1). NCBI lineage: Eukaryota > Viridiplantae > Streptophyta > Magnoliopsida > Gentianales > Rubiaceae > Gardenia > Gardenia jasminoides. Next base: position 3,620,307 of record CM023099.1, on the reverse strand, counting down.
CTTTTTTTTTTTTCCTTTCAAATTTTCGGATCTCCCTTTCTCTCTCCTTCCTTGGTTCGGCTGAAGTGGGGGGTTGAAGATCAAGCCATAAAATCATCATCAACTCATCACAACTCAAATTATTTTGTAGGAAGAAAAGAAAAAGGAAGATCAACCCACTTACCTCTTATTTTCTCCAAGAACTTCAGCCCACAACTCCTTCTCTCTCTCTCTCTGCTAGGGAGGATGAAGATGATGGTGGTTGATGATGGTTAAAAGTTCAAGAAGATTGGATGAAAGTTGGAAGAAAATTTGAAGCAAAATCTCTCTCCCTCAAGCTTTCTCCCTCTCGGCTCTTCTCTCTCTCTCTACTCCAGATTTTTGCAGCTGAAAATGAAAGCTTGGAAGCCAAGAAGTCAAGGCTTTAAAGTCTCAAAAAGTGCTTTTCCCTGTTTCAGGGAAAAAGTGCTTTTTCGGGCACTTTATGTCGCGTCGCGCGCGTCAGTCTAACTTACACTGCTCGGGTCCATTCCGACACTGTTCAAACTTATTAATATCCTCAAAGTATTGTCATTTATGCTTAATTTCATCTTAAAGTCGCTAATCACGCCCGTAGAAAATTAGAGTCCTAATACCAAAATGCGGCAAACAAATCGATAAAATGCTATAAATTGTAAAATATTCAATTTAAACACAATTTTACTCATAAACAAATAAATAAACATAATTTAAATAGTATTATGCATTTTAAAAATAATTTGGAATTTCGAGGCCCTCACAATTTATACCATATGGCTAATGATTGATGAAGCCTTATGGATTTGAGTGAGATTATGTGGAACCATCAATAAAGCATCATAAGTCCTTAGGCATTTCATCAAACACTTGAAGGTTATAAACAAAGCCCCAAGTTCAAGTTTCCAACCACAAGGAATTCTTCCACAACTTTTCCTCCTAACGCAGCTCAATCACTTTAAACTCATCTAGCATGCATCTTCTTTGAATTTCAACATCACTAAAGCATAGTTAAGTGGTTAAATACCTTGAGAGTTGAGAGAGAAATTGTGACAACCGCACCTCATCCTAGTATGCACCAAGGTATCGGACCGCACCAACTCAACTCACTCATTCAAATGACCACTAATTTTTCAAACTAAATTTCAATAACAAATCTAAACCAAACGACAACTCACAAATTCATTAATCAAACCTTATAATCCCAAAATACATAAAGTACTTAATTATGCATTCAAAGGTTCACAATGCAATACCCCAAAATCAAAGTTCAAGTTTCTCAAACCAGATATAAAAGTAAAACCTAGTTCTAATGGGTGGCACCTTCACTTGGGTTCTCAGTCCCTGTTAAGGAAAACAAATTTAAAAGAATGAGCTAAACCCAGTGAGTTCCAAAAAACATGCAAATCACATAAAACATATGATATTTCACTTCAAATTCACATTTAGAATCAAGCACATAAAGAAAGTGAATAACATCACAAGGGTAGGATACAGGGGCTCTCAGGAGCCAAGGTCCAAGAAGCTGGAGCACGTCCTTGGAACTAGAGCTCAAATCACATAGTTGACACTCCGTCAACTTTCACATATCAAATCCAAGTAGACAACCACTTTCTCTTTACTCCACCAAAATCCCCAACCGGTGTGAGGCCCTGATTTTTCCCAAGTTTTTGGAAAATATTAAATAATGCTAATTATAGTAATTATTGTTTGCCAAGGTGTTTATATGGTTGTTTTACTTCTTAAAGTGTTTTGTTTTAACTATTTTGTTTTACAAGTCTAAAAACCCTAATTTGAAATTTAAACCCTAGTTTGCTTTGAAAACCCTAAATTTTGACAAAACCCTAATTTGTTTGCACACTAAACCCTAAATGTACTAACCCTAATATATTTTCTCGAAACCCTAATTATATGTACAAATCAAACGTTGGTTATTTCATGAATTTTCGGTGTGAACTTGCATGCTCACGGGAGTTAATTACGTCAATTGGGTGATTAGTGACCTAACTAGGTGTGATTAAGTATTAGTGGACTAAGTTGGATTTACAACTTATGGACTTAATTTCTAGGAAATGAAATCACTTGGGGCCAAGGTGGAAGATCATTAAAATGCTAGGGTTGGCTTGATAGTTTTGACCAACCCTTTGACCCATGTCTTAAATATCTCCTAGGCTTTATCTTATAACCCAATTTGAGACCAATTAAGAGGAAAATGGGAGAGGAGAGTCGGGTGGAAGGCTAAAAAGAAAAGGGAGAAAACCGTGAGCAAGGGAAGAAAGAAAGGAAAAAAAAAAAAGAGAGAAAAACAAGAGAAAATCTTGTGTTCCAACCATCCAATCTTGAAGCTTGAGTTAGGAGGAAGTGATTGAAGCTTGGGAGCGTGGAATTCTTGCCTAGAACATCAAGTTAGGAGGTAACTAGCTTCACTTTGAAAGTTGGAATTTCTTGTAATTGGTGTAATTGATGAAATTGGCTGATGTTTAGCCTTGATTAATGCTTATTCTTAGCTTCTAAGATGATTCCATGGATTGGTTTTATTGTTTTGCTTGTCTTGAACCTTGGCCAAGAGCTAGGGTTAGGGTTTCATTAGTTGCAAGACTTAATGTTGGGAATTAATGATTGGAAGTTGAATTTACTTAGCTAGGAACTGAATTGGATGGCTAGAAATTCATTGGTATGGATGAACTCCAAGTGTTAAATTTTTGTTTAAATTTTCTGTCCGAATTTGGTTTGAATATTCGAATATGATGGAGACTATATTAGCTTGAGCACAAAACATGAAAGTTGTAGAGAATTGTGAGGATTCTACCTGTAAATTTTCAGATGAATCGGAGCACTGTAACATGTGAAATGACTAAATTACCCCTGATACCCTGTTTCTATCAGGAATCTTATTTTGCTACTGTAATGGGTCATTTTGACCAGGAAAATGAATGTTTTTGCTTTTGATGTCTCTTACGAATTGTAGCCTTGTATGTTAGCTTTCTAACGGCTTTGGAATTTCTTGATTTGGATTTGTGAGCGCTGAGTTATGATCATTTGAATCAAACCTGTCGGAAATCCTGATACTGAAATTCTTGGACCTGTTTCCGCATTTTTATCCTAGAAAGAGTGAATCTGGGCAGAAGTTGTCTTCATGAAAGTTGTATCTTGTTCTCTTAGCTTCAAAACGGCACCTCGTGCACTCTAATCCGATACTTGTAGCCTGAGTTACGGGTAATGGCGTACAAAGTGTCAAAACTGTCTTGTACACCTTTTAGTGTGTGTTTTCCGTTTTCGTTTCGTTCTTGTCCGTTTTTCGTTTAACGCCCATGCATGTGCTCCTTTTGCTATTTTAAGTGTTTATAAATGTTTCTCGTGCGTTTTAGCATTAAGTGTATGCATGTCACGCCATTTCACGTTTGAAAATGGATTTTCATATCTCAGGTGATCACGTGGACACCGAGACGCTTGTATGACCTCCTGAATTTTCTTGCTTGCTCTCGGTTATTTGGTGAGTGTCAAGTGCATGATTTGTTGACTTGCTTGACCTGTTACCTGTTTAAATTGTTCGTAATATTAAACTTGTCGAGGGACGTACTTTATCTCGTCCGACCTCTCTTACTTGACCTGACTTGCTTGCTTGTATTTGTGGTACTTGAAATAACTTGCCTGACCTGTGCTTGTACTTGTTTGATGATTGAGAGTTGTCTCATCATCTTACTTACTATTTAGACCTGTTGGGGATGCCCAAAATCTCATTGGTAAACCTTTCACTTCGGGTCTGTCGCGCCCCATTTTTTGGTGGAAGAAAGGGAAGATTGATTTTTGAAAAAAGAAAGGGAAAGGGGTCATGGGACTATAAAAAATGCTGAATGATTTGGACCCAAAACAAAGTCTAGAAAAGGGTTTTAGAAAAGTTTGGAGTCGCCACTTGGTATGGAATTTAGGTGTACCAAGTCACCCAAAAGATTTAATTAATGAAAATAAACAAAGAAAACCCTTGTTAGACGACTCTAGGTCTTTGAAAAACTAGAGAAAAAGGTTCGTCACGGTTGAAAGAAGGGAAGGCAAGATTGATGTTACCGCCTCTAAGGCACCCTTCTAACCTAGCCAAAGCTAGTTGCAAGATTTAGTTGAAAATTTCCTAATTCTAACTTTAAAATTTATCACATTTGGATGTTGTCTATATGGATGCAAAACCTAAACCTAATGTTGGATCGAGAGGGGCAAATGTCTCCTTGAGGTGTGATTGGAATCGATCACATTAGTTGTGTCATCCAATTTTGATCCCTCGAGGAGGTCACGAAAAATGCAAATTATGAGACTCGAACAAACGGAAGAATTAGGGTTTTCAAAAGAAATAACAGTTTTATAAAATCTTAAGGGAAAAGAAATTGGATTTTTAAAAAGATCAGTTTTAAGTGCAAAGAGGAACTTGAATTTCCAAAAGATGCAGTTTTAGGAAAATGGTTTTTTGACTTTGAATTGATAAAAGAGAAGAAGAAGCTTGATTTTTAAAGAATGATTTTGATAGCATTTAAAATAATGCACATGTATGTCCTAAAGAGGGATAATGCAACATAATGGGTGCTGGACTGAATTGCGACTTTAAATATTCCTTTTCATAGAAGGAAATAAAAGCGTGCTAAGGCTACCATACTCGCTCTCTTCCCTAATTCAAAGGGTAATGCCTTAAATGCACTAATCTAATAAAAAAAAACTAAATGAGATGTTTCGCATACGGGATGGGAGAATAGTAACAGGCAAAATGGGAAAAGAAACTTTAAAAGTGAAAAATGTGTGAAATTTGTATCTAATGCATGAACGGCGATCTAAGGGTCTAGCATTGGACCAGCCCTCGTCAAAAGGTTCTCACTAACATTGGATTAGTGAGAAATCGAAAGGGAAGGCCACAACTAGCGTTGGACTAGTATGGTGACGTCAATATATTTACACAATAAACATGTAGACATGATAATAAAGCAAGTAAACACATAAAACATATAACACATAGGCATAATATCTAGATGCAAGACCCTAGGAAAGCAAATAAACACATAATCATGCAAGCATGCAAAATAAGCATATAAAACCTAATTATTACATTGAAGGGAACCTAAATACATTCTAAGGGGGAAAAATTCGGAATAATAATCTAACTATTAAATCTTATAGAACAAATACACTTTTTGCCAAAATTAAACCTATCTATTACAACTTGGCATCCAAGGCCTCCAAATGATTTACTCAAAAATTAAATAACATAAGTAAAGACTAGACATGAATAAAAACAAAGGAAAACTTAATTTAAAACATGCAAAATCATGCAAAAACACATAATAAGCACATAATAGTGGAAAGAAGTTACCATCCCTTGATATGAGGCCTTAATTGAATCCTTAAATGATGGGAATGATTATCTAAGATTCAATGTCAACAAAAGGGATCAAGGTACCAATTTAAAGGAAAAATCAATCAAAAATACAAAGAGAGGGTATCTAAACAGATTCTGCAAGCAACACAGATAATACTAGGAAATAGAGTAAGATTCTGGAACAAAAGAGCAGGAAATATCAACAGAATACAGAAACAGAGAGGTTACGCGGATCCGAAACGCGGACACAGCCGCGCAACACAGTCCGCGTTACAGGCAAAAAATAAAATCCAGAGGGGAAACGCGGCCTAGAAACGCGGACTCAGACGCGTAACCATCCGCGTCTCTTCCCATCTTCAAAATATCAGGAAGATTGCTTCCAGTTTTTCAGACAATATCACAAACAAAATCCTTAGAGGCAAGGGGATCTATTTAAAACATCAAAAACCAGCATTCAGATCATGTCAAAACAAGCTAAAATCGAAGAAAGCCAAATCTTAACCATCAACATCATCAAATAGGCAAAAAGGGGGAAGGGGAGAACTGTCAGGCTAGAAACGAGGATTGTTACGCGGACTGGCCTGCGTAACAAGCCAGCATTTCTTCACATCTTCAAGTATTCAAACAGAAACGCTGATCGTTGCAGTAGTCCACGCAGAAGTCCGTTTCTTCACATCTTCAAACATTCAAAAAGAAACGTTACGCGATCCGTCAGCAGTTCGCGTTTTCACATCTTCAAAGCGTGAAGAACATTTTTCCAGAAATTTTCGAGAACCCAACGAATCATCCGCGTAAGTATCAAACGCCGATTTTAAGCGTAAAACAAATCTACTAGCCTTACCAAGGCTTTATAAACACAACATGCTCATATAACAACGATAATCATCATCAAATATCATAAACTAAAAGAAAAACTATTCAAGACCTTGGTTCCACCAAAAGGTCCAAATTTCCGGTAATTTTACGATCAAAAAGCGGTAAATAAAGTAGAAGGATGTACCTGGTCGGAAGTTTGAATCTAAACAAGAGAGAAGGCAGAAATTCCAAGAATAATCTTCTCAAGAATGAAACCCTAGCTTTTCCTTTTCTTCTTTCTTTTCTTTTCCTCCAATTCCCAGCCGCTTTCCTCTCTTTTGCTCTCTCTCACCTCCCTTTTGTCACTTTTTCTCTCGATTTCCAACCTTTTAGAAAACCCTAACATGGGTTATTTATAGGCATTAAAACCTACAACCAAGGGTTTGATACTTGAGGGTTTCTTGTTAATCTTGATCATTGAATGCGCTTTTATTTGTGTCTTAAGGATCAAGGGTGATTTGGCATTAACTAAAACGACACTTGATGCAAAAGACACAAAAATACAGCTGGAAATGAGGAAGGAAATTGGAAAAAAGCTGGCACATTTTTTTCGCTCGATTCACGCGGACTAGTTACGCTGATTCATCCGTAACTGTCGGTCGCTGCTTTTATGACTTTCACTTTTTTTTTAAGAAAACCTACAAAAATAAGAAAAAAGTGTTAGAAATTTCAAAAATAAATAACTAAACATTAATAAATAAAAACATAGGAAAACAAAAGAAATAGTCAAAATTTGGTGTCTGACTTGCCTCTTTGTCGAAGTTTCAAGAAACTCTAGACAAAGACGTAGACACCAAATGCTTACCTGGTTTCACTGGTTGTATTTGAACCATTGTGAACAACAGGAATGTTATATTGCCAATTTTCAAACGAAAATGTCTAATGTGACCGAACTCGTGTAGAGTTGCCTACGTATCTCGACATGAGAATCAGGTCAAACATAGTTCCAATACAAATGAACTATGATGAAATGAATACTGAATCTTGTAAAATTCAAGAACGAGAGATAGAAGGGCTTGGGCGGAGGTCAGACTCACCAAACAAATTTAAATTTGAAGAAGGATAGAAGGGGTACCCGCTGAGCTGAGACTCACCCAACGTAAATTTAAATTGAAGAATGGGATAGAAGGATTACCGTGAGACTCACCAAATTTAAATTTGAAGAAGGGGATAGAAACAGTGCATGGAATGAGACTCACCAATGAAATTTAAATTGAAGAAGGGGATAGAAGGTACCTGTGGTCGAGACTCACCAAGAATTTAAATTTGAAGAAGGGGATATAACCAAGGATGGGAGAGAACGTACAATTTAAATTTGAAGAATAGGATAAAGGGTTCTGAGGAGCTGAGGACAAATAGAAATTTAAATTGAAGGATAGTGTCAGTGAGGTCGTGAGACAGACCAACGAAATTTAAATTGAAGCAAGGGGTAGAAGTGGGTGAAGGTTGAGACAGCAACGAAATTTAAATTCTTTCCAAATTTAGACTATTCAGTGGGATTGAACCCAAGCCTGAATGACTAGATGGGCAAAAGCAAATATGCCATTCAAGGGATTGGACCAAGTCGAATGACTAGACATACTATTCATGGATTGGACCCAAGCCCGAATGACTAAACATACTATTCAGTGGGATTGGACCCAAACCCGAACGACTAGATGGGAAAATGAAAATATAAATGTCGGATTGCTTGACTTTGAAAATAAAACACAAGTTGTTCAAACATGATAAATGTAAAATGCAAATAATGATGCACTCGATGAAATGGTGCAATTCTGATTTTTGATTTTCTTGACTTGAAAAGTAAGTGATTGATAGGAACAATGACGTCTTTTTCTTTTTTCTTTCTTTTTCTTCTTTTTTTTTCTTTTTTTTTCCTTCTCTTTTCTTTCTCTTTTTTTTTTCTTTTCTTTCTTTCTTTCATTCTCTCTTTTTTTTCTTCTCTTTTCTTTCTTTTTTTTCTTTTCTTTCTTTCTTTCATTCTTTTTTTTTCTTCTCTTATTTCTTTTTTTTTTCTTTTCTTTCTTTCTTTCATTCGAGAATTGATGGATTTTGAAAAATTGAAGAGTGTAACTGAAACCTTTCCTCTGCAGGGTTGGAACAAATTCACATATGTTGCCATCCTCTTGATCTGCAAACCTTTTCCGGCCAAAATTAATTTTGAATGCATTATCCAAAATTGGAGAGCACTTCTCTCAAAATAAAATTGCCCCAGTGTCAACTGAATCGTTAACCCTGCAGAAGTCATGAAATATTAACCAATTAGTCCATGGAAATTCAATTCCTCTTTTTTTTTTTAATCATAAAGTGTAAAAAACTCTTGTGATCACAGCTGTTGGCCATTGAAATGACTAAAACGTATCAGAATTATGCGATAAAACACATTTATCAGATATTCGTGCTCATGAAACATTACTTGTTCTCAAGTAGTAGGAAGTATTCATCAAAAACAAGCTATGGGATTGAAATAAACCAGGCGATCTTGGAAATCCAAATCCTCATAAACTAGGCAAAACATTACTATGCAATTATTCAATTTGCATCAAGTACTCATAATGTCAAGTAAAAGAAAGACAATTATACCTCAATTTTAACAATTCAAGCTTGATTTCTCACTTTCACCAAATTTTGCAATCAAACGACTCATATAGTCAATTCGAGCTGGCCTTTTCCACAGTTTTTCTCAAATTTTACTGCTAAAAAGGATTTACTGAAACACATCCTCTTATTCAAATTGCAATAATGCCTTTTGACGTGAAAATCAACACTTTTAGGTGAAGACTCCCGGTTACTCGACATATGCCTTCTTGCTCAAATAGTAAAGATGTCTTTTGATGCGAAAATCAACACTTTTAGGTGAAGATCCCCGGTTACTCAACATTTTACTTTTTCAAACTGCTTTGCATACTCGTAATTCAAGCATCGTTTTACGTGAAAGTTAACATTTGTAGATGCTAAACCTCCGGTTACTTAGTACTAGAATCATTGGAGTAGAATTTTAGTTCTCACTTTGCTACTTTTTCTTGCTTTTTCTTTCTTTCTTTCTTTCTTTCTTTTTTTTTTTTCATAAAGTGCAAAAGGATCATTTGCCAACTATATCAATCATTTTCTTGTAAAATCCAATAAAAGAAGAAATCTCATTTAATAGGAAAAAAATTGAGGCATAATTTTCCTTATTTTACAAAACATACTTTCTAAAATGCCAATGTCTTAATCACATAACAATTATTTCCGAGTAAGATGGAAAAAGGATTTTTCGCATCACACGGCTTTATTTCGTAGGATGAAAGCAATTGCAAACCAAAATTGGACATTTGCACCCTTTTTGAATCAATTTTTGAAAAACAAATCAATTTGTGAGGCAAATGTGCAATTTAAATTTTTTTTTTTCAAACACAAATAAGCACATAAGAGCCAAATTTAAACAAATATACACATTCTGATGCAAGCAGATGAATCAAAAGTATTTCTAACAGTTAAACCTATGTCTAAAAAAAAAAACAGAACACAAGATCAAACACAAAAAGAGAAATAAAGCAAGAATGGAATAACCCAGAATCAGGGTCTATCGACCCCCTCAGCTCCACCATCGCCTCCGGTGGCCTCTTGGACAGGCTGCTCAGGCGGAATGTCGAAGCACACCACGTTTCAGAAGAAAAGAATTTGAAAAGAACTGGGTTATAACACCAAGTAGTGTCGATGAAACCCCGCTTTCCAAATTTTCCCAAAAGGCATTTGTCCTTCCTCAATTTTGCAATTAATCAATTTTCAAAATGATTTAATCATACAGTCTAAACATGACTCAAAATGAAGCTGGTCTCCTCGACTTGACCGATCAGTCACTTGTCCCTGCTTCTCTGCAAAAGAAAAGAAATGGTGAAAAGTAATAATACGCCACCGTTTGACCCTTTTATCTCGAACATCCCGTAAACATGAGTTCTTGGACGTCGATGAGGTGTGTCAGCTGAATTCCTTTTGTTTGACCGGTGCAGATCTGTTACGTCGTTCCGCTTGTTTCTGAACCCATATCACCCATACCTTCATGGTAATCTAAGAGGATTGTCCTTGATGAAAATGCCCTTTGATGAAAATATGTGCAAAAGTTTGTGCAAAGAAACAATTTTATTTTAAAATGACATCATGACCATAGAATGAATGCTAAACATGGCATTTTAAATCAAAATGGCTAAACGCGGAAAACTATTTAAAACAAAAGCCGCGACTTGACCCCTTTGGATATCATCTCCTTGGAGTTCGGCGACAAGGGAGTGCTTGATATAAGGTAAACCCGATAAACGTAATCACCGGCTTCCTTGTCCCATGAACTTTTCCTTTCTCACAGACTTGCTTTGTTGCTTCAAAACTTGCCTTAGTACCCTTTCAGATTTACAGTTGATAGTGAAATAGACAGATTTAAACCCCAATTTTGTCAATTTAAACATGTTTGTTAAAATGGTGGCATCAGTGAGACAATCCCTTTTGACAAAAATTCAGAGGGAATGTATTTGCATCATTTGCCTCTTGATTGAGAAAGTTATTTTCAGAAATTTTTTTGCAAAAAGGTGGAGGTCTATATCACTAGGCTTTTGCAAGGGGGTTAAGGTGTAGGGGCAGGTTTAAACTTGAATGCAAAAGTTTTTTTTTTTTTTTTTAGAAAAATTTGCCCCAATTTGGTCCTTTTTTCTTTTTTTTTTTAAATACAAAAATTGCCCCAGTGTGGGGGTTTGTGATTCTCAAGAGGGTTTGCTAAATAATTAATTATTCTTTTATAGACTCAAACGGGAAAATTGGGGGGTTGAAATGATTAAACAAAAAGGAAGGAGGTCGGCTTTTCCAGACCACCTTTTTGCAAAAAATTTCTGAAGAAACCTTGCTCAATCATATGAAAAAATCTTTTACACATGTCTGAATTGATTGGTTGAGGAAAAATCTGTCCATCCATCTCCATGAGAAATAATGCTCCTCCAGGTAGCACCTTTTGAATAATGAACGGCCCTTGCCAATTCGGAGCGAACTTCCCCTTAGCCTCTTCTTGTATCGGAAGGATTCGTTGCAAAACCTTGTCCCTCACTTCGAACATGCGAGGTCTGACTTTCTTGTCATAAGCCCGAGCCATCCTTTGCTAGTAACATTGCCCGTGACAAATGGTATTCAACCTTCTTTCATCGATCGAAGACAGCTGCTCGTGACGTTGCTTGGTCCATTCAGCTTCTTCCAACTGAGATTCCATTAGAATGCGCAAAGATGGGGTTTCAACTTCAGCAGGTAATACCGCTTCCGTCCCATACATGAGAGAATAAGGTGTTGCCCCAGTAGAAATCCTGATTGCAATTCTACATGCCAAAAAGGTAGTTTCTCAAGCCAATCTCGGTGTGTTTCGATCATCTTACAAATGATGACATCCAAGTTCATGAGATATCAGAATCTTCGTCTACCAAATTCCAAAATGGCGACATCCAAGGGTCAAAGGTTTTTATTTGTGGTCATCTAAGAGCAAATAAAATAAATGTGCGAAAGTAAAATGAGTGGAACATAACTGAAGGACAAAAGGAGAAATTTCATTTCATTTGGCAAAGGGCAAGATAACAGATAATACCATGGAAGCATAATTAAAGGCATAATTTTAAACAAACAAAAGGTGAAATAACAAGTGCATTGTTTTTTGAAGAAATGATTGACATTAAAGCATGATTCCTTTTTTTAAGGACAACCCCCTCAGATTTACCAAAACCTCCTCCGGCAAAGTGCACAATCGGTAGCCCAATTTTGTATGGCCTCTTGAGGAGTCGAAACTCCACATTCTCCAGGATCGTGTCAAGGGTGACCCGACAAACAGCTTGAGATAACCTTGTCTATATCATCATCGACCTTTCCTTAAATGATCCACCACCATCCTCCTCTTCTTCCTAATGAACGAGTATGACAACAATTTCCTCCTCCACACCGATCATTCCAACGACGCTTTTATGTTCCTGAAAGTTTCTATTAACGCGTCGCCCTTGCTCATTCTTTTCTTTTAGAACTATATCCCTGCATCCACCATGTCTTGAATTTTATGTTTCAAGGCCCAACAAGCATCGCCGACATGACCCGGGCTTCCGTGAATGGTAAGCGCAGATAGCATGGGATCATACCCAAGAGGGGTCCTCTGGGATACAGCTTTGGGAGGGATGCATAATTTTCCCAAATGCCTTCAACCGCCATATACTTGGTCAATGGGGGCCCAAATTGGTGAAAGTCCCAAAGGTTTTCTGATTTTGCATTTCATATGGTGAAAAGAATTTTGGACAGAATTTTGTGGAGGCAGGTCTAGGAGTATAGTTCGACGGGGTGGGAGATAGGTCGAAGTTGAAAACAAAGGTCAGGTCCAAATGAATAGGGTGTGAGGCGTCAGGCGGCAGTGATAAACAGACTGATGGTAGGGATACCTGTAAGTATGAGTTTGATTGGTGTGGCTCAGTTACTGGGCCTAAAAAGGGATTCGATCCCACACAAAGTAGACTTCTCCTTCATTCTTTTAAACGGAACTTCCTCCCACTACCATTTTGCCCTTGCAATGTTTCCAATTCGCTCTGTATGTCACATCGACAATTTTTCCAGCTTTAACAAATTCATCATACTCCTCCAGACTTATTGACAATTGTAGCAAAAGAACTCCCAAATCATTCAAAAAAATCTCTTCAAAATAAGGTCATGTGCTTGATGAAAGTACCTAACAATCTCTTCTTACATGGGAGGCTCAACTTTAGCAACCAACTTTCTCCATCGCGGCATATGACTTGTGATCTTCGAGGGTCTCCTTTGATTCCTTCCAATGTTGTTCGTGGCTCTGCCAACTCACAATTGAATTCATACCGCTTCACAAAAGCTGTTGACAAATCCAACCAAGTTTTGATCTCTTGAGATTTCGGTTCGAAAACAATCCAAAGCATCTTCTTCTAGGCTCTGGGAACGACGCATAGGCAAATTCTCATCATCCACCGGTTTACCAAGATTGTTGGCAAACATTTTAGGCGTCTTAGGATTCCTACCATCATACTTGCTGAATTTGGGGTCTTGAAACCCATAGGTAGTCTGGACGCGTCGAAATAGGCAGTCATCGTAATCCAATCCACCATGCCGGTTCGGACCTTGGTTCTTTTTTATAAACTCCTCAACTGTCCAATCGCTTCATCAGATCTTTGTCGGGCATGACAGGCTCATCCATCTCTAGCTTTCCTTGGGAGGCAATGTCCCATACAAAGGGTTCCGTGGTATGAAGATGAGGCTTGGTATGACTGGGGGGTATGTTTAAGGTGATCTAGGGTTGCGTATGAGGGTTTGCCCTTTTGGTTGGGCTTAGCAAGATATAGTCAGGATGAGTGTATGGAAAACAGGTGTTGTGGTGAGAAAAAGTAATCTCATGAAGGTTAGGAATAGGTGGAACAAGAGTGGTTTGAATATTGGTCGAGAAAAGGGGTGGATTATTTATCAGCGGGGGAATGCTAACAATGTGTTCAGGATCATTCGAGGTACCACCTCCACTACTGTTGGCCACCAATTGATCAATTACAGCTTTGCGCTTGCCATCTCGGGCCATCTCATTAAACTTTCCCGACTTCACTTAACGAGCTCCCAAAGCAGCAAAGTCGGGGAAATAACCAAAGCATTCCTATCCGAAGCCTCAAACAACTCATGCTACGGGCTGCTTTGAGCTTTTGCTTTTAGAACGGTAATCTATGGGGCTTAGCGTGAAGCTATTTTTTTAAAAGTACCTGAATGGGAAAAGAAACACACTTTAGGAGCTTATTTCCAAAGGGGAGCTGCAGAGATTTATTTGAAAAAAGGAAAAAGAACGAAGTTAGTGATTGCTTATATAATTCGGATGCATGTCCTAGAGGGGAGCCCTTTTATGCCAAGGGTAGGCCTAGCATGAAAAATGCAATCCTCTGGGGTACGCACCATACAATACCTGATGGGTCCAATCACTCCGTTGATATCACGATTAGTAATCGATCCACGTGGTTGACAAAAGAATATGCACCGCTTGGCGCATTATGAGGACGCATTCAATGGATTCATTACTTTAATTGATATGTGAAGAGATGTTAAAGGTTAAAAAGGACTATTCTTAAAATAATCGTAGGGCCTTGACTTGTCTTTGAGGGAAATATGGACCGGACGGGATTGATGGTTTACTCAAAAATCAGCTGGGTTTATTGCTTACTTGTAACTCCACATCTCAATTTTATTTGCAACACACTAGCTCATAAGCTTTCTAAAATCAAGATTTGGCCTTGACAAAAATCATTATTTCATCAATGAGAAATTATTTGTGAATTTTTTCAATTTAGTGTCCTTATGCATGGGATTTTACCAACTTTGATAAAATGGCCAAAAAATGATTATTAGAGGTTTATATTCTAGCATACGAAGGTCACCCCATATCTTTGGCGCCATCATAGAAGGGATCGGACCCTACCTTACCTTGTGTGCTACCCCTTTGGATGTTACTGAAAACATAAACATGCAAGTCTCATTGGATTATATATCCGATACACAATGGTGGTTTATTCCTAACATGGGATTCCCTATGCGGCATTCCCTCTATGGCTTATGCATGATGCCAGTTTATTAAAGCAAATAAGGGTGCGAAATGAAACATGGCCTATAGGAGCCCCATTTGAATGCCGAGGTAAACCTAAAAATGATATGCAATTACGACTTAAATGTAATAAACGTAAATTCAAACGTGCAATAGCCTATCTAGAAGGAGGGCTTGTCTTAAAAGAGTGCCAAGACTCTTATTTTCTAGAGTTTGTGAAATGCAAGAAAAGGGAAGACAACAAAAGGTTAGTCTAATCGACAGATATCACATAACACGTTGGAGCAACAAATTGCACAAAAATAAAGAGGGGTAGAATCCCTCCTCTCGTGTCTAGTGATCCTTAATAGGGTAAGGTAGACTCTCCCTTAGGTAATTCTAACGTGGATGCATGAGGTTTGAGCTCACTAATGCATCTAGACTCGACAAAGGTTACAGGTCTCCAAGCCTTCAGACCAAAGACAAAGGGTCATCAATTCTAATGTCTTAAGTCGGTGGCTCGAATGACCCCTTAGGTACCGCTATGGGCGCAAAGCACACCATCCGCATACCCAAGGCAATCGATCCTAATCCTACAAGGGAGGTGGGATAGCGCCCACGAAAAAACAAAAAAGGGTAAAAATTATGCATGCACGTATGAAGCGCTTCCTTTGAGAGGAGGAATGAATACCAATATGAAAGAATGAAGGCTTCTAGGGTGATCACTTCCCCCACCCCAAATGCAAAGCGCGATACAAGTAAATATCAATATAAATAAATAAACAAATAATTCATTCATCATGTACGCGATATGTAAGGAGCGATTGCATGGAAAAAATCCTAAAAAGAAAAAGGAAAAGAAAAAGGAAATGCAACCTAAAACATCCAAATGTGATATATAAGAAAGTTAGAAAAACGAAATAATCAACTAAATCAAGTGCTCGGACCCTCTTAGGAAAATTCCCAGTGGAGTCGTCAAGCTGTCGCGCCCCATTTTTTGGTGGAAGAAAGGGAAGATTGATTTTTGAAAAAAGAAAGGGAAAGGGGTCATGGGACTATAAAAATGCGACGATTTGGACCCAAAAACAAAAGTCTAGAAAAGGGTTTTTAGAAAAAGTTTGGAGTCGCCACTTGGTATGGAGTTTAGGTGTACCAAGTCACCCAAAAGATTTAATTAATGAAAATAAACAAAGAAAACCCTTTTTAGACGACTCCAGGTCTTTGAAAAATTAGAGAAAAAGGTTTGGGGGTCACGGTTGAAAGAAGGGAAGGCAAAGATTCGATGTTTACTCGTCTCTAAGGCACCCTTCTAACCTAGCCAAAGCTAGTTGCAAGATTTAGTTGAAAATTTCCTAATTCTAACTTTAAAATTTATCACATTTGGATGTTGTCTATATGGATGCAAAACCTAAACCTAATGTTGGATCGAGAGGGGCAAACGTCTCCTTGAGGTGTGATTGGAATTGATCACATTAGTTGTGTCATCCAATTTTGATCCCTCGAGGAGGTCACGAAAAATGCAAATTATGAGACTCGAACAAACGGAAGAATTAGGGTTTTCAAAAGAAATAACAGTTTTATAAAATCTTAAGGGAAAAGAAATTGGATTTTTGAAAAGATTAGTTTTAAGTGCAAAGAGGAACTTGAATTTCCAAAAGATGCAATTTTAGGAAAATGGTTTTTTGACTTTGAATTGATAAAAGAGAAGAAGAAGCTTGATTTTTAAAGAATGATTTTGATAGAATTTAAAATAATGCACATGTATGTCCTAAAGAGGGATAATGCAACATAATGGGTGCGGGGGACTAAATTCGTGACTTTAAATATTCCTTTTCATAGAAGGAAATAAAAGCGTGCTAAAGCTAGGAAGCCATACTTGCTCTCTTCCCTAATTCAAAGGGTAATGCCTTAAATGCACTAATCTAATAAAAAGAAAACTAAATGAGATGTTTCGCATACGGGATGGGAGAATAGTAACAGGCAAAATGGGAAAAGAAACTCTAAAAGTGAAAAATATGTGAAATTTGTATCTAATGCATGAACGGCGTTCTAAGGGTCTAGCATTGGACCAGCCCTCGTCAAAAGATTCTCACTAACATTGGATTAGTGAGAAATCGAAAGGGAAGGCCACAACTAGCGTTGGACTAGTGTGGTGACGTCAATATATTTACACAATAAACATGTAGACATGATAATAAAGCAAGTAAACACATAAAACATATAACACATAGGCATAATATCTAGATGCAAGACCCTAGGAAAGCAAATAAACACATAATCATGCAAGCATGCAAAATAAGCATATAAAACCTAATTATTACATTGAAGGGAACCTAAATACATTCTAAGGGGGAAAAATTCGGAATAATAATCTAACTATTACATCTTATAGAATAAATACACTTTTTGCCAAAATTAAACCTATCTATTACAACTTGGCATCCAAGGCCTCCAAATGATTTACTCAAAAATTAAATAACATAAGTAAAGACTAGACATGAATAAAAACAAAGGAAAACTTAATTTAAAACATGCAAAATCATGCAAAAACACATAATAAGCTCATAATAGAGGAAAGAAGTTACCATCCCTTGATATGAGGCCTTAATTGAATCTTTAAATGATGGGAATGATTATCTAAGATTCAATGTAAACAAAAGGGATCAAGGTACCAATTTAAAGGAAAAATCAATCAAAAATACAAAGAGAGGGTATCTAAACAGATTACGCAAGCAACATGATAATACTAGGAAATAGAGTAAGATTCTGGAACAAAAGAGCATGAAATATCAACAGAATACAGAAACAGAGAGGTTACGCGGAGTCGAAACGCGGACACAGCATACACAGTCCGCATTAAAAAAAAATAAAATCCGAGGAAACGCGGCCTAGAAACGCGGACTCAGACGCGTAACCATCCGCGTCTCTTCCCATCTTCAAAATATCGAAGATTGCTTCCAGTTTTTCGAACAATATCACAAACAAAATCCTTAGAGGCAAGGGATCTATTTAAAACATCAAAACCAGCATTGATCATGTCAAAACAAGCTAAAATCAAGAAAGCCAAATCTTAACCATCAACATCATCAAATAGGCAAAAGGAAGGGGAGAACTAGAACGAGGATTGTTACGCTGGACCTGCGTAACAAGCATTTCTTCACATCTTCAAGTATTCAAACGCGGCTTACGCCAAGTAGTCCATAAGAAGTCCAGCTTTCTTCACATCTTCAAACATTCAAAAGAACGCTACGCGGATCCGTCAGCATAGCGTTCGCGTTTTCACATCTTCAAACGCGGAAGAACATTTTTTCCAGAAATTTTCGAGAACCAACAATCATCACGTAAGTATCAAACGCGTCGATTTTAAACGTAAAACAAATCTACTAGCCTTACCAAGGCTTTATAAACACAACATGCTCATATAACAACTGATAATCATCATCAAATATCATAAACTAAAAGAAAAACTATTCAAGACCTTGGTTCCACCAAAAGGTCCAAATTTCCAGTAATTTTACGATCAAAAAACGGTAAATAAAGTAGAAGGATGTACCTGAATCGGAAGCTTGAATCTAAACAAGAGAGAAGGGCAGAAATTCCAAGAATAATCTTCTCAAGAATGAAACCCTAGCTTTTCCTTTTCTTCTTTCTTTTCTTTTTCCTCTCCAATTCCCAGCCGTTTTCCTCTCTTTTTTGCTCTCTCTCAGCCTCCCTTTTGTCACTTTTTCTCTCAGATTTCCAACCTTTTCAGAAAACCCTAACATGGGTTATTTATAGGCATTAAAACCTACAACCAAGGGCTTGGATACTTTGAGGGTTTTCTTGGGTTAATCTTGATCATTGAATGCGTTTTATTTGTGTCTTAAGGATCAAGGGTGATTTGGGCATTAACTAAAACGATTACTTGATGCAAAAGACACAAAAAATACAGCTGGAAATGAGGAAGGAAAGGCTTGGAAAAAAGCAGCGTCATTTTTTTTTCGATCGTTATTGACTAGTTATGGACTCATCATGTCTGGTCCGCGTTTTATGACTTTGACTTTTTTTTTTTTTAAGAAAAACCTACAGAAATAAGAAAAAAGTGTTAGAAATTTCAAAAATAAATAACTAAACATTAATAAATAAAAACATAGGAAAACAAAAGAAATAGTCAAAATTTGGTGTCTACAGGGTCGGCAAGGGCTTGGCCGAGGGATTGGTAAATCATGAGTTTTCACATATTTTCGTCGGTTAGAGTGCGCTCGCCGACTACTTACTTGGGTATACTCGAGTATTACCAAATTTTCTATTTTGATAAGCGGGCCCGGTTGGGGGGTGAAATGGTAGACGGAGATGGTTGACAAGTGGAGCTCTACATGGATAAGAAAGTTGACGGAGTGTCAACTATTTGGAATGTGATCAAGATTCGTGGAACTTGGCTCCTGAGAGCCCCTGTATCCTTTATTTAATGTGTAATTAAATACTGTATTTGTATTCTTGTTCAAAATCCTGGTTACTTATCTTGTTTAATAAAGATGTAATTTTCTTGAGCCTGCATGTTGGCATGTTTTCTTGGCCTCACTGAGCGTTAGCTCACCCCAA
Organism: Gardenia jasminoides; assembly: GCA_013103745.1. NCBI lineage: Eukaryota > Viridiplantae > Streptophyta > Magnoliopsida > Gentianales > Rubiaceae > Gardenia > Gardenia jasminoides. Next base: position 3,600,958 of record CM023099.1, on the reverse strand, counting down.
TTTGTTTTCCTTAACAGGTTTCGAGGAAGCTAGTATTTTTGTAGGATTGCCTCGCTTTGTATAAGATTGAAATTAATAGATGAATTTGATGGTTTATGGTAATTTGAGAGTTTGAGTTGTAAGTTGAATTTAGTAAAGTTATTATTTGTGGTTTGGATTGAAATGGTTAATTACGTTCACTTTCAAAGGGTTATTGGTCATTCGAGTGAGTGAGTCCTGGCGAGATCTGGGCTGGCGGTCCTCCGACCCCTTTGGTTCGCCCTAGGGGGAGGTGGGCTGTCACAACCGGGCCCGCCTGCCTAACAGGAAATTTGTATGTATTTGTGTTTTGCTCTCCAAAAGGGACAAGGTCACATGCCAGGTCCAGAGCACACAACATGTCACGTAGCCCAATGTTCGTTAATCTCATCGACCTGGGCCTTCCCAATGGATCAATTTTATAACTTACCAAGGGGATTCAGGAATTCTCGAGAATAACAGGTACAAGGCACGACACGTCATGTCAAGACACATTAAAATCAAGTATATCACCTTTCCAATAGGAGTAAGTGCGATAAAGTACACACTACCCCATTTGAAGGATCAGAAAACCAAGATTTTCAAAACACATCACTTTAGGTAATCAGAACATGGTTCATATCAAGTCACGAGATTCAAGTTCACATAACAAATCAAGAAACATGCATGGAAACTCACCAAAGTAGTAGGATTCAGATTCTAAGTTTGGCTCGGTTTCAAAATTGTTCACACTTCCTAGAAACAAATGAAGAAAAGAAATAAGTTTCGCTCCACAAATAGCAAAACTAAACTCAAAATAAACATCGTCATCTCAAGTAGAAAATTACCTAAAAGTCTCCGTTTAAAATCGACACTTTGCTAAAAATAAAGTTTTTTCCAACGACGTACTCCTCACTAGCAACTTCTCAACTTTTAAGACAATGAAATTAAACGAGATCTATTACCTTGAAAATCACCCATTTGGACTCAAACTCAACACTAAAACTTTAGTCAAGGTTTTAACAACTTTTTAGTTCAATTTTCACCAAATCTCGATGCACAAAAATCATAAAAAATAATCAAAACATTTCAAATACTCAAATCTGTCCAAATAGTACTTTTATCCAAAAATTAGTGAAAAACTCAACTTTTCACCATTCAAAATTCAATCTTCAACTTCATTCAACTTTATACTCATAGGTGAACATAATACATATTTATTTGGGTAAAATATAGTCAAGAAACATCATAAAATTTCAAGATCAAAGATCAAAACTTTCCAAGTAAGGTTCGGCCAGCAAGCTTAGCTTTTCTTCCAAAATTTCACCAACATCTAACTTTCTAACCACAAAATATTCCATCTCATCTAAATAAACACAGCCACAACAATATTCCTCAAGTCTGCTACCTAAAAAGGCCACCTCAAGTTAGCTACCTAAGTTGGGAATTCAAGAGCCCAATTGAAAGTTCTAAGAATAACATTTCTAGCAAAATAATATATGGATCTACGAGATCCAGCATTATCTTAGTTAAAACTAAAAGATTTAGGCATCATACCTCAAGATCTAGCTAGATCTAGCAAGATCAAGTAAGATTAGTGTAACTTTACTCAAGAATGATCTTCGAAGCTTCGCAACCTCAAGAACTTCCAACTTAGCCAAAGATTTGCTTGCTTGTTGATGATTTCCTCCGCAAATCTCAAGATCAAGAAAATGACAAGCAAGAAGTAGCTTTCTTTCTATCTTTCTCTCTCTTTCTCACTCTCGGATCTCTCCTCCCCTCTCTCTCTCACACGGCTGGAACAAGAAGAAAACTAGCAAGATGAAGCTCTCAAATGGTGTTCAAAGTGCAAGGAAAATGAAGATGAAGAAGATGAAGAAGAAGAAAGCTTTCAATCTCTCTCTATTTCTCTCTCTCTCTCTACTCGGCTATCTCTCTCTCTTAAGCTTCAAGAGTTGCCTGAAATATGGAGAAGCAAGAAGCAAGAAACAAGGCTTTATGGAGACAAAATACTTGGTTGCCCTTGTTTTAGGGAAAAGTGGTCAAACTTCCACTTTTTGTCGCGTTGACGCGCGACGCTTTAACTTTTATTGGTTTTTCTCCTTCCAGCACTGCTCTACTATAGATGTATCTCTGTAATATTTCTACATATGCTTGGTTTCATCTTAAAGTTACTATTCACGTCACGGTTCATAAATCGACGCTTAAACTGGCCAAAACAAAAAATTGGCAATTGATTCACGAAAAATTCTCTAAATTAGAAAATAATAACCCAAACCATAAATTCACTAATATGTTAGAAAAAATACATAATATAATTATTTTTATCATTATTATTTATTTTTGGAAAAAGAATAAAATTTTGAGGCCCTCATAGAAATCCACCCCAAAAGCTCCAACTTTCCAACCAAACTTGATGATCAAGGGATAATCTAACCTAGGGTTTTCTCTTGGAGAAGTTTTTTTCTCACTAAAATTGCAAGATTCAAAGCTTAGGGTTTGGTTGTTTTCTTGTTGTTGTGGCTGGCCAAGAGAGAGAGAATGGAGGGAAATTTGGTTTAATTTTTTTGAAGACAAGAGGTTAAATAAGAAGGCTTAAGTCAAGGTCTTTGTGGATGGTTGACAAGTGTCTCAATTTAAGCCATGAATTGGATAAAAATCTATACATTTAGCCTCTAATCCCTCTAATTAAAATATATCCCACTTAATACCATGTAGGTTTTATGTATTTAGATTCATGAAACATATAAAATGCAACTCTAAATTAATGCCATACAATGCATATAAAATAAAGTACTTAAAGAAAAATAATGGAATTAATGATTTCATAGTGTAATCAATTCATTTTTTCCTAGGGTTCTCACATGAATGATCTCTTCAACAAATAGACCTTCATTTCAAAAACCATCATAATCTATCTTTACCACCTCTTTGTGTAACATAACTCTGACTCTTAAGAGGTAAAAGTTGAGAATAACCAATGTTTCACAGTTTGGGGATTATTGAAAAATTATTCATGTGACGACCTCATCTACCCCTAAGGCAAACCAAAGGGTTTGACGGACCGCCTGCCCAACTCTCGCCGGGACTCACTAGCGAGTCAAGTGAAATCACTAGATTTAACCAATTAAGTTCCATCTCATAAAACCAACTACTATCCACAATTACACAAAGTTCCAAATCCTACTTCTATTACAATCCAAATGTCACGAATACATCCCAAGTACAATTTGCATTTACTAAATACTTGTCAAAATATATAAAAGATATCATAAACTTAACAAAAGATTAATCACAATTAGTACTGCCACTAACCCTTCACTTCATTGCCCTGTTAAGGAAAAGAAATTTAAAGGGGTGAGCGAACGCTCAGTGAGGCCAAGAAGAACATGTGAGCATGCAAGATCATGTAATATACATTTTCGTTGAGCAAAATAAGTAACCACAACTCTCAAGTAAGAATGCAAGTAAGGAAATTAATTACACATTCAATAAAGGATACGGAGCTCTCAGGAGCTAGTCCACCGCTTGATCAAATTTTCCAGTTGAGTTGACACTCCGTCAACATAACAAAAGCAAGTCCGTAGAACCACACTTGTTAACCATCTCCTTCCACCGTTTCAACCTCCAACCGGGCCCGCTCGTCAGAACAGGTAATTTGGTAATACTCGAGTATACCCAGGCAAGGAGTCGGTGAATGCATTCCAACCGATGAAACAGGTAAAGACCCATGGCTTACCAATCCCTCAGCCAAGCCCTTGCCAGCTCGAAGTGAAAGGTTTACCGATGAGTTTTGGGCGTTTCCAGCATGTCCATGTATCAAGTAGGATGATGAGACAATGCTCAATCATCAATCAAGTACAAGTGCAAGTTCAGGCAAGTCATTTCAAGTACGAGAAAGTACAAGCAGGCAAGTTCAAATCAAATAAGAGAGGTCAAACGAGATAAAGTACATGCCCGCCTCGACAAGTCCAATTATACGTTCAATTCAAGCATGTAACGAGTTCAAGCAAGTCAACAAGTCATGCACTTGACACTCACCAAAAGTCAAGAGCAAGCGAGAGCAAATCAGGAGGTCAATCAAGCTCGAGAACATGTATAATCAAAGTTACCTAGGTAATCAACCAAGGTCAACTTCCAAACAATCAAGTTTTCCAGTTCCAAGTCAAAAGAAATCTCATATGGAGCAAAATTCCATTTTCCCAAGTATGGAATAGTGTGTAAATAATCAAAAGGTTAGGTTTGAAAACTAAGAAATGTTTCCAAGGCATTTCTAAACTTTCGACACTTTCTTACAAGAATTTTAAGTTTTTGTAACATTCTTTGGAAAATCATAACTTAAGTTCTACAAGTCCAAAAATTGCGAATCTTATACCATTGGAAAGTAGACTCGATGAACTAAAACTCTCTAGGGGAAATTTTTTCAAGATTCAAGTCCAAAACTAGTCAAATTTTCATTCAAAAATACTGTTACAGTAAAAACAGGGCATAACAGTCTTGAATTTCAATCAACTTTGAAAATTCGTCAAAATTCACAGAAATTGAACTTGTCCCTAAAATTTATACCACTAAAAGAACTCTGAGTCTAGTTTCAAATACAACAAACAAAACTCATTTGGACTTTTCAACACTAAGATATAACAGTTTCTGAAAGTTACTTTTTAAAACCTGCTACACGAAATTTTTAGCTATACACTTGTGGAAGTTTTCTCTTTTCCTTTCTTTTAAAATCAATTTTGTTGCTCCACTCAAAGAGCATCTAAGGGCAGTTTTTTTGGCAAACTTTTGACCCAAGAAGAGGCTCTAAAAACTGAATTTTTCAGCTCAAATCTTCGGCCATGAGTGTGGCCTTAAAATAGAAATTTTTAGTTCCAAGTTAGAGCCAAATTAGGGTTTCTAAAACCAAAAGTTTTAGCACATGATTGGAGTTAAAATGAAGCTCTAAAACCTGAAAGTTTTGCTCCAATTTCTCAGCCAAGGAAATGTTTTGAAAGCTAAAAATTTCCACCAAGATTCAAGTATAAAAGCTCACTTTACATGCTACCAAGACAACCATCAAAATCACAATCTTGCAAGCTAATTAATGTCGCGCCCCATTTTTTTTGAAAGAGAGGGAATAAACCCTCGTCGTTTTGGGTTTTTAGTTGGAAAATGTTTTTTTTGGTTAAAAATTAATCTTTTGATTTTTGAAAAAGAAATGGGTCATGGGACTACAAAAATGCGATGATTTGGACCCTAAAACAAAAGTCTAGAAAAGGGTTTTTAGAAAAGTTTGGAGTCACCACTTGGTATAGAGTTTAGGTGTACCAAGTCACCCAAAGATTTTAATTTTAATTAATGAAAATAAACTAAGAAAACCCTTTTTTAGACGACTCCAGATCTTTGAAAAACTAAAGAAAAAGGTTCGGGGGTCACGGTTAAAAGAAGGGAAGGCAAAGTTCGATGTTTACTCGTCTCTAAGGCACCCTTCTAACCTAGCCAAATCTAGTTGCAAGATTTAGTTAAAAATTTCGTAATTCTAACTTTAAAATTTATCACATTTGGATGTTATCTATATGGATGCAAAACTTAAACCTAATATTGGATCGAGAGGGGCAAAATGTCTCCTTGAGATTTGATTGGAATTGATCACATTAGTTGTGTCATCCAAATTTGATCCTTCGAGGAGGTCACAAAAAATGCAAATGATGAGACTCGAACAAACAGGAAAATATGGTTTTCAAAAGAAATGCAATTTTTATAAAATCTCAAAGGAAAAGAAAATTGGACTTTTGAAAAGATCAATTTTAAGTGCAAAGAGGAACTTGAATTTTCAAAAGATGCAATTTTAAGAAAAAAAGGATTTTTGACTTTGAATTGCTAAAACATGAAGAAGAAACTTGATTTTTAAAGAATGATTTTGATAGAATTTAAAATAATGCATATGTATGTCCTAAAGAGGGATAATGCAACGTAATGGGTACGGGGGACTAAATTCATGACTTCAAATCTTCCTTTTCATAGAAGGAAATAAAAGAGTGTTAAGGCTAAGAAGCCATACTCGCTCTTTTCCCTAATTCAAAGGGTAATACCCTAAAAAAATGTACTAATCTATTTTTTGACGAAAAAGAAAACTAAATGAGATGTTTCGCATACGGGATGGGAGAAAAATAACATGCAAAAATGGAAAAGAAGCTCTAAAAGTGAAAAGGGTGTGAAACTTGTATCTAATGCATGAACGGCATTAAGGGTCTAGCATTGGACTAGCCCTCATCTAAAAGTTCTCACTAACATTGGATTAGTGAGAAATCGAAAGGAAAGGCCACAACTAGCATTGGACTAGTGTGGTGACGTCAATACATTTACACAATAAACATGTAGACATGATAATAAAGCAAGTAAACACATAAAACACATAAACACATAACACATAGGCATAATATCTAGATGCAAGACTCTAGGAAAGCAAGTAAACACATAAACATGCAAGCATGCAAAATAAGCATATAAAACCTAATTATTACATTGGGGGAACTTAAATACATTCTAAGGGGAAAAAATTCGGAATAATAATATAACTATTACATTTTCTAGAATAAATACATTTTTTACAAAATTAAATCTGTCTATTACAACTTGGTATCCAAGACCTCCAAATGATTTACCCAAAAATTAAATGACATAAATAAAGACTAGATATGAATAAAAGCAAAGGAAAACTTAATTTAAAACATGCAAGATCATGCAAAAACACATAAGAGCACATAATAGGGGAAAGAAGTTACCATCCCTTGATGTGATGCCTTAATTGAATCCTTAAATGAGGGGAATGGTTATCTAAGACTCAATGTCAACAAAAGGGATCAAGGTACCAATTTAAAGGAAAAATCAATCAAAAATTCAAAGAAAAGGTATCAAAACAGATTCTGCAAGCAACATGGACAAGACTAGGAAATACGACTAATAGAATAAGATTCTGGAACAAAAGAGTAGGAAATAGCAACAAAACTGAGGAACAGAGACATTACGCGGAGTAGAAACGCGGACAGAGCCGCGCAACTAGTCCGCGTTACATGCAAAATGTAAAGTTCAGAGGGGAAACGCGGACTCAGCCCCGTAACGGTCCGCGTCTCTTCCCATCTTCAAAATATCAGGAAGATTGCTTCCAGGTTTTCAGACAATAACACAAACAAAATTTTCGAGGCAAGGGATCTATTTAAAGCATTAAACATCATCATTCGATCATGTCAAAACAAGCTAAAACCGAAAAGGCCAAATCTTAAGCATCAACATCATCAAATAGACAAAAGGGAAAGGGAAGAACCGCGCTAGAACGCGGAAGTTACTGGATCGGCTAACAACCCCGCTTCTTCACATCTTCAAATATTCAAGCAGAAACGTGGAGCGTTACGCGAACTAAGCCGCGCAAGAACTCCGCATTTCTTCACATCATCAAACATTCAAGAGGAAACGCGGATCGTTACGCGAAGTAACCCGCGCAAGTAGCCCGCGTTTCTTCACATCTTCAAAACGTGAAGAACATTTTTCCAGAAATTTTTTAGAAATCACAACAAAATCAACACAGAAACATCAAACGTCTGATTTTAAACGTCAGAACAAGACTATGAGCCTTACCAAGGATTTATAAACACAACATGCTCATATAACAACCAATAATCATCATCAAATGTCATAAAACTTAAAAAAAACACCTTTAAGACCTTGGTTCTACCAAAAGGTCTGATTTTTAGCAATTTTTGACCAGAAAAATAATAGATAGAGTAAAGGAAGACTACCTGATTCGAAGGCTTGAAAAGAACGAAAAGGAATCACCAAAGTTCAAGAAATCTTCACTAAAAAAAAAGAAATCCTAGTTTTTATCTTTTCTCTCTTTTCTTTTTCTCTTTGATTCTCAATCGTTTTTCTTTTTCTTCCCAATTTCTTTCTTCTCTCTTCGCTCACCTCAGCCTCCTCCTCTTCCCTTTTTTTTTAGAAAACCCTAACATGGTGATTTATAGGCATTAAAACCTACAACCAAAGGCTTAGATACTTTGAGGGTTTTCTTGGGTTAATTTTGATCATTGGATGCGTTTTATTTGTGTCTTAAGGATCAAGGGTGATTTGGGCATTAACTAAATCGATCACTTGATGCCAAAGACACAAAAAATACAGCTGGAAATGTGGAAGGAAATGGCTAGAGAAAAACGCGCGTAATTTTTTTCGCTTCTGATCAGGTTACGCGGACTAGTTACGCGGATAGATCCGCGTAACCGGTCCGCGTTTTGAGTTCTTCTTCTTTTTTTTTAAAGAAAAACCTACAAAAATAAGAAAAATGTGTTAGAATATTCAAAAATAAATAACTAAAAATTAATAGATAAAAACATAAGAAAACAATTGAAATAGTCAAAATTTGGTGTCTACAATTAAAGAGGTAAAATTCAAGCTACCAAGCAAGCCAAGAATCAAAGCCATAACACATAATCATCCAACCATTTAAGCACATAATACCTCGAGGCCTATACATAAGAACAAATCAAGAAAGCAAGTAAAATATCCTCAAGACCTCAACCTAATATCAAGGTTCATGGAACCCATCAACAACCCAAGTTTTATCTTGCTAAGATCTAGCCAAAAAATGAAAGAAAGATTGAAGTTTTAAAGGATTTTACCTTCTTCTCATGATGTCAAGCAAGATCTCTAGAAACCAAGCACTAAATGCCCAAAATTCTTCCTTCCACCAAGGTTTCCACTAAACTTGAGGATGATCCAAAGTTTGAACAAGAATGGAAGCAAGATTGAGCAAGATTTGGAGGATGAAATTGAAGCTCAAAACCAAGGGAAATGGGGGAGGGGAATTCAGCCAGCAATGGAGAAGAGAGAGAGAGAGCTTTTGTGAGCTTTATGATGAAGTGAAAAAGTGAAAGAAGGAAGAGACATAAAGCCTTGTTTTATGGTGCTAAAGTGAACTAGGAATAGTAGGCCAATAATGCTCCTAATTGAGCTTGATTTTAATCACTCACTTCTAATCTCTCAATTAGTTTTTCTTAATTTACAAATGATCATCCTTACTCTCTGAAATTGCCTCACTCTCAGACCAAATGCTTGCCTCGAAAAACATGTTTTCTCTAAAGTTCACTAATTAAGCGATAGAAAAATTAAATTTAAGAACAAAATATTTTTAAGAAATAAAATGAGTCAATACACAATCCAATTGTAATTAAAATGATTAAAATAAATTGATTAGGGTAAATGAATAATTAATTAAATAAATAGGTCAGATAAAATAAATTTTCGGGTCCTCACAATTCACATAGCTTATATAGTATGAATGCCTATTAGAATTGTTTAGCATAATGAACCCTTGTATTAGGTTTATCTGGAGTTATTCTACTAGGGTTTTCGTTGTTTATTATAAACACTTCTTCTTAACAATTTACGTACATGGTTTCCTCTTGTCTTATTAGAAAGAAAGAAATTAGTCATACGTCCCTTGGGTGAAAATATCATAAGAAAATCAAAATTTCCATCTTACCAGACACTTGAAAGTTAAGTTTGAGTTGGAACTAGGGATGCAAATAGGACATGTTTGGAGCGAAGGAGATTCTGTACACTAACAACTTCCAAATCACTTGGAATAATTGCAATTCAGATAGTGAAGTTGAAGAAGAATGTGAAAGGTTTCAAATGGCATTTATGGCTTTTGGAAATGAAGACGTATCAATCAACTCCCTTTCTAATGATGAAAATGATTATAGTAATAATGATGTTGATGATGATGATATGGAAAATACTTAAACTCCATGATATCTTAAAACAATCTTTGCTAGGAACAAGGATCTAAAATCAAAACAAATACTTTGTTAAGTGAAAATCATAAACTTTTTTTAAAAATTAAAAACTAAAAAGAAAAATGACCTTTTGTTGAAATATAAAGCGGACTTGTTTTGTAAAGGAATGATTTTAAAAAAGAAATCAGATGAGACAACAAAATTTTATGCAAAGATTAAGGAAAAACAAACTTTGTTGAAACAAAGAATAAACGACCTAAATATTTTTCTTCAAAAGAAGAAGTAAAATGTTTTAGAAAAGAAAAATGTAAAGACCTCCAACAAATAGTTTACTCTTTTTAGAAGGAATAGTCTTTATATTATAAAATGTTTTCACGTTAGAAATCATGATATTATGTATAATTATTGTTATCAATGTGGTCATATGAAGAATGATTGCTATGTAAAAAAAATGAAATTAGGAATGAAGGCTATTTGGATAGTGAAGAACAGAAACAAACCTAATGGACCCATGAAGAAGTGGGTGCCAAAAGTGAGCCCTCTTATGCAAGTATCCAAGAAGAAATTGATTCAAGTCAAACTTGAAAAATGATTCAAAATGTCACTTGGATTAAAAGAACAAAGAACTTGAAAGTTTGAAAAAGGAGTGAAAGAATAAAAGGTGAATATGGAAGACTATAGAGGTAACAATCTTTTCAAGTAGATATAAAACTATGTCTAAGTTCTTAAAAGCTAAATTTGTGAGGGCCTCAAAATTCGGATTTTATTTTAAAATGTAAAATATTGTTTATATTGTGTTTATTCATTGAAATATGAGTGAATTTATGTTTAAAGTGAATATTTTCTAATTTAGAGAATTTTTCAAGAATTATTTGTCGGTGTGCATTTTCGGCCCGTTTAAGTGCTAATTATTATTCCGAAGTGTGATTAGTAACTTTAAGCGGAAATCAAGCATATGTAGGGATATTACAGTGATATATTTAAAATTGGACAGTGTTGGAATAAAATAAAATAGTGTAAATTAGAGTGTTGCGCTCGACGCGACATAAAGTGGTCAAAAGACCACTTTTCCTTAAAATAGGGAGATGACACCTTTTTGTCTCCTTAAAGCCCCTTTTCTTGCTTCTTGTTCCTTCATTATTTTCAGCCATACTTGGGCTTAGAGAGAGAGAGGGCAGCTGGCCATACAGAGAGAAAAGAGAGAGAGTTGTGAGGTTTCTTCTACTTCATCTTCATCCTCAAGTTCGAAGACTCCTTGGAAGGCTGCTTCATCCTCTTCCTTGGGCTATTGTGAGAGAGAGGGAGAGAGAGAGAGGCTGGTCTGAGAGCCTTAAAGAGCAAAGAGAGAGAAAGCTCATAACTTATTTCTTCCATCTTCATCTTCCTCAATTTTCTTGAATCTGTGAGACTTTATTGGAGGGCTTTGGCTTGTTTCTCCCCCCATCCTTGGCTGCCGTGTGAGAGGGAGAGAGAGAGAGGGAGGTCCGAATTGGAGAGAGAAAAGAAAGAGGAAGAAAGCTTCTCTTTAGTTGGCCACTCCTTGTTCTTGAGATTCTTGTTGGAAATCACTATCAGGTAGAAGGATCTCGGGCAAAGGTCGACGCTTTTGGTGTCTCTAAGCTTGGAAGAATCTTTCTCGAAGAGGAGTTTACGAGATCTTGTTAGATCTTGATAGATCTAAAGGGGGTGTGGAAGGAAGTGAAATCTACCCTAACTTGGAAGCCGAATCTTACTACCTCGGTCAAGTGATTTGATGTGATTTTTGGATTTTTAAATCGTTAAGTGGGGTAGTGTGTATTTCATCGCACTTACCTTTATTTGAAATAAAAGAAATTGTGAAAATGTTTTGCGGTGTTCTATAAGTATGAGTATTCCAATTCGTTTATAAATCAAATATTTTACTACTATGTGAAAATAACTTGTGAAATAATTTGCTCGACTCATATTTGCAAAGATATGATTTACCACTATTTCCAAGTAAAATGCTTTTACAAGTGAAATACTTTATGAAGGATATGTGAGTGTTTCAACTACTTTTCAAATGAAAATCTTGCTAATGTTTGCAAAGAAATGATTTGATGAAATGATTTGCTAGCATTTAGAAGGAAATGAATTTAGAATATTTAAAAGATTTCAACTATCATGTGTGTGTTTACTCCTTTTGGTGTGATTTTGGAATTAAAAGAACAGTGTGCTATCTTGAGACAAATGTGACGTCGTAGGGTGAATACTCTCGACTAGTTTGTGACGTCGTTGGGCGCAGTCCCTCGACTAGTTTCAGTGAAATGTTGTGACGTCGCTGGGCGAAGTCCCTCGACTAGTCTACTTTGTTGGGCGGAGTCCCTCGAGTAGTTTCAGTGAAGTATTGTGACGTCTAGATTTGGGTTTAGACACTAGCGGGAGAGATGAAAACATAAATTGAAACATAAATTCTGGATTGCCAGACTTTAAAAAATAAAACACAAGCTGTTCAACATGATAAATGTAAAATGCAAGTAATGATGCACTCAGTGAAATGTTGCATTTCTGATTTTTGCTTTTCTTGTCTCGAAGAGAAAATGAATGATAGGAACAGAGACTTCTCCTCTCTCTCTCTCTCTCTCTCTTTTTTTCTCTTCTCAAAAATAGAATTGCCCCAGTTTAGTCAATAAGGAATTTGCTCTAGTTTAACTAAAAGAAAATTGGCTCTAGTGTAGCCAACCAAAAATTTGCCCCAGTTTAATCAAATAGAGACTTGCTTCAGTGGGCTATTAAAAATTTTCTTCTCTTCTTTTTCTTTTCTCCTTTTTCTTTCTCTCTCTTTTTTTTTTCAAATTTTTCTTTGTTTATTGAAAATTTCCTTTGAAAATTTTTTCAATTTTTTTTTTCAAATTTTTTTTTGCCCCAATGTCAAATGAATCATTAATCCTGTAATGATCATGGAATTCTAACCAGTTAATCCACAAAAAGCAACTTCCCTTTTATTTTTGGCTTAAAAGACGCAAAACTTAGTGGCAATCATGATTGTTAGCCATTACATTGTCAAAACATGTCAAAACATATGCAACAAAACACATTTCATCAAATTTTTCTCTTCTTTTTTCTTTTTTTTTTTAACTAGGAAATACACATCAACAATGATACGAAATTTGAAACAAATCATCCGATTTTTGAAATTCAACCTTCTTCACAAACTAGGCAAATCATTATTATGCAACTATTCAATTTGCAATAAGTACTCATAATATCAAGCAAAAGAGAGACAATTATACCTCGATCTTAACAATTCAAAGTTGATTTCTCACTTTCACCAAATTTTGCAATCGAACAACTAATATAGTCAATTCAAGTTTGCCCTTTTCCACAGTTTTCTGAGATTTTACTGCTAAAAAGGATTTGCTGAAACACATCTTTTTATTCAAATTGTAAGAATGTCTTTTGACGCGAAAATCAACACTTTTAGGTGAAAACTCCCTGTTACTCGACATGCCTTCTTGCTCAATAGTAATAATGTCTTTTGACGCGAAAATCAACACTTTTAGGTGAAGATTCCCGGTTACTCAACATATACCTTCTTGCCCAAATAGTAAAAATGTCTTTTGACACGAGAATCAACACTTTTAGGTGAAGATTCCCGGTTACTCAACACTTTACTTGTTCGAACTGCTTTGCATACTCGTAATTTAGGTACCGTTTTACGCGAAAATTAATATTTGTAGATGCTAAACCTCCGGTTACTTGGCACTAGAATCATTGGAGTAGACCTTTAGTTCTCTTTTCGCTTCTTTTCTTTTTCCTTTTTCTTTCTTCTTCTTCTTTTTTCTTTTTTTTTTCTTTTTTATAGCATATCAATTGAAAAAGGATCATTTGCCAACTATATCAATCATTTTCTTGCAAAATCCAATAAAAGAAGAAATCTCATTTAATAGGAAAAAAAAAACTGAGGCATAATTTTCCCTATTTTGCAAAACATATTTTCCAAAATGCCAATGTCTTAATCACATAACAATTATTTCCGAGTAAGATGGAAAAAAAAATTTTCACATGGTGCGGCTTTTATTTCAAAAGATGAAGGCAATTGCAACCTAATGATTGGACATTTGCGCCCTTTTTTGAAAAAAATTGTGGAAAGCAAAGCAATTTGTGGGGTGGATGTGTAATTTAGACAAAGTTTTTTTTTATTTTTTTTTATTTTATTATAGCAAACCTTTGACCCCGGATTTTTCAAAACATGCAATTAATCAATCTTCAAAATGATTAAATCACACATTCTAAACATTTATTCAAAATAAAACTGGTATCCTCGGTTGGACCGATCGGTCACTTGTCCCTACTTCTCTGCAAAAGAAAGGAAATGGTGAAAAGTAATAATAACGCCGCCACCGTTTGACCCTTTTATCTTGAGCAGCCCGTAAACATGAGTTCTTGGATGTCGATGAGCGGTGTCAGCTGAATTCCTTTTGTTTTGCCGGTGTAGATCTGTTTTGTCGCTCTGCTTGCTTCTGAACCTATATCACCCTTACCTTCACGGTAATTTAAAAGGATTGTCCTTTGATGAAATTGTCCTTTTGATGAAAATATGTGCAAGAATTTGTGCAAAGAAAAATTTTATTTTATTTTATTTAAAAAATGACATCATAACCCTCGAATGAATGCTAAACATGATAGTTTAAAATGAATAATAGTAAAATGAAAGAAAACTATTTTAAACAAATGCGTTGCATTTGACCTCTTTGGATATCGTCTTTTGGAATTTGTTGATGGCAAGGGAGTGCTTGATATAAAGTGAACCCTGATAAGCATAATCACCGGCTTTCCTTGAACTAGGAACTTTCCTTTTTGCTTGCACTGCTGCTTTTTAAAACTTGCCTTCATACCCTTTCAGATTTCCACTGGAGTTGACTGATAAGGTAAAATAGACAGACTTAACTCCCAACTTTCATCAATTTAAACATGATTGTTAAAATGGTGGCATCAATGAGACAATCCCTTCTGACAAAATTCAGAGAGAATGTATTTACATCATTTGCCTTTTGATTGAGAAAGTTCCTTTTAGAAATCTTGCAAAAAGGTGGAGATCTGTAACACTAGACTTTTGCAAGGGGGTTAAGTCTGGTGTAGGGGCAAGTTTTAAACTCGAATGCAATTTTTTTTTTTTGAAAAGTCTGCCCCAGTTTGGTCATTTTCTTCTTTTCCTTTTTTTTTTCAAAAATACAAAAATTGCCCCAGTGTGAGGTTTGTGATTCTCAAGGGGGTTTGCTAAATAATTAATTGTTCTTTTATAGGCTCAAATGGGAGAACTGGGGGGTTGAAGTGTTTAAACGAAAAGGAAGAAGGTCGGCTTTTCATACCACCTTTTTGCGACAATTTCTAAAGAAACCTTGCTCAATCATATGAAAAATCTTTTACACATGTCTGAATTGATTGGTTGAGGAAAAGTCTGTCCGTCCATCTCCATGAGAACCAATGCTCCTCCAGGTAGCACCTTTTGAATAATGAATGGCCCTTGCCAATTCGGAGCGAATTTCCCCTTAGTCTCTTCTTGTATCGGAAGGATTTACTTCAAAACCTTGTTCCTTACTTCGAACATGCGAGGTCTGATTTTCTTGTTATAAGCCCGAGCCATCATCTGCTGGTAACATTGACCATGACAAATGACATTCAACCTCATTTCATCGATCAAAGACATTTGCTCATGGCGTTGCTCAATCCATTCGGCCTCCTTCAACTGAGCCTCCATCAGAATGCGCAAAGACGGGATCTCGACCTCGGCAGGTAAAACTGCTTCCATACCATACATGAGTTAATAGGGAATTGCTCCAGTAGAAATCCTGATTGCAATTCTACATGCCAAAAAAAGGTAGTTTCTCATGCCAATCTCGGTGTGTTTCGATCATTTTACAAATGGTGACATCCAAGTTCATGAGATATCAGAATTTTCGTCCATCAAATTCCAAAATGATGACGTCCAAGGGTCAAAAGTTTTTATTTGTGGTCATCTAAGAGCAAATAAAATAAATGTGTGAAAGTAAAATGAGTGGAACATAACTGAAGGACAAAAGAGAAATTTCATTTCATTTGGCAAAGAGCAAGATAACAGATAATACCATGGAAACATAATTAAAGGCATAATTTTAAACAAGCAAAAAGTAAAATAACAAGTGCATTGTTTTTAAAGACATGATTGATATTAAAGCATGATTCATTTTTTTAAGGACAATCCCCTCAGATTTACCGAAACCTCCTCCGAGCAGGCAGACAATCGGTAGCCCAATTTTGCATGGCCGCTTGAGGAATCAAAGGAAACTCCACATTCTTCGTAGGATTGGTGTCAAGGGTGGCCCCGACAAACAGCTGAGATAACCCCGTCTCTATATCATCATCAGACCTTTCCTTAAATGGTCCACCACCATCACCTCATCTTCTTCATTAATGAACTGAGCATGGTCAACAAATTCCTCCTCCACACTGATCACTCCAACGACGTTTATGTTCCTAAGGAGGGTTTCTATTGACGCTCGCCCTTGCTCATTCTTTCTCTCAAATTATGTCCCGGCATCCACCATGTCTTGAATTTTATGCTTCAAAACCCAACAATTAATTGTCGAATGTCCCGGGCTTCCAAAATGATAAGTGCAGATAGCATGGGATCATACCCGTGAGGGAGTCCCTGGGATACAATTTGGGAGGGAGGTCGATTTTCCCAAAGAGCCTTCAACTGCTCATACAGCTGGTCAATGGGGCGGCCCAAGTCGGTGAAAGTTCGAAAGGTTTTCTGATTTTGCATTTCATTATGCTCAAAAGAATTTTGGACAGGATTTTGTGGAGCAGGTCTAGGAGTATAGTTTTGACGGGGGTGAGAGATAGGTTAGGAAGTTGAAAGCAAATGTGAGGGATTCAAATGAATAGGTCGGGGGTGAGGCATTTGGGTGGCAGTGTGATAAACAGGTTGATGGTAGTGATAAGGTGAGTATGAGTTTGAACTGGTTTGGTGACTCCGGACTCTGGGCCTGAAAGGTGGGCTCTGATCCCACACAAAAGCAACTTCTCCTTCCTTCTTTTTAAATGGGAGTTTCCTCCCACCGCCATTCTGCCCTTGCAATGTTTCCAATTGCTGTTTCAAGGCGGTCACATTGACAATTTTTCCAATTTTAACAAATTCATCATACTCCTCCAACTTGTTGACAATTGCAGCAAAAGAACTCCCAATCATTCGGAAAATCTCCTCAAAATAAGGCGGATCATGAGCCTTAATGAAAGTACGTACAATCTCCTCTTCTATCATGGGAGGCTCAACTTTAGCGGCCAACTTTCTCCACCGCTTGTCATATGACTTGTGATCTTCTGAGGGCTTTCTCTTGGTCCCCTCAAGCGTGGTTCTGATCGGTGCTACTTCACAATTGTATTACGCTTCACAAAAGCAACACAAATCCAGCCAAGAATTAATTTCATTCGACTTCAGATTTGAATACCAATCCAAAGCATCCCCCTCCAAACTCTCAGGGAACAGACGCATGGGCAAGTTCTCATCATCTATTGGTTTACCAAGTTTGTTGGCAAACATCTTAAGGTGTGTCTTGGGGTTACCGGTTCCGTCATACTTGCTGAACTTGGGGGTCTTGAAACCCACGGTAGCTGCGTCGAGAAACAGCAAAGGTCGTCATAGTCCAGACCACCATGTCGGTTTAGTCCCTGGTTTTTCCTTATGAACTCATCGAATTTATCCAGCCTTTTCTGCAAATCTTTGTCAACCGGTGCAATAAGGTCATCCACCGCTGGTTTTTCTTGGGAAGTCAGATCCCACACAAATGGTTCAGTGGTATCGTATTGAGGCTCTGGAGCATGAGGAGGCATGTTTAGAGTAATCTGAGGTTGAGTATGAGGGTTTGTCTTTTTGGTTGGGCTTAGTAGGATGTAATTAGGATGGGACTGTGGAAAATTGGTATTGTGATGAGAAAAGGTAACATCATATGGGTTGGAAGTAGGCGGGACAAAAGTAGTTTGAATATTGGTCAGGAAAGGGAGTTGATTATTTGTCACAGGGGGGTTACTAACAATGGGCCCATGCTCATTCGAGGCACCTCCTCCACTATGATTTGTCATCAACTGATCAATTATACGCCTTTGCGTGACCATCTCGGTGCTCATCTCATTAAACCTTCCCAATACTTCACTTAACTGAGCTCCCAAAGCAGCAAAGTCGGGCGAAGTGACCAAAGCATTCCTATCTGAGCCTTCTAGTGCAGAACTCATACTTACGGGCTGCTTTGAACTTTTGCTTTTAGATCGGGTAATGATAGGGCTTCTGCGTGAAGTTATTTTTAAAAGTACCTGAGTGGGAAGAGAAGCACACTTTAGAAGCTTATTACCAAAGGGAGCTGTGGAGATTTATTTGGAAGAAAAAAAGAAAAAGAGTGAAGTTAGTGATTGTTTATATAATTCGGATGCATGTCCTAGAGGGGTGCTCTTTTATGCCAAGGGTAGGCCTAACATGATGCCATTCCTTCGGAGTAAAATTCCAATTTCAAACCTGTAAGTGAATTTTGAAAAACAATGTCTGAACCACAAATTTTCATTAGTCATCAATAAACTTAATCATTCTTTACAGCATCGTTGATGATTTGTGTAACCATTTTTACAAAATTCTCATGCCTCACTAAACGAGTGTGCTGAGATTCTCTAGAACTCCCTATGCTAAGCTTCCGAATTCCCTCTTGAATTTTATCTAGCGCCTCCAAGGTCCGCTCTAACTTTTCAGTCTTTCTTGCTTCTTTCTTCAATTGTGATTCGACATTACTCAAAGCATGATCGGCCACTATAAGCTGTAGTTGATGATCTTCCAATTCCCTCTTCAACTCATTTATCTATTCTTCAGGACTGATAGGAGTAGACTCTGATTTCCCCATTTTCTGTTGTACTTGTTGCTTAATCCATTCATCATATTCTGAAGTGATTTTAGGCTCTAATTTGTTCACCTGATCCAAACAAAAGTCTTTTAGATTCTGAAGATTTCCCCAAGCTTCCAATACCATGCTCCGACTCTCATTGACTGTGCAAAATTTGATCTCCTCAATTCCTTGTACCATCAGCACCCTCTGTGGATACCCAAATTGCCTCATGACTCTTTGTGGAATATAGGCGACCAATCTATTAGTACCTGCCAAAGGGATTAAACTATGTTTAGTAGTCTTGAATGCTGGCTCTCTAACTTTTGTCCAATCTAAGACCCATTGCACTTTGTCAGATGTCAAACTATCAAACTCTTGCATGAATCGGTTAGGAGACGCTATTCGGTAGTACTTCAAAACTCTTTCTCGATGTGATCCAATCCAATCTTCTGTTGGAAGACAAGACCCTAAAGGATTGAGCATTCTCTTTGTTAAATGTTCCATCGCCCAAATCTAGAGTATCAAATTAGAAGCAAAAAAGAACCCCCCCTTTCTCCTGGCAATTGGTAGCTGCTATAAAAATATTTGCAATGATAATCGGAACTAAAGTAGGCGTCTTTCCTTTTATTCCCAAGAAAATATTCTGAATCATATTGATGGTTGAGAAAGTAACTTTTCCATGCCTTTGCGGGAACAATAACAAATTGATTAGAGCTAAGATGAATGCATAAATGCGTATCCCTTCCCATTGATCCTTGCTTATAAAGAAATCAGCATGATATTGTTCATAGGACTCCCTTTTCCCAAATCGCTTATACAAAAAATCTAGAGAGCATGATCTTGCATCTGGATGTTGGTCTAGACTTTTCTGCTTTAGTCCTAGGAATTTGCAAAACTGCTCTTTCGTTCCTCCACTTTGATACAGCACAGGATGCCCTTTCCCTGGTACTTGTAGCAAACCTTCAATCTCTTCTAAAGTCAATGTGAGCTCACATTCTCCAAATCGAAAAACTGAACATTCTAGATCCTAATATTTGAGTAGAGCTCGGATGATTGCAATGTTCGGTGTCACGTTTAAGAGGCTTGGCAAACATCCCACATACTTGAATGATTTTTCCATTATGCCTGGCATATTGTTTTTCCAGTTGATCAGCTCTCGAGGTATCTCATTCAACACTCTGCAGGTAGCCATCTGAGCAGAAATTCACTTTTAGTACCTTACCTTGGAATTTTTACTCCTTAAGATAGTACGATAATGTAAATGTGCAAGTCCTATTGGATTATGTATCCGAGACAAAAAGGATGGTTTATTCCTATCACGGGATTCCCTAAGTGGCATTCCCTCTATGGCTAATGCATGTGATAGTTTATTAACGCAAGTAAGGGTGCAAAATAAAACATGACCTATAGGAGCCCCATTTGAATACCGGGGTAAGCCTAAAAGTGATATGCAATAATAATTTAAATGCAATAGATATAAATTCAAACGAGCAATAGCCTATCTAGAAGGATGGCTTGTCTTAAAAGAGTGCCAAGACTCTTATTTTCTAGAGTTTGTGAAATGTAAGAAAAGGGAAGACAACAAAAGGTTAGTTTAATCAACAGATATCACATAACACGTTGAAGCAACAAATTGCACAAAAATAAAGAGGGGTGGAATCCCTCCTCTCGTGTCTAGTGATCCTTAGTAGGGTAAGGTAGACTCTCCCCTAGGTAATTCTAACATGGATGCATGAGGTTGACCTCACTAATGTATCTAGATTCGACAAAGGTTACAGGTCTCCAAGCCTTCAGACCAAAGACAAAGGGTCATCAATTCTAATGTCTTAAGTCAGTGGCTCGAATGATCCCTTAGGTACCGCTATGGGTGCAAAGTACACCATCCGCATACCTAAGGCAATCGATCCTAATCCTACAAGAGAGGTGGGAGAGCGCCCACGAAAAACAAAAAGGGTAAAAATTATGCATACACGTATGAAGTGCTTCCTTTGAGAGGATGAATGAATACCAATAAAAGAATGAAGGCTTCTAGGGTGATTACTTCCCCTCATCCCAAATGCAAAGCGCGATACAAGTAAATATCAATACAAATAAGTAAACAAATAATTCATTCATCATGTACGTGAAGTGTAAGGAGCAATTGCGCAGGAAAAAATCCTAAAAAAGAAAAGGAAAAGAAAAAGGAATGCAACCTAAAACATCCAAATGTGATATATAAGAAAGTTAGAAAAACGAAATAGTCAACTAAATCAAGTGCTCGGACCCTCTTAGGAAAATCCCCAGTGGAGTCGTCAAACTGTCGCGCCCCATTTTTTTTTGAAAGAGAGGGAATGAAACCCTCGTCGTTTTGGGTTTTTAGTTGGAAAACGCTTTTTTTGGTTAAAAATTGATCTTTTGATTTTCGAAAAAGAAATGGGTCATGGGACTACAAAAATACGACGATTTGGACCCTAAAACAAAAGTCTAGAAAAGGGTTTTTAGAAAAGTTTGGAGTCACCACTTGGTATAGAGTTTAGGTGTACCAAGTCACCCAAAGATTTTAATTTTAATTAATGAAAATAAACTAAGAAAACCCTTTTTTAGACGACTCCAGATCTTTGAAAAACTAAAGAAAAAGGTTCGGGGGTCACGGTTAAAAGAAGGAAAGGCAAAGTTCGATGTTTACTCGTCTCTAAGGCACCCTTCTAACCTAGCCAAATCTAGTTGCAAGATTTAGTTAAAAATTTCGTAATTCTAACTTTAAAATTTATCACATTTGGATGTTATCTATATGGATGCAAAACTTAAACCTAATATTGGATCAAGAGTGGCAAAATGTCTCCTTGAGATTTGATTGGAATTGATCACCTTAGTTGTGTCATCCAAATTTGATCCCTCGAGAAGGTCACAAAAAATGCAAATGATGAGACTGGAACAAACAGGAAAATATGGTTTTCAAAAGAAATGCAATTTTTATAAAATCTCAAAGGAAAAGAAAATTGGATTTTTGAAAAGATCAATTTTAAGTGCAAAGAGGAACTTGAATTTTCAAAAGATGCAATTTTAAGAAAAAGTGGATTTTTGACTTTGAATTGCTAAAACATGAAGAAGAAACTTGATTTTTAAAGAATGATTTTGATAGAATTTAAAATAATGCATATGTATGTCCTAAAGAGGGATAATGCAACATAATGGGTACGGGGGACTAAATTCGTGACTTCAAATCTTCCTTTTCATAGAAGGAAATAAAAGAGTGTTAAGGCTAAGAAGCCATACTCGCTCTTTTCCCTAATTCAAAGGGTGATGCCCTAAAAAAATGTACTAATCTATTTTTTGACGAAAAAGAAAACTAAATGAGATGTTTCGCATACGGGATGGGAGAAAAATAACATGTAAAAATGGAAAAGAAGGTCTAAAAGTGAAAAGTGTGTGAAACTTGTATCTAATGCATGAACGGCATTAAGGGTCTAGCATTGAACTAGCCCTCGTCTAAAAGTTCTCACTAACATTGGATTAGTGATAAATCGAAAGGAAAGGCCACAACTAGCATTGGACTAGTGTGGTGACGTCAATACATTTAAACAATAAACATGGAGACATGATAATAAAGCAAGTAAACACATAAAACACATAAACACATAACACATAGGCATAATATCTAGATACAAGACCCTAGGAAAGCAAGTAAACACATAAACATGCAAGCATGCAAAATAAGCATATAAAACCTAATTATTACATTGGGGGAATCTAAATACATTCTAAGGGGAAAAAATTGGGAATAATAATCTAACTATTACATTTTCTAGAATAAATACACTTTTACAAAATTAAATCTGTCTATTACAACTTGGCATCCAAGACCTCCAAATGATTTACCCAAAAATTAAATGACATAAATAAAGACTAGATATGAATAAAAGTAAAGGAAAACTTAATTTAAAACATGCAAGATCATGCAAAAACACATAAGAGCACATAATAGGGAAGAAGTTACCATCCCTTGATGTGATGCCTTAATTGAATCCTTAAATGAGGGGAATGGTTATCTAAGACTCAATGTCAACAAAAGGGATCAAGGTACCAATTTAAAGGAAAAATCAATCAAAAATTCAAAGAAAAGGTATCAAAACAGATTCTGCAAGCAACATGGACAAGACTAGGAAATACGAATAATAGAGTAAGATTACGGAACAAAAGAGCGAAATAGCAACAAAGCGAGGAAGAGACATTACGAGGTAGAAACGCAGACGAGCAGCAACTAGTCCGTGTTACATGCAAAATGTAAAGTTCGAGGGAAACGCTGGACTCACCAAGTAGCGGTCCAGCGTCTCTTCCCATCTTCAAAATATCGGAAGATTGCTTCCAGTTTTGAGACAATAACACAAACAAAATCTTGAGGCAAGGGGATCTATTTAAAGCATTAAACATCATCATTCAGATCATGTCAAAACAAGCTAAAACCGAAAAGGCCAAATCTTAAGCATCAACATCATCAAATAGACAAAAGGAAAGGGAAGAAGCTGTAGAAACGCTGGAAGTTATGGGGACTGCTGGCGTAACAAGCGTTCTTCACATCTTCAAACATTCAAGCGAAACATGCCGAAGAACTCCGCGTTTTCACATCTTCAAACATTCAAGAGGAAACGATCGTTCAGTAACCCACAAGTAGCCAGCGTTTCTTCACATCTTCAAAATGTGAAGAATATTTTTCAGAAATTTTAGAAATCACAACAAAATCAACACGTAAGCATCAAGCGTCTGATTTTAAACGTCAGAACAAGACTATGAGCCTTACCAAGGATTTATAAACACAACATGCTCATATAACAACCAATAATCATCATCAAATGTCATAAAACTTAAAAAAAACACCTTTAAGACCTTGGTTCCACCGGAAGGTTTGATTTTTAGCAATTTTCTTCCAGAAAAATAATAGATAGAGTAAAGGAAGACTACCTGATTCGGAGGCTTGAAAAGAACGAAAAGGAATCACCAAAGTTCAAGAAATCTTCACTAAAAAAAAAGAAACCCTAGTTTTTATCTTTTCTCTCTTTTCTTTTTCTCTTTGATTCTCAATCGTTTTCTTTTCTTCTAATTTCTTTCTTCTCTCTTCTGCTCATTCTCTCCTCCTCTTTTTTTTTTTTCCAGAAAACCCTAACATGGGTGATTTATAGGCATTAAAACCTACAACCAAAGGCTTAGATACTTTGAGGGTTTTCTTGGGTTAATTTTGATCATTGGATGCGTTTTATTTGTGTCTTAAGGATCAAGGGTGATTTGGGCATTAACTAAATCGATTACTTGATGCCAAAGATACAAAAAATACAGCTGGAAATGAGAAAGGAAATGGCTGGAGAAAAACGTGCGTAATTTTTTTTCGCTTCTGATCAAGTTACGCGGACTAGTTACGCGGATCCGGTCTGCGTTTTGAGTTCTTCTCTTTTTTTTTTTAAAGAAAAACCTACAAAAATAAGAAAAATGTGTTAGAATATTCAAAATAAATAACTAAAAATTAATAGATAAAAACATAAGAAAACAATTGAAATAGTCAAAATTTGGTGTCTACAATTAAAGAGGTAAAATTCAAGCTACCAAGCAAGCCAAGAATCAAAACCATAACACATAATCATCCAACCATTTAAGCACATAATACCTCGAGGCCTCTACATAAGAACAAATCAAGAAAGCAAGTAAAATATCCTCAAGACCTCTACCTAATATCAAGGTTCATGAAACCCATCAACAACCCAAGTTTTATCTAGCTAAGATCTAGCCAAAAAATGAAAGAAAGATTGAATCTTTAAAGGATTTTACCTTCTTCTCATGATGTCAAGCAAGATCTCTAGAAACCAAGCACTAAATGCCCAAAATTCTTCCTTCCACCAAGGTTTCCACTAAGCTTGAGGATGATCCAAAGTTTGAACAAGAATGGAAGCAAGATTGAGCAAGATTTGGAGGATGAAATTGAAGCTCAAAACCATGGGAAATGGGGGAGAGGAATTCAGCCAGCAATGGAGAAGAGAGAGAGAGCTTTTGTGAGCTTTATGATGAAGTGAAAAAGTGAAAGAAGGAAGAGACATAAAGCCTTGTTTTATGGTGCTAAAGTGAACTAGGAATAGTAGGCCAATAATGCTCCTAATTGAGCTTAATTTTAATCACTCACTTCTAATCTCTCAATTAGTTTTTCTTAATTTACAAATGATCATCCTTACTCTCTGAAATTGCCTCACTCTCAGACCAAATGGCCTCGAAAAACATGTTTTCTCTAAAGTTCACTAATTATGCGATAGAAAAATTAAATTTAAGAACAAAATATTTTTAAGAAATAAAATGAGTCAATACACAATGCAATTGTAATTAAAATGATTAAAATAAATTGATTAGGGTAAATGAATAATTAATTAAATAAATAGGTCAGATAAAATAAATTTTCGGGTCCTCACAATTCACGTAGCTTATATAGTATGAATGCCTATTAGAATTGTTTAGCATAATGAACCCTTGTATTAGGTTTATCTGGAGTTATTCTACTAGGGTTTTCGTTGTTTATTATAAGCACTTCTTCTTAACAATTTACGTACATGGTTTCCTCTTGTCTTATTAGAAAGAAAGAAATTAGTCATACGTCCCTTGGGTGAAAATATCATAAGAAAATCAAAATTTCCATCTTACCAGACACTTGAAAGTTAAGTTTGAGTTGGAACTAGGGATGCAAATAGGACACGTTTGGAGCGAAGGAGATTCTGTACACTAACAACTTCCAAATCACTTGGAATAATTGCAATTCAGATAGTGAAGTTGAAGAAGAATGTGAAAGGTTTCAAATGGCATTTATGGCTTTTGGAAATGAAGAGGTATCAACCAACTCCCTTTCTAATGATGAAAATGATTATAGTAATAATGATGTTGATGATGATGATATGGAAAATACTTAAACTCCATGATATCTTAAAACAATCTTTGCTAGGAACAAGGATCTAAAATCAAAACAAATACTTTGTTAAGTGAAAATCATAAACTTTTTTTAAAAATTAAAAACTAAAAAGAAAAATGACCTTTTGTTGAAATATAAAGCGGACTTGTTTTGTAAAGGAATGATTTTAAAAAAGAAATCAGATGAGACAACAAAATTTTATGCAAAGATTAAGGAAAAACAAACTTTGTTGAAACAAAGAATAAACGACCAAAATATTTTTCTTCAAAAGAAGAAGTAAAATGTTTTAGAAAAGAAAAATGTAAAGACCTCCAACAAATATTTTACTCTTTTTAGAAGGAATAGTCTTTATCTTATAAAATGTTTTCACGTTAGAAATCATGATATTATGTATAATTATTGTTATCAATGTGGTCATATGAAGAATGATTGCTATGTAAAAAAAAATGAAATTAGGAATGAAGGCTATTTGGATAGTGAAGAACAGAAACAAACCTAATGGACCCAAGAAGAAGTGGGTGCCAAAAGTGAGCCCTCTTATGCAAGTATCCAAGAAGAAATTGATTCAAGTCAAACTTGAAAAATGATTCAAAATGTCAATTGGATTAAAAGAACAAAGAACTTGAAAGTTTGAAAAAGGAGTGAAAGAATAAAAGGTGAATATGGAAGACTATAGAGGTAACAATCTTTTCAAGTAGATATAAAACTATGTCTAAGTTCTTAAAAGCTAAATTTGTAAGGGCCTCAAAATTCGGATTTTATTTTAAAATGTAAAATATTGTTTATATTGTGTTTATTCATTGAAATATGAGTGAATTTATGTTTAAAGTGAATATTTTCTAATTTAGAGAATTTTCCAAGAATTATTTGTCGGTGTGAGTTTTCGGCCCGTTTAAGTGCTAATTATTATTCCGAAGTGTGATTAGTAACTTTAAGAGGAAATCAAGCATATGTAGGGATATTAAAGTGATATATTTAAGATTGGACAGTGTTGGAATGAAATAAAACAGTGTAAATTAGAGTGTTGCGCTCGACGCGACATAAAGTGGTCAAAAGACCACTTTTCCTTAAAATAGGGAGATGACACCTTTTTGTCTCCTTAAAGCCCCTTTTCTCACTTCTTGTTCCTTCATTATTTTCAGCCATACTTGGGCTTAGAGAGAGAGAGGGCAGCCGGCCATACAGAGAGAAAAGAGAGAGAGTTGTGAGGTTTCTTCTACTTCATCTTCATCCTCAAGTTCGAAGACTCCATGGAAGGCTGCTTCATCCTCTTCCTTGGGCTGTTGTGAGAGAGAGGCTGGTCCGAGAGCCTTAAAGAGCAAAGAGAGAGAAAGCTCTTAACTTATTTCTTCCATCTTTATCTTCCTCAATTTTCTTGAATCTGTGAGACTTTATTGGAGGGCTTCGGCTTGTTTCTCCCCCATCCTTGGCTGCTGTGTGAGAGGGAGAGAGAGAGGGAGGTCCGAATTGGAGAGAAAGAAAAGAAAGAGAAAGAAAGCTTCTCTTTAGTTGGCTACTCCTTGTTCTTGAGATTCTTGTTGGAAATCACTATCAGGTAGAAGGATCTCGGGCAAAGGTCGACGCTTTTGGTGTCTCTAAGCTTGGAAGAATCTTTCTCGAAGAGGAGCTTACGAGATCTTGTTAGATCTTGATAGATCTAAAGGGGGTGTGGAAGGAAGTGAAATCTACCCTAACTTGGAAGCCGAACCTTACTACCTCGGTGAGTTTCAATGTATGTTATGTGTTTTGTGAATATGATTCAAAGTGTATTGGTCAAGTGATTTGATGTGATTTTTGGATTTTTAAATCGTTAAGTGGGGTAGTGTGTACTTCATCGCACTTACCTTTATTTGAAATAAAAGAAATTGTGAAAATGTTTTGCGGTGTTCTATAAGTATGAGTATTCCAATTCGTTTATAAATCAAATATTTTACTACTATGTGAAAAGAACTTGTGAAATAATTTGCTCGACTCATATTTGCAAAGATATGATTTACCACTATTTCCAAGTAAAATGCTTTTACAAGTGACATACTTTATGAAGGATTGTGAGTGTTTCAACTACTTTTCAAATGAAAATCTTGCTAATGTTTGCAAAGAAATGATTTGATGAAATGATTTGCTAGCATTTAGAAGGAAATGAATTTAGAATATTTAAAAGATTTCAACTATCATGTGTGTGTTTACTCCTTTTGGTGTGATTTTGGAATTAAAAGAACAGTGTGCTATCTTGAGACAAATGTGACGTCGTAGGGTGAATACTCTCGACTAGTTTGTGACGTCGTTGGGCGAAGTCCCTCGACTAGTTTCAGTAAAATATTGTGACGTCGCTGGGTGAAGTCCCTCGACTAGTCTACTTCGTTGGGCGGAGTCTCTCAAGTAGTTTCAGTGAAGTATTGTGACGTCTAGAGGCGAAGTCCCTCGACTAGTATGTGACGTCGTAGGGTGAATACCCTCGACTAGTTT
Source organism: Gardenia jasminoides (assembly GCA_013103745.1). NCBI lineage: Eukaryota > Viridiplantae > Streptophyta > Magnoliopsida > Gentianales > Rubiaceae > Gardenia > Gardenia jasminoides. Next base: position 3,572,945 of record CM023099.1, on the reverse strand, counting down.
CAACGAAATAAAGTGACGTCGTAGGGTTAGTACCCTCGACTAGTTTGTGATGTCTTGGGTGAAGTCCCTCTACTTGTCTACTTTGATGGGTAATGTCCCTCGAGTAGTTCATACGAGCAATATCCATTTAAGTGTCTATCTACTTGATTTGAGTTGTATATTTGAAGTATGATTTGAATTGTTTTTTGTGAATTGCAAGCCTTTTGGAACTCACTGGGCTTTTTAGCTCACTCTTTCCAATTTGTTTTCCTTAACAAGGACTGAAAACCCAAATGGAGGAGCTGACCTTTAAAGTTAAGGTTTGCTTTTGTATTGGTGTGACAAACTTAGATTGTGATTTTGAGAGCTTTTGGTATTATGAGAATTTGAACGTTTGATAAGTATTTTATGTAATTTGGGGATTGTAAGAATGGTGTAATATATTTGTGAATTAATTGTTGGGTTTAGATTTGTGTTTGGATTGTTAGTTGGATATTTTAGCGATATTTATGTGAGTGAGTCTGGCGAGCTAGGCGGTCCACCAACCCTTTGGTTCGCCTTTAGGAAGTTGGGTCGTCCAGGTTGATATCGAGTTTAGGTTTCAGATCTCTGTAGTGTATCCTAGATTGGAGGTTTAGGATACCAGACTGTGGGATTAAGTTGAATATTATGTGAATTGGAGAACCTACTGTATCCTAGTTGTAGACACCAAATTTTGACTATTTCTTTTGTTTTCTTATGTTTTTATCTATTAAGGTTTAGTTATTTATTGTTGAATTTTCTAACACTTTTTTCTCATTTTTGTAGGGTTTTCTTAAAAAAAAAAAAAAAAGAGAAAAAAACGCTGGACCATTGCGGATGAGTCCAGAACCGATGAACTTGATCGGCGAAAAAAGAATGACGCTTGATTTTTCCGAACTCGGATCATCCTTTCCAGCTGTATTTTCCGATGCTTGAACGATAAGAAACCTATTTAAACATTCCCCAACTCACCCCTAACCCCTAACAACTCATCTAATGTTCAAAATTAGCTCACCTCATCCCAAGAACATCAAAACCCTTAGTTCTAGGTTTGGTGGCTATAAATAGCCTAGATTAGGGTTTAACAAAAAGTGGGAAATCGAGAGAAAAGAGGCAATGGGAGAGCTTTGAGAGAGAAAAAAAGAAGAAAACGGCTGGAATTGGAGAAAAAAAAAAAGAAAGAAGAAAGGGAAAAGTTAGGGTTTCATACTTGGGAAGATTATTCTTGGAATTTCTGCCCTCTTTCGTTTAGATTCAAGCTTCCGATTCAGGTAACATCCCTCTACTTTATTTACCATTTTTTGATCATAAAATTACTGGAAATTTGGACCTTTTGGTGGAACCAAGGTCTTGAATAGTTTTTCTTTTAGTTTATGATATTTGATGATGATTATCAGTTGTTATATGAGCATGTTGTGTTTATAAAGCCTTGGTAAGGCTAGTAGATTTGTTTTTACGTTTAAAATCAGACGTTTGATGCTTCTGTGATGATGCTGTTGTGATTCCTGAGAAATTTCTGGAAAAATGTTCTTCACGTTTTGAAGATGTGAAGAAACGCGGACTACTTGCGCTGATAACTTCGCGTAACGGTCCGCGTTTCCTCTTGAAGGTTTGAAGATGTGAAGAAACGCGGAGTAGTTGCGCGAGCCGATCCGCGTAACTACCCGCGTTTCTAACCTGACAGTTCTTTTCCTTCCCCCTTGTTGTCCATTTGATGATGCTAATGCTTATGATTTGATCTTTGTGGGTTTAGCTTGTTTTGACATGATCTGAATGATGATGTTTGATGCTTTGAATGGATTCCCTTGCCTCTGAATATTTCGTTTGTGTTATTGTTCAAAAGCGGAGCAATCTTCCCGATGTTTTGAAGATGGGAAGAGACGGTTCTGCGGTGAGTCCAGCGTTGGTCCGCGTTTCCTCTCGGACTTTGATTTTTGCTTGTAACGCTTGGGGACCTAGTTGCGCTCGCCTTTCTACTCCGCGTAACTTCTGCTTTTGTATTCGCTGATATTTCCTGCTCTTTTGTTCCAGAATCTTACTCTATTTCCTAGTCTTGTCTGTGTTTCTTGCAGAATCTGTTTAGATACCCTATCTTGGAATTTTTGATTGGTTTTTCCTTTAAATTGGTACCTTGATCCCTTTTGTTGATGTTGAGTTTTAGATAACCATTCCCATCATTTAAGGATTCAATTAAGGCCTCACATCAAGGGATGGTAACTTCTTTCCCCTATTATGTGCTTACTATATGTTTTTGCATGATTTTGTGTGAGGACCCGTACCGACTTTTTATTTTGTTTAAGTTTATTATAGGTGTTTATATGCTTGTTTTACTTTTATATGTGTTTTGTTTTAATAATCCCATTTTATACGTTTTAAAACCCTAACTTGAAACTTAAAACCCTAATTTGTTTCGAAAAAAACCCTAATTTTGATAAAACCCTAATTTGAATATGGAAACCCCAATTTGATTTCTTACAACCCTAGTTTTGAAAATGAGTCTAAGTTTTATGTTTAATTACGAGTTTGTTAACTCTTTGATTTTATGTGGAATAATGCATGATTAAGAGGGGGAATTACAATTCCTAGGTGATTAGTAGTCTAAGTAGGGGTAATTAAGTTTGGATGGGCTAGGTTAAATTAAGCCCTTATGGACTAATTTGATAGGAAAAGAAGTTATGAGGGAAAGAGTGGGAAAAGACCTAAGTTGCTAGGTTTTTGGGCATGATATTTTTGACTAAATTTGACCAAGTGAAAAAAATCTTTTTGAGGTTATCTCTTGGCTTATTTAAGCCTTATAGCTGCCGGCCAAACCAAGGAGAAAATAGGAAAGGAAAACCGTGAGGGAAGAAAGAAAAAGAGGGAAAAAAAAAAGAGAGGAAAAAAAGAAGAAAACTTGGGGAATTTTTGCGACTTTCAACCGTACGATTTCGATTCGGAGTTGGGAGGAGAAGCTTGGACTTGAGAACTTGAAGTTTCACCAAAAACCACATCAAGAAAGGTTTCTCCTAGTTTCCTACAAGCTTGAATTTGGTTGGAAATTATGATTGTAGGATTTTGTGGGTTTCTTGGCTTGGTTCATGTTTATTCTTAGCTCATGGAATGATGTTATGGTTTGGAATGGTTGAATTTGATGTATGGGTGCTTTGCCATGATTATGAGTTAGGGTTAGGGTTTTGGCTTTAATGTTAATGGTAGAAATCAAGGTTGGATTGCATGTTTAGTTGTTGGTGGGCTCTTGAATTCCCCAGTAAAATTGAGCGATTCGTGGGCTCTTGAATTCCACTTGGTGTTTTGTGTGTGTAGTGTGTGTATATGCGTGCTGGTTTGGTGGCGTGTGAGGGGCTGTTTTGCGTGTTTGTAATCGCATAGGCGAGCCGATGGAATTCGCATGAATGTGTTTTGGTTGCGTAAAAATTCGTTTGGGCATTGAACGGAAAAACAGGATTTTGACTGCAGCGACTTTGGCATCTTTTTTGGTGTTGTTCCTTTGTGATTTAGCTTTTGGACAAAACACGAAAGTTATAGTCCTTTGTTCTAGCTTTCCAACGCATTTGGAATTTCTTGATTTCGATTTGTGAGCGCTGAGTTATGTCCGTTTGAAGTTGGCCTATTGGGCATTCTGACGGCGAAATTCCCGAAACAGTTTCTGCGTTTTTGGCCTAGATAGAGTAAATCTGGGTTGGTGTTGTCTTCACGAAAGTTGTAGGTTGTTCTCTTAGCTTCGAAACGGCACCTCGTACACTCAAATCCAACACTTGTAGCCTGAGTTATGGGCGATGGCGTACAAGGTGTCAAAACTATTTTTTTCCACCTTCCACTGTGTGTTTTCCGTTTTCGATGTGTCATTGTCCGTTTTCCATAGCGTATGTGCTTCTTTTGCTATTTTAAGTGTTTATAAGCATTTATGAGCGCTTAGTTCATTGGGCATATGCATGTCGCGTCGGTTCACCTTTGAAATAGTTTTCTTCCGATATTACGACAAGGCTTTAAATAGAAACCAAAGGGTTGATGGTTTAATTTGCATGTTCCAGGTGAGTCCGTGGGCGTTGGGCGTGTTTGACTTCTACATTATCTTGCTTACGCTCAACTAGCGGTGAGTGTCAAGTGCATGTTGTTTTCATACTTGGATGCCTGATTTGATGAATTTCATTGAAAGCATGCTTGTTTGACTTGGTGGCGTGTACTTTACGCTTCGCCCTGTTTGATTTACTTGAATTGAAATCGTGAAATGCTTGTAATGCGTGTGCTTGTTCTTGACATGTTAGAACCAATGGTTGTATGTACCACACTCAAGAGAGTGGGAGGTACCTCTCCTCCGGTTGGGTCGTTGATTAAGTCGATTGGAGCATAGTCTCGTCGACTCATTTACAAGCGGTAGTATGTACCACGCTCTATGGAGGCGGGAGGTGCCGCTTCATCCGACTTGGTTTAATGATATTACTATTTTGACGCCGATGCAGGTGTAAGTAGGCGGGTGAGTAAAGTGATTGTTTCGATTCGTGAGGTAGTGGTTGTGGTGTCAACGTTTTCACTAAAGTCCGGACCGAAGACCAATGATGGAGCTGACAAGTTGTATCCTTTTCCAAAGGTAATGTTTATACCGCATGTATTTTCCGTTTTATTTTCTGTTATTGTTACATTAATATGTGTTGTGCCTTACCCTACTTGTGCATGATTTCTTGGCCTCAGAGCTTTGCTCACCCATAAGCTTTGTTTTCCTTACTGGTCGGAAGGGGTGCCGGAAATCGAGGACTCTGGTTTTATGGATTTTCCTTTTCCTTTTGTATAAGTTGGACGATATTGGATGCCTTAAATGGTTTGTAGTATTTTTGAGTTGTTCCAACGTAACCTTGATGTGTTTTGGAGACTGTAAATTTATAAGAGTTTGTTAGTTTCTTTTACTATGGTTTATGGTTTTTTCGTTTGAGTCTGGCGAGGCTGGCAAGGTCCTGACCCTCCGGTTAGCCTTTGGGGAAAGTGGGGCTGTCCGGGTTGGTATCGAGCCTAGGTTTGAGATCATTTAGAACCCATTAGGAATTTACTTTTGAGTAATGAGTGTTTAAGATTCTAACCGTGGGTTTATGGTTGTTTTGTAGGTATGGAGGAGGTAATGGTGGACCGGAGCCAAATGGGGCTAGTGGTCATGGTGAGGAGCTAATGGCGAGGCTAATGGTCATGTAGCACTTTGTTAGAGGTGCAGTGCTTGGAGGAGCCTCTTATTCGATATACACCAAGGAGAGATCTCCGATGTCCACAGCAGGGAGACATTTTCTTACCCCAAGTTAGTGTTGTCTATCGACAATGGCGCAAACTATTGAATGAAAGCAGGCTAATGAAAATGAGGGTTTCTGGATTTGAAGCGGCAGGAGTTAGAATCATGGAGCTGAAGGATGAAGTGTTTCTTGAGCGGGCTCGAGCCAGCTCAAGGCGAGGTCGAGCTCAGACTGGTTGACTAGGGTGATCAACAGGGTCGGCTGGATCCCGAGTGATCTCTGCCTTGTGGAAGAGGTGGAGGAAGTGGCTGAATTGGAGGAAGTGGCGATGGGGATGAGGTTGGCACACCAGAGGAGCTTGTTGAGGGGCAGTCGAGGACCCCTCCGAAGAGGAGCCGATGGAGGAAGAGCCGGTCGAGGATCCCTCTGAAGAGGAACCAATGGAGGAGCCAGCTGAGGAGGCTCAGACTAGTGGCTGAGAGTTAGACTAGGGTGTGATGTGACTTTTATTTTGACTAAGGATTAGTTGGGGTGAGGCTGTGAAGCACGTGGCTTAGTGTATAACTAGTCCTCTTTTGTGGGCACTTGTGTGCTGTTTTTTGAGCAATGTCCTGTGACGTGCTAGTTGACATGTGTGGGCTATTTTTGAACATGCCCTATGACTTGCTAACTACTTGTAAATTTTGATATGTGAATATATGTTCATGATTGTTATTTACTAATGTTTCAATGTTGATCATTAGTTAAAATTTCATTTTCCCTCGAATAATGACTTTTATGTTGCATTTAGACATTGTTAAGACCATGGAAGCCAAGAGCGAGGTGAGGTCGAGGAAACCGAGGGCGAGCCTGAGCGTGGGCCTCAACCAGAGAGTGCACGGTCTTGAGGTAGGACAGGGAAGGGGATCAGGCGGTGAAAATGTGGAATCAGAGATGGCTCTGACTATCAATAAGATGAACATTCTTGAGCGTCGGCCAACAATCAGTCTTTGGACAGCGAATCAACCTCTAGGCCACGAACATGGAGAGGATAGAGCCTGAGGCGTTTCCTTAAGTTCTCCGCCTAAGTTTCTAGGAGGCGGAGACTCAGATGTAGCGGAGCTGGTTCGAGAGAATGGTGACATCTTTGCCGTCTTGAACTATACTGAGGAGAGCGAAAGTGATGTTTACTTCAATTGAGGGTCCACTAGGTCATGGTGGAATGTTAAGGGGCTAAATGGGAGAGAGAGACCCCATGGACTTGGAATTTTAAAAGGAATTTGATGTAAAGTTTTGCCTCCATGATCAGGAGAAAAGAGAGATGATTTCATTAGAGGCGAGGGGGACAATGAGTGTGGCGATTGAGACTTAGTTCAAAACTCTCAAGTTTGCACGGAGTTGGTGGTCCGCGGATGTTGAAGGATTAGGCGATTCGTGCAAGGGCTTAATGTTGAAATCGTGAGGCTCTAGACCCAAGTTAATACTGCGAGGCCTTAGAAAAGGCCCAAAGGGTGGAAAGTGCTAGGCTTCAGTGAAAGCTTTCCACGCCAAGAAAAGAAATACCCAGGCGGGAGTGGTGTGGGGCTTGTGGATAGAAACATGCAGGTCCCTAAAGTTGGGAGAGGTGTAGGAGAATGCACGGGGGAGGCGTCTAGGGGTCTATGGCAAGAGGGGCTGCCGGTGTGGTGGACTTCGAACCACTACCAAGGAGGTTACGTGTGTCTACTCTCGGTAGGGTGTGGATATTGTGGGAAACCAAACCACACCACGGATGATTGTTGGAGGAAAGCGGGAAAATGCCTACGTGGGAGTAGAGCATCAGTTGCCAAGCTGTCCAACGACTCGTCGTGCGGTGGTAGCCTCAAATCATCTACTAAGTCAACCTCTAAACAGTCGGTGTAGAGGATAATCCCGAAGGTACCAGCTAGAGTGTATGCTATGGACGGTGTGAGGTTCCCGATCCCTCTGAGAGGTGGTTGAAGATGTACGATTCCCATATTTCACCATCTAGCAAAGTTTTAGTGATCCAGGGCAACCCATTCCTTTGTGAATCCTACTTTCATGGAGGTGTAGATGTTAAATCTGAAAACTCCCATATGATCTAGAGGTTAGTACGCCCTTGGGAATGGAGACTATTATCTAGCTTCGGTTTATAGGAGTTGTGATATTTGGATTGGTGAGCGAAAATTGCTAGTGGACTTGATGAGTCACAAAATCAAGGGCTATGATGTTATCTTAGGAATGGATTGGTTAGCCCGTTATCATGCCCAACTTGATTGTAAGGCGAAGATGGTAGAATTGCATGTAGGGAGAGCCAACTTTAAAATTAAGTATAGCAGCGTCATCACTCTTATTTGGGAATCGAGCTGGAAATTGTTGAATAAGGGGCGAAAGGGTTCTTAGCTTTGATCAATACACGGGGATAAGGTAAAATTGGAAGATGTACGGTGGTGAGAATTTCGATGTATTCTGAAGAATTGAAATCTTTACCACCTGAAAGGGAGATAGCTTTTAAGATTGAGGTGACTCCGGAGACAACGCCTATTTCTAAGTCGCCATATAGGATGGCTCCAGCTGAGTTGAGAGAGTGAAACTTCAATTACAGATTTGCTGGAGCAGGGTTTCATTAAAGAGATTCTTGGGGTGCACGGTTTTGTTTGTTAAAGAAGGATGGAAGTCTAAGATTGTGTATAGACTATCGAGGACTGAATGATGTTACCATTAAGAACAAATACCCTCACCACACATGCGATGAGCTTTTTGATCGATTCACGAGTGCGGGAGGTGTACTCTAAGTTGGACCTCAGAGCAGGGGTACTATCAATTGAGGATTCGAGAGACATACAAGACAGCTTTAATTGAGTATGGGCATTTTGAGTTGTGGTGATGCCATTTGGGTTGACAAATGCACCGGCTGCGTTCATGGATTTGCATCGAGTTTTCAAGCCTTATTTGGATCAATTTGTAGTGGTGTTTATCGATGACATTCTTGTATTTTCTAAAACTTCGAGAGGACCATGAGCGACATTTGAGGATAGTACTACAAACCCTAAGAGAACATCAAGCGTATGCCAAATTAGTGTGTGAATTTTGGTTGGAGGAGGTGGCCTTTTGGGTCATATAATTTCTAAAGATGGAATCTGAGTACCCAACTAAGGTGGAAGCGATGTCAAAATGGAAGCAACTTGAGAATCCAGAGGAGTTTTCTAGGTTTAGGCAGTGCATTACGATTTATTAAAGATTTTTCCAAGATAGCGGGACCTATGACCGAGTTGACCAGAAACATACCAAGTTCATATGGGGCTAAGTGTGAAAGGAGTTTTAGGAGTTGAAGAGGCGGTTAGCGAGGCTCGGTGTATACCCAATGGAGGAAATGGGTGCGTGGTGTTTCTTGATGCATCAAAGGAAGGGTTAGGTTGTGTGCTAATGCAAAATGAGCAGAGTTATAGCCTAACTTCTCGAAAATTGAAACCTCACGAGCAAAATTATCCGACCCATGATATGGAATTAGCTGCAGTGGTGTTTGCACTAAGTAAGTGGAGACATTACTTGTATGGGGTAACATTTGAGGTTTTCACCGACCATAAGAGCCTTAAGTATCTATTTTCCCGAGAAAGAGTTGAATTTGAGACAAGCGTAGATGGGTGGAATTTTGGAGGACTATGATTGCGATTAAGTACCACCACAGGAAAGCTAATGTAGTAGCGGATGCATTGAGCGAAAGGTTTACAAGTAGGCAGCTTGATGGTAAGGAATGGCACATGTTAGAGGAGATTAGTGTTTGGAATCCTCATCTGATCTAACAAGGTTATCTTGGGGAACATTGTATTAAGATCTACATTACTGGATAAGATTAAAGAGGTACAAAAGCTCGAGATACAAAGTGGGTGGAGAAGGTCGAGAAAAGGAGCTTCAGGACTTTAATGCTCTGAGAAGGAGTTCAGTGTCGAAACGAATAGTGGTACCAAGGGCGAGGAACTCAAAAGGAGATATTAGAGAAACCCATCGATCAAAGTATCTATACACCACAGGAGGAAATAAGATGTACCGAGATTTGAAAAGTCTATATTGGTGGGAAGGCATGAAGAAGGAAATAGCAATTTGTTCAAACATGCACGGTGTGCCAAAGGGTTAAGCGAGAACATCGAAACCCTCGGATTGCAACCATTAGAAGTACCGGTGTGGAAGTGGGAGGATATTACCATGGATTTTGTATCGTACTGCCAAAGAGCCTTAGGGGTCATGATGCGATTTGGGTTATTATAGACAGCGACTAAGTGCACATTTCTACCATAAGCATGAAATACCCGATGGAGAAATTGGCTAAATTGTATATGGATGAAGTTATAAGGTTGCATGGTATTCTGTGAGCATAGTGTGGGATCGAGATCAGCGTTTTGTGTCGAATTTTGGCAAAGATCACGGGAAATATTAGGAACTAAGCTAAATCTTAGTACTACCTACCATCCTCAAGCGACGGTCAATCGAAAGAGCGATTCAAACTCTTGAGGACATGTTGAGAACTTGTGTTCTAGACTTTGGGGTTAGTTGGAGTCAATATTTGACCTTGGTAGAATTTGCCTATAACAATAGTTTTCATTCATCCATACAAATGGCTCCGTATGAAGCTCATGCGATTAGTAAATGTCGATCCACCGATTTATTGGGATGAGGTAGGAGAGAAGAAAGCCCTAGATCAACTACAATCCCTTGGATGGAAGAGCTAGAAAGGTCAAGTTAATTGAGAATTTTAGCGCCCAAAGTCGACAAAAGAGCTTCAGGAACAATAGGAGAAAAGATTTGGAGTTGAGGTGGAGATCAAGTTTTCTTAAATTACCCCTTTAAAGGCCGAGCTTGATGGCAGGAAAAGGAAAGAAGTTACAACCAAGATATGTGGGACCATACACCATTCTTGAGCGGGTGGAAGGTAGCTTATAGGTTGGATTACATGGCTGTCCAGTATTCATGTGTTCCATGTGTGGTTTCTTAAGAAATATCATCCGATCCATCTCATATACTCCAGCAGGAGGATATAGAACTTGATGAAGCTCTAACCTCGAAGAGAAACCACCTAAAACTTTTGGACCCATGAGAACCAAGGAGTTGAGGAATAAACAAATTCCTTTAGTGAAAGTCTTGTGGAAAAACCATGATGTTGAGGAAGCCACGTGGGAGGTTGAAGAGGATATAAGGAGAAAATATCAGACTCTTCTCTAATGGGTATGAATTTGAGGGACAAAATTCTTTTAAGGGGAAGGTTGTGAGGACCCGTTACCGACTTTTATTTTTGTTTAAGTTTATTATAGGTGTTTATATGCTTGTTTTACTTTTATATGTGTTTTGTTTTAATAATGTCCCATTTTATCGTTTTAAAACCCTAACTTGAAACTTAAAACCTAATTTGTTTGAAAAAAACCCTAATTTTGATAAAACCCTAATTTGAATATGGAAACCCAATTTGATTTCTTACAAACCCTAGTTTTGAAAATGAGTCTAAGTTTTATGTTTAATTACGAGTTTGTTAACTCTTTGATTTTATGTGGAATAATGCATGATTAAGAGGAGATTACAATTCCTAGGTGATTAGTAGCCTAAGTAGGGGTAATTAAGTTTGGATGGGCTAGGGTTAAATTAAGCCTTATGGACTAATTTGATGGGAAAAGAAGTTATGAGGGAAAGAGTGGGAAAAGACCTAAGTTGCTAGGTTTTGGGCATGATATTTTGACTAAATTTGACCAAGTGAAAAAATCTTTTTGAGGTTATCTCTTGGCTTATTTAGGAAACCATATAGCTAGCCAAACCAAGGAGAAAATAGGAAAGGAAAACCGTGAGGGAAGAAAGAAAAAAGAGGAAAAAAAAGAGAGGAAAAAAAGAAGAAAACTTGGGGAATTTTGCACTTTCAACCGTGATTCGATTGAGTTGGGAGGAGAAGCTTGGACTTGAGCACGAAGTTTCACCAAAAACCACATCAAGAAAGGTTTCTCCTAGTTTCCTACAAGCTTAATTTGGTTGGAGAATTATGATTGTAGGATTTTGTGGGTTTCTGGCTTGATTCATGTTTATTCTTAGCTCATGGAATGATATTTATGGTTTGGAATGGTTGAATTTGATGTATGGGTGCTTTGCCATGATTATGAGCTAGGGTTAGGGGTTTTGGCTTTAATGTTAATGGTAGAAATCAAGGTTGGATCGCATGTTTAGTTGTTGGTGGGCTCTTGAATTCCCATGAGTAAATTGAGCGATTACGTGGGCTCTTGAATTCCACTTGGTGTTTTGTGTGTGTAGTGTGTGTATATGCGTGCTGGTTTGGTGGCGTGTGAGGGGCTGTTTTGCGTGTTTGTAATCGCAGAAGCGATGGAATTCGCATGAATGTGTTTTAGGTTCGTAAAATTCGTTTGGGCATTGAGCGGAAAAACAGGATTTTGACTGCAGCGACTTTGGCATCGTTTTGGTGTTGTTCCTTTGTGATTTAGCTTTTGGACAAAACACGAAAGTTATAGTCACTTTGTTCTAGCTTTCCAACGCATTTGGAATTTCTTGATTTGATTTGTGAGCGCTGAGTTACGTCCGTTTGAAGTTGGCCTGTCGGGCATTCGATGGCGAAATTCAAACTGTTTTCTGCGTTTTGGCCTAGATAGAGTAAATCTGGGTTGATGTTGTCTTCACGAAAGTTGTAGGTTGTTCTCTTAGCTTCGAAACGGAACCTCGTACGCTCAAATCCGACACTTTAGCCTGAGTTATGGGCGATGGCGTGCAAGGTGTCAAAACTGTTTTTCCACCTTCCACTTTGTGTGTTTTCGTTTTGATGTGTCATTGTCCGTTTTCCTTAGCATACGTATGTGCTTCTTTTGCTATTTTAAGTGTTTATAAGCATTTATGGCTTAGTTCATTGAGGCATATGCATGTGGCGTCGGTTCACCTTTGAAATAGTTTTCTTCCAGATATTACGACAAGATTGCTTTAAATAGAAACCAAAGGGTTGATGGTTTAATTTGCATGTTCAGGTGAGTGTCAGTGGATGTTGGGCGTGTTTGACTTCTACATTATCTTGCTTACGCTCAACTAGCGGTGAGTGTCAAAGTGCATGTTGTTTTCATACTTGGATGCCTGATTTGATGAATTTCATTGAAAGCATGCTTGTTTGACTTGGTGGCGATGTACTTTACAGCTCACCCTTGTTTGGATTACTTGAATTGAAATGAAATGCTTATGCGTGTGCTTGTTCTTGACATGTTTAGAACTAGCGGTTGTATGTACCACACTCAAGAGTGGGAGGTACCTCTCCTCCCGTTTGGGTGGTTGTTGATTAAGTCGATTGGGCGTGGTCTAGTCGACTCATTTATAAGCGGTGGTATGTACCACGCTCTATGGAAGCGGGAGGTGCCCTTCGTCCGACTTGGTTTAATGATATTACTATTTTGTGGCGGGCGGTCACGAGGGGTGTAAGTAGGCGGGTGAAGTAAAGTGATTGTTTGGTCTGTGAGGTAGTGGTTGTGAGTGTCAGCGTTTTCACTAAAGTCGGACTGAAGACCAATGATGGAAGCGGCAAGTTGTATCCTTTTCGGTAATGTTTATACATACGCCTGTATGTATTTTCGTTTTATATTCTGTTATTGTTACGTTAATATGTGTTATTGCCTTACCTACTTGTGCATGATTTCTTGGCCTCAGAGCTTTGCTCACCCGCCTTTGTTTTTCCTTGGTCGGGAAGGGGTGCACGCAATCGAGGACTCTAGTTTTATGGATTTTCCTTTTCCTTTTTTGTATAAGTTGGACGATATTGGATGCCTTAAATGGTTTGTAGTATTTTTGAGTTGTTCCAAGCGTAACCTTGATGTGTTTTGGGCTGTAAATTTATAAGAATTTGTTAGTTTCTTTTACTATGGTTTATGGTTTTTTTAGTTTGAGTCTGGCGAGGATTATGTAGCGGTCCGACCTGGTTAGCCTTTGGGGAAAGTGGGGCTGTCACATTTTGCATGTTTTTTTTAGATTAAGTTTTCCTTTGCTTTTATTCATGCCTAGTCTTTATTTATGTTATTTAATTTTTGAGTAAATCATTTGGAGGCCTTGGATGCCAATTTGTAATAGATAGGTTTAATTTTGGCAAAAAGTGTATTTATTCTAGAAGATGTAATAGTTAGATTATTATTCAATTTTTCCCCTTAGAATGTATTTAGGGTTCATCAATGTAATAATTAGGTTTATATACTTATTTTGCATGCTTGCATGATTATGTGTTTACTTGCTTTCCTAGGGTCTTGCATCTAGATATTATGCCTATGTGTTATGTGTTTCGTGTTTTATGTGTTTACTTGCTTTAGTATCATGTCTACATGTTTATTGTGTAAATATATTGGCGTCACCACACTAGTCAACGCTAGTTGTGGCCTTCTCTTTGATTTCTCACTAATCCAATGTTAGTTGAGGACTTTTAACGGGAGCTAGTCAATGCTAGACCCTTAAATGCCGTTCATGCATTAGATACAAATTTCACACACATTTCACTTTTAGAGCTTCTTTTCCATTTTTGCATGTCACTTCTCTCCCATCCATGTGAAACATCTCATTTAGTTTTCTTTTTATTAGATTAGTACATTTAAGGCATTACCCTTTGAATTGGGAAGAAAGCGAGTATGGCTTCCCTAGCCTGCTTTTATTTCCTTCTATGAAAGGAAGAATTAAAGTCCACGAACTTAGTCCCAGCACCCATTATGTTGCATTACCTCTTTGGGACATACATGTGCATTATTCCTCTTTAAAATCAAGTTTCTTTCCTCATGTTTAGCAATTCAAATCAAAACCATTTTTTCTTAAAATTGCATCTTTTGAAAATTCAAGTTTCTCTTTGCACTTAAAATTGATCTTCTCAAAATCCAATTTCTTTTCTCTTGATATTTGATCAAAATTGCATTTTGAAAACCTACTTCGTTTGTTCGAGTCTCATCATTTTGCATTTTTATTGACTCCCTCGAGGGGTCAAGTTGGATGACACAACTAATGTGATCAATTCCAATCACACCTCAAGGAGACATTTTTTGTCCCTCTCGATCTAACATTAGGTTTAGGTTTTGCATCCATATAGACAACATCCAAATGTGGTAAATTTTAAAGTTTGAATTAGGAAATTTTCAACTAAATCTTGCAACTAACTTTGGCTAGGTTAGAAGGGTGCCTTAGAGGCGAGTAACATCGGATCTTTGCCTTCCGCTTCTTTCAACCGTGACGAACCTTTTTCTCTAGTTTTCAAAGACACGGAGTCTAAAAGGGTTTTCTTTGTTTATTTTCATTAATTAAATCTTTTGGGTGACTTGGTACACCTAAATTCCATACCAAGTGGCGACTCCAAACTTTTTCTAAAAACTCTTTTCTAGACTTTTGTCTTTTATTTTTGGGTCCAAACCGTCGCATTTTCCTTAGTCCCATGACCCCTTTCCCTTTCATCTTTTTTTCAAAAAACGAAATCTTCTTCTTTTCCATCAAAAAAATGGTATGACAACGACTCAGGGGTTTCTAAGAGGGTCAGAGCACTTGATTTAGTTGATTATTTCTTTTTCTAACTTTCTTATATATCACATTTGGATGTTTTAGGTTTGCATTCCTTTTTGCTTTTCTCTTTTTGGGTTTCCGTTACAATCACTACATGTACATGATGAATGAATTATTGTTTATTTATTTACTTGTACCTTGCATTTAAGGTGGGTGTGCATCTACCTAGAGCCTCGAGAATGTTTGGTATTTGAATCCCTCCTCTCAAGGGAATCACTTTCATACGTGCATATGTATTTTACTTTGACCCTACTTTTTTTTACTTTTAGTGGCTTGTCCAGCTCTTCTAATGGGATTGGGATCGATCCACTTGGACATGGTGGCCGTGTACGATGCGTGCGCATTAAATGTCTACGGGATCACTTTCGAACCACCGACTTGAGGCATTTGGATTGATGACCTTTTGCCTTTTGGTGCGAAGGTTTGGGAGCGTAACCTTTATGAGGTCTAAATGCATTAGTGAGATCAGCCTCATGCATCCATGTTAGAATTGCACTGGGGAGGTCTACCTTACCATAATGGGATCACTAGACCGCGAGAGGAGGATTCCACCTCTTTATTTTTATGCAATTTGTTGCTCCAGCGTGTTATGTGATATCGTTGATTAAACTAACTTGCTAGTTGTCTTCCATTTTCTTGCATTTCACAAACTCTAGAAAATAAAGTCTTGACACTCTTTTAAGACAAGTCATCCTTCTAGATAGAGCTATTACATGTTTGAATTTATGTTTATTGCATTTAAGTTGTAATTGCATATCACTTTTAAACTTACCAGACATTCAAATGGGGCTCCATGAGCCATGTTTCATTTTGCACCTTTACTTGGCTTTTAATAAGGCATCATGCATAAACCATAGAGGAATGCATAGGGAATCCATATTAGGAATAAACCACCCTTGTGTCTGGGATATATAATCAATGAGACTTGCATGTTTATGTTTTCGATAACGTCCAAAGGGGTGCACAAGGTAAGGTGGTCAGATCCCTTCTATGATGGCATCCAAAGATATGGAGTGACCTTATGCTGCTAGAATATAAGCCCACAATAATACTTTTTGGCCATTTTATCAAAGTTGGTAAAATCCATGCATAAGGACACTAATTTGAAAAAATGCACAAATAATTTCTCATTGATGAGATAATGATGATTTTATCAAGGCCAAATCTTGATTTTAGAGGCTTATGAGCTAGTGTGTTACAAATAAAATGGAATGTGGAGTTACAAGTAAGCAATGAACCCGATCGACTTTTGAGGAGTAAACCATCAATCCGTCAATCCATTTGAACTAGATCCATATTTCCCTCAAGACTAGTCAAGGCATTACAATTCCTTCAAGAATAATCCTTTTCATGCCAAATTAACTTTTAATCTCTCTTCACATATCCATTCGAACTTCATCCTCATAATGCGCCAAACAGTGCATATTCTTTTGGTCAACCACATGGATGGATTACTAATCGCATATCAGCGGGTGATGGGACCCATCGGTGTGTATGATGGTACCAGGAAGGTTGCATTTTTCATACTAGGCCTACTTGGCAAAGGGGCCCCTCTAGGGACATGCATCAGAATTATATAAGCAATCACTAACTTCGTTCTTTTTCTTTTTCTTTCAAATAAATCTCCATGACTCCCCTGGAATAAGCTCTAAAGTGTGTTTCCTTTCCACTCAGTTTTTTAAAATAACTGAAGCCCGTTTACAGATCTAAAGCAAAGCTGGCCCGTAAGCATGAGTTACGCGAGAGGCTGGAGGAATGCTTCGTCACTTCAATTTTCTGCCTTGGGAGCTCGGTTAAGTGAGATGCTGGAAGGTTTAATGAGATGGCTTGTAGAGATGGCAGCATAAAGTGTAATTGATGGTTGGTGGCCAACGGTAGTGGAGGTGGTACCTCCCGAATGATCATGAACCCATTGTTAGCATTCCCAGTGACAAATAATCCACCTTTTTTCTCGACCAATATTCAAACCACTCTTGTTCCACCTATTCCTAACCTTCAGGATTGCTTTTCTACGCCACCAGCGGTTTTCCATACACTCGCCACGACTATATCCTACTAAACCAACCAAAGAACAAACCCTCATACTCAACCTCGGATCACTCTAGCGTGCCTCCTCATGCTCCGAGCCTCAATACCACTACGGAACCTTTTGTGTGGGATCGACTTCGAGGAAAACCCGGTGCGGGATGACCTTGTTGCGCCGTCTTGCGAAAAGGTTTGGATAAATTTGATGAATTCATAAGGAAGAACCAAGGTCGAGCCGACATGGTGGATTGGATTATAATGATACATGCCTATTTCTGACGTCCAACTACCTATGGGTTTCAAGACCTGAGTTTGAGCAAGTATGGCTGCAGGAACTGAAGGCCTTGAAAATGTTTACCAACAAGCAGTAAACAGGTGGATGATGAGAACTTTTACCTATCGCTTTGTTCCACAGCTTAGAAGGAGATGTTTGGATTAATTTTCGAATCTGAAATCTCAAGAGATCAAAACTTGGTTGGATTTTTCAAGCATTTTGTGAAGCAGTATGAATTCAATTGTGAGTTAGCAGAGCAGAACAATATTGGAAGAATCAAGGAGACCCTCGGAGAGATCACAAGTCATATGCCAAGCGATGGAGAAAGTTGGCTGCTAAGTTGAACCTCCATGTGAGGAAGAAGATTGTTAGGTACTTTCATCAAGGCACATGACCTACTTATTTGAAGAGATTTTTTTGAATGGTAGGAGTTCTTTTGCTACAATTGTCAATAAGTTGGAGGAATATGATGAGTTTGTTAAAAGCTGGAAAAAATTGTCAATGTGACATACGAAAGCGACAATTGGAAACATTGCAAGGAGCAAAATGGCAGTCAGGAGGAAGCTCCAGTTTAGAAAGAATGAAGGAGAAGGCTGCTTGACTGTGGGATCGAACCACCTTGGGCCCAGAACTTCAGTCACCCCACGTCAATTCAAGCTCATACCCACCTTATCCCTACCATGAGGGTCCTATCACTGCTGTCGCCAGACCTATTCATTTTGGACTCTCAACCTTTGTTTTCACTTTAACCTATCTCTACCCGTCGAGAACTATACTCAGACATACTACAAAATCTTGCTCAAATTCTTTTCAAGCCTAATGAAATGCAAAATCAGAAAACCTTTCAAACTTTCACCGATCTGGGCCTTGTTTGATATGTGGCGGGTTGAGAGGCCATTGGGAAAATGTTGTATTCCCTCAAAGCTGTATCCCAGGGACCCTGCGGGTATGATCCCATTACTGCTCGTACCATTACGGAAGCCGGATTCGATTAATTGTTGGGCTTTGAAGCATAGAATTCAAGACATGGTGGAATGCGGGGGATATAGTTACGAAAGAAAAAAAAGAATGAGCAGGGCGAGCGTCAAGAAACCCTTTCCGGAACATAAAAGCGTCGTTGGAATGATCGGTGTGGAGGAGAAATTGTTGACCATGCTCAAAGAAAGAATATGAAGATGGTGGTGGATCATTTAAGGGAAAATCGATGATGATATAGAGACAAGGTTATCTCAAGCATTTGTCGGGGTCTTGACACCGATCTCTGAGAAGATGTGGAGTTTCCTTGATTCCTCAAGAGGCCACACAAGTTGGGTTACCGATTATGCACTTCTCGGAGTGTTTTTGAGTAAATCGGGGGTTTGTCCTTGAAAAGTGAATCATCTTGTGATGTCAATCATTTCTTCAAAAACAATGCACTTGTTATTTCACCTTTTTTTGTTTTAAAATTATGCTTTTAATTATGCTTCCATGGTGTTATGTTATCTTGCTATTTGCCAAAAGAAATGAAATTTCTCACTTTTGTCCCTTCGGTTATGGTCCACTCATTTTATTTTAGCACATTTATTTTATTTGCTCTTGGATGATCATGAATAAAACCTTTGACCCTTGGACATCATCCTTTTGGAATTTGATGGGCGAAAGATTCTGATATCTCATGAACTTGGATATCATCATTTGCAAGATGATCGAAACACAGAGATTGGCATGAAAACTACCACTTTTGGCATGGAGAATTGCAATCGGTTTCTCTTGGGGCAACACCTTACTCTCTCATGTATGGGATGGAAGCGGTATTACCTGCGAGTTGAAACCCCATCTTTGCGGCGTTCTAATAGAAGCTCAATTGGAAGAAGTTGAATGGACCAAGCAGCGTCACACGAGCAAGCTGTCTTTGATCGATGAAAAGAAGGGTTGAATACCATCTGTCATGGAGCAATGTTACCAGCGAGAGATGGCTCGGGCTTATAACAAGAATTAGACCTCGTAGGTTGAAGTGGGGACAAGGTTTTGAAGCAGAATCCTTCTACAAAGAGGCTAAGGGAAATTAGCTCCATTGGCAAGGGGCGTTCATTATTCAAAGGTGCTACTACGGAGGAGCATTATTTCTCATGGAGATGGATGGACAGATTTTTCTCAACCAATCAATTCAGACATGTGTAAAGATTTTTCATATGATTGAGCAAGGTTTCTTCAGAATTTTAGCAAGATTGTGGAAAAGCCACGACCTTCTTCCGTTTAAACACTCATCAATTTTCCGTTTGAGACCTATAAAGAATGATTAATTGTTATTTAGCAAACCCTCTTGAGAATCCTAAACCCCCCAACTGGGGCAATTTTATGAAAAAAAAAAACACTGTTGCATTCAAGTTTAAACAAATACACCTTAAACCCCTGCAAAGTCTAGGTGTTATAGACCTCCACCTTTTTTGCAAAATTTCTGAAAATAACTTTCTCAATCAAGAGGAGGCAAATGATGCAAATACATTCCCTCTGAATTTTTGTCAAAGGGATTGTCTCAACGATGCCACCATTTTAACAAACATGTTTAATTTGACAAAGTTGGGTTTTAAATGTCTATTTCACTATCGAGTCAACTTCATTAATCACGAAAGGGTACTAGGGCAAACTTTGAGAAAACAACGATTCAAAGCGAAAAAGTTCATGGGACAAGGGAAGCGGTGATTCACGTTTATGAGGGTTTACCTTATATCAAGCACTTACCCTGTAGTGTTAAATTCAAGGAGATGATATCCAAAGGGGTCAAGTCGCGGCGCTTTTGTTTTAAATAGTTTTCCTAGCATGGTTATTTGATTTAAAATGCCATGTTGACATTCATTCTATGGTCATGATGTCATTTAAAATAAAATTGTTTCTTTGCACAAACTTTTGCACACATTTTTCATCAAGGGCATTTTAGTCAAGGACAATCCTCTTAGATTACCATGAAGGTATGGGTGATATATGGGTTCCAGAGAAAGAAGCAAGGCAACGTGAAACAGTCACAACGGTGAACAAAAGAATTCAGTTGACACAGCTCATCGACGTCAGAACTCATGTTTACAGGACTCTTTGAGATAAAGGAGAATGGTGGCGGCGTCATTATTTTTTCACCATTTCTTTTCTTTCGCTGAGCGGGGACAAGTGATTGATCGGTCAAATCAGAGGAGACCAGACTTTATTTTGAGTCATGTTTGGGCATGAGTTAAATGCATTTTGAAAATTGATTAATTACAAAGTTGAGGACAAGTGCACCGGAAAAGAATTTGGGAAGCGGGGTTTCATACACTACTAGGTGTTATAACCTCAGTTCTTTTCAAACTCTTTTCTTACGAAGCCTTGGCGTACCTCGACATTCGCTGAACAGCTGTCGAGGTGCGGTGCAATTGGAGGCGAGGGGTTGATAAACTCCCCATTCTAGTTTATTCCATTCTTGCTTTATTTCTCTTTTTTGTGTCGATCTTGTGTTACGTTTTTTTTTAGACATAGGTTTAGCTGTTAGAAATACTTTTGATTCATTTGCTTGCATGAATGTGTATATTTGTTTAAATTGGGCTCTTATGTGCTTATTTATGTTTGAAAAAAAAAAATTTTTCTAAATTACACATTCTACTCTAAATTGATTTGTTTTCAAAATTTGATTCAAAGGGTGCAAATGTCAATTTTGGTTGCAATTGCTTTCATCCTTACGAAAGTAAAAAAGCGTGTGATCCTTTTCCATCTTACTGGAAATAATTGTTATGTGATTGTAACATTGGCATTTTAGAAAGTATGTTTTGTAAAATAGGAAAATTATACCTCAATTCTTTTCTATTAAATGAGATCTCTTCTTTTATTGGATTTTACAGAGAAAATGATTGATATTGTTGGCAAATGATCCTTTTCCATTAAAAAAAAAAAAAAAGCAAAACAAGAAGAAAAAATAGCAAAGTGAAACTAAATTCTACTCAATGATTCTAGTACTAAGTAACGGAGGTTTAGCATCTAAATGTTAACTTTAAAGTGGTGCTTGAATTACGGTATGCAAAGCAGTTTGAAAAAGTAAAATGTTGAGTAATCGGGGGATCTTCACCTAAAGTGTTGATTTTGTGCGTCAAAGAAACATCTTTACTATTTGAGCAAGAAGGCATATGTCGGGTAAGGTCTTCACCTAAAGTGTTGATTTTTTCGTCAAAGGAGCATTATTGCAATTTGAATAAGAGGATGTGTTTCAGTTAAATCCTTTTAGCAAAATTTGAGAAAAACTATGGAAGAAGGCCGACTTAGATTGACTATATGAGTCGTTTGAGCACGTTGCAAAATTTGGTGAAATTGAAAAAAAAAATCAAAAACTTGAATTGTTAAAATTGAGGGGCTATAATTGTCTTTCTTTTTTACTTGACATATGAGTACATGGACGTTTTAGTGCAAATTGAATAATTGCATAATAATGTTTTACACAGTTTATGAGGTTTGGATTTCAAGATGTATGGTTTTATTTCAATCCAGCTAACTGTTTTTGATGAATATTTCCACTATCACTTGAGAACAAACAATGTTTCGCATAAACATAGTATCTCATGAATGTGTTTTATTGCATGTGATTCTCATGCGTTTAGTCGTTCCAGCAGGTGGCAGCAACAATTTGTGATCTTTTTTTACACTTTATGATTAAAAAAATTAAATTTCCATGGACTAATTGGTTAATTATTTCATGACTTTACAGGTTAACGTTAGGGTTGACCTTTGGGGGCAATTTGTTTTGAGAGAAGTGCTCTCAAATTTTGGATAATACATTCAAGATTAATTTTACCTTGCGGGAAAGGTTTGCTTGGTCAGAGCGATGGCAACATATGCAGTTGTTCAACCACTGCAAAAAAGGAAAAGTTTGGGTTACCTCTTCAATTTTTCAAAATCCATCAATTCTGAAAATAAAAAAAGAGAGAGGAAGAAAAGAAAAAAAGAGAATGAAAAAAAAAAGAGGAGGGAAGAAAGAAGAAAAAAAAAAAGAAAAGAGATGAAAATAAAAAACAAAGAAAAAAAAGAAAGAGAGGAAGAAAAGTCATTGTTCCTATCAATCAACACTTTTCAAGTCAAGAAAATCAAAATCAAGTGCACCATTTCATGGGTGCATCATTACTAACATTTTACATTTATCATGTTTGAACAACTTGTGTTTTGCTTTTCAAAGTCACGACAATCCGACATTTATATTTTCATCTAGTCATTCAGGGCTTAAGGTCAATCCAGCGAATGGTATGTTTAGTCATTCAGACTTGGGTCAATCTTGAATAGTTTTTTTTTTTAGTCGGTATTGAACTGGGTCAATCCAATTTGAATGGTATATCTAGTCATTCGAGCTGGATCAATCCAGCGAGCGGTATATCTCTAGTCATTCGAGGCTCGGGTCCAATCTGGCCCGAGCGATTATGTTTACAGTCATTCTTTCGAGGTCCAATTCCACTGAATAGTATTTCTAGTCATTGATTTCCGGATCAATCCCATTTTGACGGTATGTTTGGTCATTCGAACTTCAATCCAGCACTTGAATAGTATTTCTAGTCATGGTCGGGGCTGGGTCCAATCCAACAGCGAATAGTATGTTTAGTCATTCGAGGCTCGGGTGTGCCAATCCAGCGCGGTGATATTTCTAGTCATTCGGGCTTGGGTCCAATCCCTGAATGGGCCAAGTATTCCTACAGTCAGGGGCTCGGGTCAATCTTGAATAGTATGTTTAGTCATTCGGGCTGGGTCCAATCCAGATAGTGTGTTTAGTCATTGGGGCTCGGGTCAATCTTGAATAGTATTTCTAGTCTCATTTGGGGCTGGGTCCAATCCAGAATGAGTATTTCTAGTCATTGAGGCTTGGGTCCAATCCGGCTGAATAGTATTTTTTTTTCAGTCATTCGGGTTTGGGTCCAATCCCTTTGAATAGTCTAAATTTGGAAAGGATTTAAATTTTACATTGGTGAGTCTCATCAGCCTCCCTTGAGGCACCCTTCTATCTCCGTTCTCAGATTTTACAAGATTCAGGTATTCATTTCATTATAGTTCTGAAGACTTTGCATTGGAACTACGTTTGACGATTCTCATGGTCCGAGAAATCGTGACAGCTCTACAGTTCGGTCACGTTATGCTTTTTTAGCTTGAAAATTTGCAATATACCATTCCCTATTGTTTACAATGGTTGAATACAATATGACGAAGCCGTAAGCATTTGGTGTCTACGTCTTTTGTCTAGGCTGCCGAGTTTCTTCCGAAACTTCGGACAAGAAGCAATTGAACATGAAATTTTGACTATTCATTTGTTTTCTTATGTTTTTTATCTATTAATATTTAGTTATTTATTGTTGAATATCTAACACTGCTTGCTTTCTTCTTTTGTGGGTTTTCTTTAAAGAAAAA
Organism: Gardenia jasminoides; assembly: GCA_013103745.1. Taxonomy (NCBI): domain Eukaryota; kingdom Viridiplantae; phylum Streptophyta; class Magnoliopsida; order Gentianales; family Rubiaceae; genus Gardenia; species Gardenia jasminoides. The sequence goes on along the minus strand of CM023099.1, from coordinate 3,549,527 downwards.
AAGAAGAAAAGTCTGCTGCATATGAGACCAGTTCACCGGATGAGTCAGCGTGGCAATCTTGCAGCTTGGTGACGAAAAAAAAATGGTGATCTGATTCTTCAAATCAGGATCATCGCTTTTCAATTTTGTAATTTCCAATTCTTGAACTTGACCCAAAACCTATTTAAACTGTTCTCAACTCGCTTTAACCAACAACTCATCTAGCGTTCAAAATTAGCTCACCCTCATCCATGGGCTCTATAGTTCTAGGTTTGAGGTGGCTATAAATATAGATGGGGTTTAACAAAAGGGTTGGAAATCAGGAAAAAGAGGTAGTGGGAGAGTTTTTGAGAGAAAACAGTGGGAGTGGGTTCTCACTTGGGAGATTATTCTTGGAGATTCAGCCTCTTCGTTCTAGGTCAGAAACTCCAGGTCAGGTGGCTTTGTTCTCAGGTTTTGGATCGTCATGCAGAAATTTGTTCCTTTTGAAGATTGGAACAAGGTCTTAGGAAAATATGGATTTTTCTTTTTTTGGTTGTGATGACTTTTGATGATGATTATCAGTTATTATATGAAACACATGTTATTTATAAAACCTTGGTAAGACTAGTAGATTTATTTTCACGTTTAAATTGACGTTTGATAGCGTGATGATAACATTTGTGATTCGAAATTCCACGGAAAAGGAAATGTTCTTCACGTTTGAAGATGTAGAAGAAGCGCCTTGGTCACTGCTTGTGGACGGCCAGCGTGGGTCCAGCGTTCCCATCCTGATGTTAGAAGTTGTGAAAGAAAAGCAGCGGGACCTCTTCGTGGACTACTTATGCTGCCTCGTTCCCATTTAAATACTGGAATGTAAAGCCCCAGCTTACCGTGCCAGACAGATCAAACGAAAGCGGGATCCGACAGTTGAACCGACGGGTACTTATGATTTGATCTTTATGGGTTTAACTTGATCAGATGATGATGTTTTGATCACTTTGAATGATATGGATCCTGAATATTTGGTTTGTGTTATTGTGTCCGGAAGAAAAACATGGAAGCAATCGATGTTTTGAAGATGGAAGAACATGTGATTCTGGCAACTGAGTCGTTTCCGGTCCATACGTTCCCTCGGTCTTTGATTTTACTGTGCTTAACCCCAGATTTTGTGTGTGGCTCTATCGGCGTTTACGATGGCGTAACCTCTCTGTTTTTTTGTGTTGATATTTCTTGCTCTTTTGTTCCGAATCTTACTCTATTTCCCTAGCACTTGTCTATATTTGCTTGCAGAATCTGTTTTAGATTCACCTTTCTTTTCCAGATATTTGGTTTCATTTTCCTTTAAATTGGGTACGCTGATCCCTTTTGTTGACGCATTGGGTCTTAGATAACCATTTCCTATCATAAGATTGGGTTAAAGACTCACATCAGGGATGGTAACTTTTCCCCTATTATGTGCTTATTATGTGTTTTGCATGATTTTGATGTTTAAATTAAGTTTTCCCTTGCTTTTATTCATGTCTAGTCTTTATTTATTGTTATTTATTTAATTTTGAGTAAATTGTTTGGAGAAGCCTTGGATGCCAAGTTGTAATGAATAGGTTTAATTTGGCAAAGGTGTATTTATTCTAGAAGATGTACAATAGATTAGATTGACTTAGATTTTTCCTGCGGAATGTATTTAGGTTTATCAATGTAATAATTAGATTCTTATAACTACTTATTTTTGCATGCGATTAATGTTTATTTGCTTTCCCTGGGTCTTCCATTTAGGAAGACTTATGCCTATGTGTTACATTGTTTATGTGTTTTTACATTTAACATCATCATGTCTATATATGTTTATTGGTGTGTAATAAATGTATTGAGCGTGCATGACATCAAGCCCAAGCAGTTGTGGCCTTATTGATTTCTCACTAATCCAATGTTGAGTGAGAGAACCTTTAATGACACATTAATCAATGCTAGTTACTTAGAGCGCCGTTCATACATTAGATACAAATTTCTGCACATTTCACTTGCTGGGTTCTTTTCCATTTTGCGTGTCACTTTATCTCCATCCTTGTGTGAGCATCTCTGTTTGGTTTTCTTTTATTAGATTAGTTACATTTTAAGGGCATTACCCTTTTGAATTGGGAGGAAATTTATGGCTTCCTAGCCTATAAGCTTTTAATTTCCTTCTATGAAAGGAATTCTAAAGTCCGCAATTTGGTCCAAAACATTATGTTGCATTATCCTTTTTTACTTGGATTCTCTGGCGTTCATTATTTTAAAATATCAAATTCATTCTTTAAAAAAATCAACTTTCTTCTTAACACCCATGTTTTAGCAATTCAAAGTTAAAACTACTTTTCTTAAAATTGCATCTTTTTTGAAAATTCAAGTTCCTCTAACCCAGCTTCCTTTCTCTTGATGCTTTATAAAAATTGCATTTTGCTCCCTAGTTCTATTCAGGTCCTCGTCATTTGCATTGACCTCCCTGGGATCAAAAATTGGATGACACAACTAATGTGATCAATTCCAATCACCTCAGCAGGAGACATTTGCCCCTCTGGTAACATTGGGTCAGGTTTTGCATCCCTTATAGACAACATCAAATGAGTAAATTTTAAAGTTAGAATTGGGAAATTTTTAACTAAATCTTACAACTAGTTTTTTTTATGGCTGGGTTAGAAGGGGTGCCTTAGAGGCAATTAACGCTCTCGAGATGCTGCCTTCCCCTTCTTTCTGGCTTGACCCCGAACCTTTTTTTACCTGGTTTTTTCAAGAGACCCCACTTGGGTGTCTCAAAACCCTTTCGGATTAACAATGTCAAGCCCTACCAAATTCAGTTCTTTCTATTTCAAATTTATCACATTGGTCTTCTGTCTGAAACCTGCCCGGATAAATGATCCGGTAATGAAATATTGCGTCTATTTATAAAGGCGGAAAAATTATTTAAGGTATGTATGAGAGAAGAAAGTTTAGTTTTTTAAAACAAAATTTAAAACAAGCTCCTGAACAAACAAATGACCTATAAAAAAAGCGTCTGCAGAAACTCTCTTTGTTGTCAAATATGGTAGTAAGAAACTTCTAAAAAGGGGAAATATCCATAAATAGCATTAATTCAACAATACAATCTTGCTGGTCGAATGATGACATCACTATTACACTATATTGTATGACAAGAAATACATAAAACAATTCTATCTCATCTTTGTAGGTAATGAGAGAGGAATATTACGAAAAGACAGAGGAGATAGCTATCTTCTACATAGATATCTAATACAACGGCTAAGGTATGTAATCTAGACAAATGCAGGCTGGCTTCATCGTGGAAAGTTACATCTATCCAGAAGCAAAGAGAGACATCTACTGGCTGAGCTGAAACGAACATGTCAGCGGCAGAGACCCGGACGGCGACAAATGTTGACGTGACGTAACCTCTTGGCTGACCAGAACATCACTTCAACATCAAGCAGCTCCTCGAAAGAGATAAATCATCACATCAAGTCAAGGTGGTTGTCACTGACATTAAAGAGGATTTGTTACTTGAGAGTTTCTTATATGGGATTGGTGGAAAAAGAACTAGGTAATGTTACATTGAAGTGAAAGATTATGTGAGTGATTTATGAAAATTATTAGTTGATACCTTATGTGATGGTTTTGTGCTAAAAAAAAAAGAAAAAAAGAAAGGGTTTCAAAAGAACAAAATGCGTCTTCCTACTTGTGTAACTGTTAGAAAATTTTCACTTTGAAGTCTAAAAGAAAACTAAAATGTACTAGTTTTATTTTCAAAACGATGATTGGAAGTGACACATATGTGCTTTAAATATTTTATAGCATGTCACTCTGACATGTATGTGAATTCTACTATATTTTTGAATTAAGAGTTGGAAAAAAAAATTGATGAGTTTGCTAGATTTATGATAGAGGATCTAAGAGAAAAGTTGAGGTTTCAAATCATGTTTTTCAATTATTGATTTTAAATTGATACATTTTCACACATGACTTTGGCCATGTTTGAAAATGAAATCTTATGTTTGAAAGAATTATGAACTTCCATTTTAGTAAAGGTAAACCCTGAACTTGAAGAGAATTTTGTAACCTCGATAGTTCTGGTTATATTTACAAAAGTTTATTTTGAGAATTGAACATACAATTTAGGTACAAGGACTGAGAAAATAGAGTGTGTGTATCTGAGAACATACAGTTAGTTTGATTGGGGAATCAAGAATATACTAGTGATGTTGTGAATAGTTTAAGAGATCAATAACTGTGATGATTGAAAGGAGAGATAACTATGGGGATAGCTTAAGCGCTAGAGGTATTCTTGCAGTAAATTGTGTAATATACTTGGTATGTCAGGCAGGAATGAGAGTTGAGTTGATTGACTTTTTGGGTGGCCAACCATGAGGTGAATTGACTTTCTTCTCATTTTGGTGCTTGAAAATGTGTGTTATCAGGATATTAGTGTTGAATTTTTGTGGTTATCTGGTTTCGATATGAAGTGAACTAGAACAATGTCTAACAAAACCCTAGCAGGGGTAAAGAGGTTAGAAGTTGGAATACTGAGTACCCTCTTTTAGAAAAATCATTAGAGGATTCGTCCTTGTATTTACATGCTTAGCATAATTGTTCTAGCTACCATTTCTTTACTTGCTTCTATTTGTAAGTGTGATGTGATTGGATGTGTTTCCTTTGAAAATGAATGTATTATTGTGACACACTTGTTACTCAATTCTCTTGTTATGAAGATATGAAATATTTTGATTCCGTTTGGAATTTAATTTGCTAATATTTTATTTTAGCATTTATCTTAAATGTTGGCCCTCTAAAAGGATCATGGACAGTAGAAGGAGGGGCGAGGCTGTGGGAGAGGGTTTAGACAACCCCAAAATGTGGGAGGAGATCGAGAGTCGTGGTTGACCAAAATCGTGAGTCAGGATTGAGGTTGGAACAAGTAACTATTGCCATTAACCGCATGACACGACATCCTAGAGCATATGGTTAACCAACAAGGTCTGGACTTGCCAATCAACCAATAGGCCACGAGATGGTGAGGATAGGGGCCTTAGAGCGATTCAGAAATTTTTCCACCTAAGTTCTTGGAGGACTGATCAAGCGGCAGGTGGTTAGAAAGAATAAGTGACATATTCTCCGCTCTAAACTACTCAGAGGAAAGATAAGTGACTTTAGGCATTTCAATTTGAGGAGCCACCGATGTGGTGGAACATGATTAGGGTTAAATGGGATAGAGACCAAACCCCTAGGACATGGATGAACTTCACTAGAGAGTTTAATGCTAAATTCCTCCCTACCAATCAAGAGAAAAGAAGATGAATTTATTAAGTATCGACAAGGAACACTAAGTGTCGTGGAGTACGAGGCATTGTTCACAAAATTATCCAGATTCGCCCCTGAGTTGGTGGCAACTGAACAAAGAAGAATAAGGAGATTTGTACAGGGGTTAAATGTGGAAATTCAAGAAGGCTTAGCAGCGGCCCAAATTAACAACTTTAGTGATGCAATCGAGAAGACCCAAAGAATTGAAAATGCAAAAACTCAAGTGAGGGCTTTTAATGCAAGGAAAAGGAATGCTCCTAGTAGTAGCCGTGAACCAGTGGACGCGAATGCTCCATCCCCCAAATTTAGTAGAAATAAGTGAAGTGAACACCCTGGAGGCGTCGAGAGGAGCTAAGGCACGGAGGGGCATTCTCTGGGTCAGTGGAAAGGGACAATCAAGAAGCGTCCCGCAAGGAAGCCAAGCATTAACTCCCGGTTTACATTGCGATTTTTGTGGAAGGCTAAATCATATAGAGGATAGGTGTTGGAGGAAAGAAGAGAAATGTTTGCAATGTGGAAGTAGTGAGCATCGGGTAGCTACATGCCCCAAGGCCCAAGAGAGAAGTGGAGGCCGACAGATGGACAGGCCAAGCTCCAGTCAAGCTAGTGCTGTGAGAAAACGATCGCGGGTTCCAGTTAGGGTTTATGCTATTGACCAACAATGAGTTTCCAATCTCCCTGCGGTCATTGAAGGTACAACCTCTATCCTTCATCGACTAGCTAAAGTATTAGTTCATTCAACCATTACATTCGTTATGAATCTTGTCTTTATGGGTGGTGTTGACTAAAACCTGTGAGATTGCCTTATGATTTGGAGAATGGAACATTTCTTGGAAACTAGAGTTGGATTACTATCTTGGTACATTAGGAGTGTGAATTTTGGGTGGAGGGCGAAAGTTGTTAATAGATTTAGTGAGTTGGATATTAAGGATTGAATGAGAGTGTGGTGAAGAAGAAGTATCTAGAATTATTTGTATATATAAAGGGTGAATTTCGAGGACGAAAATCTTTTAAGGAGGGAAGGTTGTAAGGACCTCAAAATTTGGATTTTCATTTCAAATACAAAATATTGTTTATATTGTGTTTATTCATTGAAATATGAGTGAATTTATGTTTAAAGTAAATATTTTCTAATTTAGAGAATTTTCCAAGAATTATTTGCTGGTGTGCATTTTCGGCCCGTTTAAGTGCTAATTATTGTTCCGAAGTGTGATTAGTAACTTTAAGAGGAAATCAAGCATATGTAGGGATATTACAGTGATATATTTAAGATTGGACAGTGTTGGAATGAAATAAAATAATGTAAATGGAGTGTCAGCGGGCATAAAGTGAAAGACCACTTTTCCTTAAAATAGGAGATGGCACCTTTGTGTCTCCTTAAAACCCCTTTCTTGCTTCTTGTTCCTTCACTATTTTCAGCCACACTTGGGCTTAGAGAGAGGGGGCAGCCGACCATAAAGAGAGAAAGAGAGAGTTGTGAGGTTTCTTCTACTTCATCTTCATCCTCAAGTTCAGAGACTCCATGGAGGCTGCTTCATCCTCTTCTTTGGGCTGTTGTGAGAGAGAGGAGAGAGAAGGGCTGGTCCCAGAGGGAGCCTTAAAGCAAAGAGAGAAATCTTAACTTATCTCTTCCATCTTTATCTTCCTCAATTTTCTTGAATCTGTGAGACTTGCTCGGAGGCTTGACTTGTTTCTCCCCATCCTTGGCTCTGTGTGAGAGGAGGAGAGAGGGAGGTCCAATTGAAAAGAAAAGAAAGAGGAAGAAAGCTTCTCTTTAGTTGGCTACCCCTTGTTCTTGAGCTTCCTGTTTGAAATCACTATCAGGTAGAAGGATCTCAGGCAAAGGTCGACGCTTTTGGTGTCTCTAAGCTTGGAAGAATCTTTCTCGAAGAGGAGCTTACGAGATCTTGTTAGATCTTGATAGATCTAAAGGGGGTGTGGAAGGAAGTGAAATCTGCCCTAACTTCAAAGCCGAACCTTACTACCTCGGTGAGTTTCAATGTATGTTATGTGTTTTGTGAATATGATTCAAAGTGTATTGGTCAAGTGATTTGAAGTGATTTTTGGATTTTTAAATCGTTAAATGGGGTAGTGTGTACTTCATCTCACTTACCTTTATTTGAAATAAAAGAAATTGTGAAAATGTTTTGCAGTGTTCTATAAGTATGAGTATTCCAATTCCTTTATAAATCAAATGTTTTACTACTATGTGAAAATGACTTGTGAAATAATTTGCTCGACTCATATTTGCAAAGATATGATTTACCACTATTTTCAAGTAAAATGCTTTTACAATTGAAATACTTTATGAAGGATATGTGAGTGTTTCAACTCCTTTTCAAATGAAAATCTTGCTAATGTTTGCAAAGAAATAATTTGATGAAATGATTTGCTAGGATTTTGATGGAAATGAATTTGGAATATTAAAAGATTTCAACTATCATGTGTGTGTTTACTCCTTTTGGTGTGATTTTGGAATTGAAAGAACAGTGTGCTATCTTGAGCAAATGTGATGTCGTAGGGTGAATATCCTCGACTAGTTTGTGACGTCGTTGGACGAAGTCCCTCGACTAGTTTCAGTGAAATATTGTGACGTCACTGGGCGAAGTCCCTCGACTAGTCTATTTCGTTGGGCGGAGTCCCTCGAGTAGTTTCAGTGAAGTATTGTGACGTCGTTGGGCGAAGTCCCTCGACTAGTATGTGACGTCATAGGGTGAATACCCTCGACTAGTCTCAATGAAATAAAGTGACGTCGTAGGGTGAGTACCCTCGACTAGTTTGTGATGTCTTGGGCGAAGTCCCTCTACTTGTCTACTTTGATGGGTAATGTCCCTCGAGTAGTTCATATGAGCAATATCCATTTAATTGTCTATCTACTTGATTTGAGTTGTATACTTAAAGTATGATTTGAACTGTTTTTCGTGAATTGCAGGCCTTTTGGAACTCACTGGGTTTTTTAGCTCACTCTTTCCAATTTGTTTTCCTTAACAGGGACTGAAAACCCAAATGGAGAAGCCGACCTTTAAAGTTAGGGTTTGCTTTTGTATTGGTGTGACAAATTTAGATTGTGATTTTGAGAACTTTTGGTATTATGAGAATTCGAACGTATGATAAGTATTTTATGTAATTTGGGGATTGTAAGAATGGTGTAATATATTTATGAATTTATTGTTGGGTTTAGATTTGTGTTTGGATTGTCAGTTGGGTAATTTAGCGATATTTATGTGAGTGAGTCCTAGCGAGAGTTAGGCAAGCGGTCCGCAAAACCCTTTGGTTCGCCTTAGGGGAATGTGGGTGTAAGGCCCAAAGACAACCTAAGAGGGGGAAGTGAATTAGGTTGACTAAGAACTAGTCAAATGTTGCCCCTTTTTCAAATTTAATAATAATTTTACACACAAAAGGTTTGTCAAGCAAATAGACAAATAGATGAGATTTCAATCAATAAATTCAAAAAGAGAGCTGAGAAATAGATTGAGAGTAAGCAAACCAAACTTCTTTCAAACTCCACTTGAGTTTGAAGAAAAATTCCTCAAATAAAGCTTCTTCAATTTGATGAACTTCAATCCACTTTGTGTACAATGGAAGGATCACTTCCTCCTTGCCCCAATCTACACTTAGTCAAGTCAGGAAGTTTTACACTCTAACTGAAAACCCTCACAAAGCTACACAAATGATGAACTCACTCACAATTGAAAAGCTACAATGAACTCACACTTCAAGACTAACAAATCTTACTCAAAAGAGTATTTTCTAGCTAAAATCACTCTTAAGAACTTGTTATCCAAGTGTACAGTAGTTGTTTTGATTTTCAGACAATGCCTGTATTTATAGAAGACCAAAAATTGCCTTGAAATTGAGGTCAATGAATAGGAGAAACTGAAAGGTCAACTAGCCGTTGGAGCTATCGCATGTCCGACACTCTGTTGTACGTCCGATGCTAGCGTCCGATAGGCTGTTGCGTTTTTTATCGGACGGCCGATGGATGATTATGCATCCGATAGGCTTTCCGTCCGACAATACCGAAGCTTCGAAAAATCTTCATGAAGATGATCGGACGGCGACATATTTTGCGTCCGATGGCTTGTGTCCAGCGGCGAGAGTTTGAAAAATTTCTGGATATCTTTGGACGTCCGATATGGATATTGTGTGTCCGAAAGAAGTGTCCGATAGATCCCCTGTCTATCGGACGTCCGATACGTCGAGTTAAGCATCTGATAGAGAAGTTTTGAGTTTTATCGCACGTCCGATACAAGGTATCGTCCGTCCGACAGTCAACAGTTTCTTCAATAGGTTTCCTGCCTTGATGACCTGTGCTGTCAAAGATCTCAATGGAAAGTATTATTAGGTCAATTTCTTCAATTGTTTTGTAATGTGATTTAAACAAAATTGAATTTAAAAGCTCAAAACTCCCCCTTACTCGAAGGCTCCCCCTTACTCAAAAAACACGAGTTCAAATCACATTTTTTCTCTTCCTCTTTTTGTCATCATAAACGAAATTTTCAAAATAAAAATGTGCTTGCAGTATACCAAATGTGTTTGTAGTATTATACCATTTGCAACATGCCAAATCAAAAGGTTAACAATATCGGTATAATTCAGTCAAATGAACATTTAACAACAACATTCATCGGTCAAAGCGAGTTCCATTCCTGCAATCTACATCGATTTAGTTGAATAACATCATGTCCAAATTCAATGACATGATGCGGTGCAATCAAACAACTTTCAACAAGAACATCCAACATCATTTTCCAATATTCAACATCCCAGAATACAATCAAAAACATTCAATGGCATTTCACGTCACAAATCAATTAATCACGCAGTTAAACAAGAGAGTATCAACATATCACAGCTCACATATATAAAGAGAAGTCACATTCATTAACAAAAACTGAAGTGCTGATTTCTGAAGAAATTACAAAAGACTTAAATGAAAGCAGTAAGATAGTTTGATACACTTCCAACATTAGCAGGAGGGAACAAAAAGAGATTTGTGCATTCTAATGTGAAGTGTGGGTGCATCCTAGTGTGCCTAAAGGGTGAATGTAGATCGAGTTCAGTCTTGATAAGCTTTGTATCATCCTCTTCTTGATTTCTTCACCATCATCCTCCTCTTTGGTTCCTTCACCATCATCCTCTTTCTCCTCCTTCCACACCAACCTGGTTCTTTTCCTTTTACAGGATGATGAGGGATCACTGTGGGGTTGGTGATTCAGGTCACCTCTTGAGCCTCCAATGTAGGATCAGGTTAGGTTGCTCTTTGACTTGGGAAGGATTTTATCAAGGGAGGAGGAAATAACAGATTTCTTTTGTCAAGAAAATTAGATTTCTGGTCGGATGTCATGGTTAACATAAGACCATGTTCGAGGAGAAGAACATGACTTTTGAGCTCATTTAGCAGTTCCATGACTTCAGATTAAGGAGAAATCCTAGAGACTGACTTCCTAGGATGAATCGATGGACCTAGAGTGAATCTAAGAGTTATAGTAATATTAGGAGAAAAAGGAACATCATGTGTTTTCTTTGAATGTGACTCAGAGGCAGCTTCCTTGGTGCGCCAAGCACCATCAAGGAATTTTAAATTCTTTCTTTCAAAATATTGTTTTGAAAACACAGAGGTGATTGAGTCCTGAGGACACACACCCTTATAGGGACTTTGAAATGTTCAAAGATGGGAGTCAAAAACTTCCCATAAGATAGTTTTCTTCTTGTATCAGTGGAGAGTTTTATCAGAAATTTACACATGACAAAGCCAAAGTCTATTCTGATTTTTCAACAAAGTAATAAAATAGATATAACTCCATTTTGTTTGCATCTGTCCGTTGACCATCAGTTGGAACAAGCAAATTTGAAATGATTGAAAAGGTGATCAGATTTTTAGGACTCAAGTCTTCCAACTTAGCATCAATAGGGGTTTGAAAAGGGGATTGAAAATAAGCCATTAATTTTTTAGTATTGAAATGGTTCAGACTTGTTGGATTTTCTTCATAAGAAAAGAAGTTTGCAATCTTGCTTTTGCAACCAAACTCAATGGTGGTTTTTAAAATTTCATTCACAACATCAGAATCAAATACTAAATTAACTCCATTGACATGGGATTTAAGCTCATCACGAGAATTACCCTTCCTAAGATTAGCAAAGAACTGATACATCATGTCGGGGTAATAGATATTAGGCATAATAATGAAGTGAGACCATTTCTGGAATTCAAACAACCTAAGAATAGACTCTAGATCGATTTTTCTAAACTAAAATGGGACAATGGACCTCTGAATGATGAAACTTTTTTGAGAAAACAGAGAAAATTTAGACTCAGCATCAGAATCTATGAACTTGGGTAAAGGAGCAGGTTCTGTGATAACCTGAGGATTAGAAGGAGTGGTACGAGTTTGTTGATGTGTAGCAGAGCCACGTCTGGTCCTTTGGGAAGTTCATTTGCCCTTTGGAGAAGGAGTATCCTCATCCCTCAGTTGTCTCTTGCATCTGGTAGCTGCTGAAGCACCATGAGTGCATGCCATTTTGTTTGAAGTGATGCTAAGGTGTTTGTGTGATATGCAGAGTGATGAACTAGTAATCTGGGTGATAATGTATCGGTTTTTCAGATCAGAAATAGGTGAAAAGAAGTTTTAGGGTTTCGGATGAAATTTGGGGATGAAAAGAGGGTGTTTTATAGGAAAGAAAGAATGATGAAAGTTAAATGCGCAATAGGTAAGTGAAGAAGTCGATCCTTCAAATTTGAGAAATGGTGAGAATTTGGAATTTGAAGTTTTGAATTGAGGTGGTTGGGAAGGTGCATCCAATTAAATGTGTTTGACCGTGATGGAAATGAAGTGAAATAATAGACAGTCGATGCAGATTCATGTGTCGACGTTGAACATCGTGAAGCGTCGACCCATGTGTCCGATAGCATTTTTCGAAAAAATGACTAAGAACTTGTCGTCCGACGTCCGTTCATCAGGGTCGGACGTCCGATAAGTTTTTACCAGAAAAGCTTAAGGTTCCTTTTCTAAAATGCCCAATTTCGAATGAAGATATATAAATTGTTCTAAGGGTAATGCTTTTGTGAAAATGTCAGCAATTTGATCATTCGAACAAATATAATTTACACAAATTTCACCTTTTTGAACAAGATCACGAATGAAATGATGCTTAATGTCTATATGTTTTGTCCTAGAGTGTTGAATGGGATTTTTTGTCAGATTTATTGCACTAGTATTATCACAAAATATAGGCATATTATCATATGTCAAACCATAATCATTCAAGGTATGTTTCATCCATAGTAATTGAGCACAACATGCACTAGCGGCAACATATTCCACTTCGGTTGTTGACAAGGAAATAACATTTTGTTTCTTACTAAACCAAGAGACTAAACAATTTCCAAGAAAATGACAAGAGCCACTAGTACTTTTTCTATCAATTCTACAACCACCAAAATCAGTATGCATATAACCACACAAAGTAAATTCATCACATTTAGAATACCAAAGACCAAAATTCATAGTTCCTTTTAAATAACAGAAAATTCTTTTAACGGCATTCAAATGAGATTCTTTTGGACAAGATTGAAAATGAGCACATAAACATACGACAAACATGATATCCAGTCTACTTGTAGTTAAATAAAGAAGGCTCCCGATCATACCTCTAAACTTTTTTCTCATCTACATTAGTACCTTCTTCATCCTTCTCAAACTTGGTGGACGTACACATCGGTGTTCCCACTTGCTTTGAATCTTCCATGCTGAACCTTTTGAGAAGTTCTTTGGTGTATTTAATTTGGTTGATGAAGGTTCCTTTACTTGTTTGAAGGACTTGGAGTCCGAGGAAGAAGTTCAATTCTCCCATTAAGCTCATCTCAAACTCATTTTACATAATAGTGGAAAAATCTTTGCACAAATGCTCATTAGTAGCACCAAATATAATATCATCAACATAAATTTGCACAATAAGAAAATCATTTGATTTTTGTTTTGTAAAAAGAGTAGTGTCTACGATGCCTCTTTTAAAACCATTTTCAATTAAGAAATCACTTAAACGTTCATACCAAGCCCTAGGGGCTTGTTTTAGACCATATAATGCTTTTGAAAACTTAAATACATGATTAGGAAACTTTTCATTTTCAAAACCGGGTGGTTGATCCACATAGACTTCTTGATCAATAAAACCATTTAGGAAAGCACTTTGAACATCCATTTTATACAATTTAAAACCTTTAAAACAAGCAAATGTAAGAAACATTCTTATAGATTCTAATCTAGCAACGGGAGCAAACGTTTCATCATAATCAATACATTCTTCTTGAGCATATCCTTTAGCTACTAATCTAGCCTTATTTCTTACAATTTCACCTTTGTCATTTAATTTATTTCTAAACACCCATTTAGTGCCAATAATAGGATAATTTTGAGGTCTTTCAACTAAAGTCCAAACATTATTTCTTTCAAATTGATTTAACTCTTCTTGCATGGCTACTATCCAATAATCATCTTTCAAGGCATCATTAATGTTTTTAGGCTCAATATGAGAAACAAATGCAAAGTTGTCAAATAAAGGTCTTGATGAGGAACGAGTTTTTACCCTTTCGGATGGATCACCAATGATTAACTCCTTAGGATGATTTTGAATGAACTTCCAAGCTTTAGGAAGATCCTTTGGTGCATCATCATCCTTGTCTACTTCATTTAGCATTCGGTTTTCTTAAACATCACCATCCTTTAAATTTTCTTCCATTTCACCATTGTTTCCTTCTTCAAGTGTAAGCTTTTCAAGATCCTTTTGAATACCTACATCATCATCTACACAAGTACTATTGGAAGAATTGCCATTAGATTCATCAAATGTAATATGAATTGCTTCCTCAATTATAAAAGTTCTTCTATTGTAAACTCTATATCCTCTTTTATTTTCACAATAACCCAAGAAAATTCCTTCATCGGTTTTCTTATCAAATTTACCAAGATGTTCCTTAATATTCAAAATAAAACATTTATATCCAAAAACTCTAAAATAACCAACAATTGGCTTTTAATCAAACATTAACTCATAAGAGGTTTTATTCAAAATTGGTTTTAACAAGACTCTATTCATTACATAACAAGCCGTATTCACGGCCTCCGCTCAAAAATATTTTGGTAAATCATTTTCACTTATCATGGTTCTTGCGGCTTCTACAAGTGTTCTATTTTTTCTTTCAACAACACCATTTTGTTGAGGGGTTTTTACAATAGAAAATTCATGAGATATTCCATTATGATCACAAAACTCCGGAAAGCCACAAAATTTAAATTCCAAACCATTATCACTTCTAATTTTGATAATATGCAAACCAAGTAAATTTTGCACTTTTGCAAATAGAGAAACAAAACTTTTAAATGCATCATCTTTATGAGCTAGAAAAACAGTCCATGTATATCTAGAATAGTCATCAACAATCACAAAACAATATCTTTTACCTCCTAGGCTAGCAATAGGTGTAGGACCAAATAAATCAAGATGTAAGAGTTCCAATGGTTTAGATGTTGAAACATTTCTTTTAGGTTTGAACGATGTTTTGGTTTGTTTGCCAAATTGACATCGTCACAAATCTTATCCTTTTCAAACTTAATCTTAGGAAGTCCTCTAACAAGTTCCTTTTTTGAAATTTCATTTATCACATTCATGTTAAAATGACAAAGTCTTCTATGCCATAACCAAGGATCTTCATTTGAAATTTTAAGGCATTTAAAACTAGAAGAGTCAATTTTCTCAAGAATCACAACATAGATGTCATTGTATCTTTTCCTTTGAAAATGATATTAATTTTGAGTCAAGAACCAAACATTCATGCTTTTTGAATAAAACAAATAAGTCTTTATCACATAGTTGACTAACACTAAGTAAATTATAGCCTAGATTATCTACTAAAAGAACATTATGCACAAATGTTCACCATTCTTACCCACATCACCTACTCCAATTGTTTTAACTTTCAAGTCATCTCCAAAAGTCACTTTTCCACTTGACTTTGATTTGAGCTTGATGAATTGTGAAGGATCACCGGTCATATGTCTTGAGCATCCACTATCAATGAACCACTTTGATTCCTTCATAGCTTTTTCAATCTTTACCTACAAGAAATAGAAAGTTTGGTACCCTTTTAATTTTTGGGTCCTTGATGGTTAGAGTCATGTTTGACTAACCACATACATCTTATTCCTTTTCTCATATTTCTTCTCACATAGCAATCATGCTTTAAATGACCTACTTGACAGCAAAAATCACACATAATGGTAGAATTATTTACATGAATTGGTTTAATGAACCTAACTCCACTTTTTCTATAGATTGTAAATTCATTTGCACTAAACGTAATTTTCCTTTCATAAGGATTAAAATGAGACTTAAATACATTTCTTGTAGAAATATTTTGTTTTTTGTTTTGAAGGATCATGTCAAGATTATCCATTCTCTTCTTCAAGTCATTTTGTTTTTCTTTAAACATTTCACAAAGGCTTGTTTTTCTATCAAGTTCATGTTGTAATTCCATTTCAGCTCTTACTAGGCAATCATTGTCATATTTTAACTTCTTGTTGTCTTGAAACAGGTTTGCATTGTCTTGCAAAAGAAAAGTAATTTTTTGTTTTAGTTCTTTGTTTCTAGCATAAGACTCCTTTAAGCTTTCATGTAATTTTGCAACAAATGGCTCTAAATCATCATCATCATCATCACTATCATATTGAGAATGAGAAGTTACCTCATTGTCACCGATTGCCATAAAGGCAATTTGAGCCGATTCTTCTTCTTTTTCAATTTCTCCTTCCGAATTGCAATTGTTCCAAGTAAATTGAAAGTTGTTAAACTTCGGTTTTCTTTCATTCTTCATATCTTTCCTTTTCTTCGTTGGACAGTCCACCACATAATGACCGGGCTGCCCACACTCGAAGCACTTATCTCTTTGCTTCTTGTTTGCATCATATCTTGTTTTGTATTTTGTATTGAATTGATTGTTGTTTTGGTTGCTTGGTCCTCCTTTTCTAAATCTTCTCTTGTTGAGTATCCTTTTGAAGCTTTTTGTGATGAGTGCTAGATCACTATCATCACAATCACCATCTTCTTCATCTTGTGAAGCCAAGTCATCCTAATCTTGAGCAGCTTTTAGAGCAATGCTTTTTTTTGCTCTTGCTTCCTCTTCATCTTGTACCTTGCTTTTAAGCTTTAATTCATAAGATGTTAAAGAATCAATGAGAGACTCAATGGACATAGAGTTCAAGTCTTTAGATTCCTCAATGGCAGTCACTTTGTTCTCCCACTCTTTAGGTAGAGCATTCAAAATTTTCCTATTCTTTTCACCAAGAGTATATTCCTTTTCCAAAACCTCTAAGTCCTTAATAAGATCATTGAATCTACAATACATCTTATCAATGTTTTCATGAGGTTCCATTTTGAATGATTCATATCTAGTAACAAGAATGGATTTCTTTTGTTCTCTCACATCCTTACTACCTTCATGAATCTCTCTTAGTTTACCCCAAATTTCTTTGGCAGATTTACATCCTTTTACTCTAATGGATTCATTTGAATCAAGTGCACTATATAAAACATTCAAGGCCTTTGCATTAGATGTGAGATTAGCGCTATCCTCACGATTCAACTTATCCCTTGTTTTTAATCTAGGAACATGAGTGATAGGATCATTAATAATAGCACTGTAAGGACCTTTACTAACAATAAAACATAGATCAATGTCAATAGATTGCAAGAAAATAATCATACGTTCTTTCCAACTCACATAATTTGATCCATTAAACATTGGTAGTCTAGTGACTGATTGACCTTCAAAAATCATGGCATTGTTGGTTGTCATCTTTACTCTAAGCAGTTAAGCTTGATCCTAGAGACCAAGCTCTGATACCAATTGTAAGGCCCAAAGACAACCTAAGAGGGGGGTGAATTAGGTTGACTAAGAACTAGTCAAATGTTGCCCCCTTTTCAAATTTAATAATAATTTTGCACACAAAAGGTTTGTCAAGCAAATAGACAATCAAGACCAATAAGTATAGATGAGATTTCAATCAATAAATTTGAAAAGAGAACTGAGAAATAGATTGAGAGTAAGCATACCAAACTTCTTTCAAGCTCCACTTGAGCTTGAAGAAAAATTCCTCAAGTAAAACTTCTTCAATTTGATGAACTTCAATCCACTTTGTGTACAATGGAATGATCACTTCCTCCTTGCCCCAAGCTACACTTAGTCAAGCCAGGAAGTTTTACACTCTAACTGAAAACCCTCACAAAACTACACAAATGATGAACTCACTTACAATTGAAAAGCTTATCAATGAACTCACACTTCAAGACTAACAAATCTTACTCAAAAAGAGTATTTTCTAGCTAAAATCACTCTTAAGAACTTGTTATCCAAGTGTACAGTAGTTGTTTTGATTTTCAGACAATGCCTGTATTTATAGGAGACCAAAAAGTGCCTTGAAATTGAGGTCAACGGATAGGAGAAGCTGAAAGGTCAACTAGCCGTTGGAACTATCGGACGTCCGACACTCTATTGTGCGTCCGATGCTAGCGTCCGATAGGCTGTTGCGTTCTTTATCAGACGGCCGATGGAAGATTATGCGTTCGATAGGCTTTGCGTCCAACAGCGACCAGTAAGCTTGGAAAATCTTCATGAAGATGATCGGACGGCCGACATATTTTTGCGTCCGATGGCTTGCGTCCGAAAGCGGCCAGAAAGTTTGAAAAATTTCTTGGATATCTTCGGACATCCGATATGGATGTTGTGTTTTTCGAAAGAAGTGTCCGATAGATCCCCTGTCTATCGGACATCCAATACGTCGAGTTAAACGTTTGATAGAGAAGTTTCGAGTTTTATCGGACGTCCGATACAAGGTATCGTCCGTCCGACAGTCAACAGTTTCTTCAACAGGTTTCCTGCCTTGATGACCTGTGCTGTCAAAGATCTCAATGGAAAGTATTAGGTCAATTTCTTCAATTGTTTTGTAATTATCAAAATTCGGAATCACGATTAACAGTGGGGTCGTCACAAAATTACAATATTCACCTCAAATCTTGAATGATACAAATTGGAGATATCTGAGTGCTTGATTGACTTGTATCCTAATTTGCACTTTTGTGACAATAGAACACATGGAATTGGAATGCCTAATTATTTTGAAATTCTATTTATATATGTTCTATGTGTGAAAGTGACTTTCAAAATGATAAATTTGGAAATATAATTGTTTGATTATAGTAACACCTTAAATTTGATCGATCCCTTTATGCTTACTTGATTTACACTATTTTAAGGATGAGATGTTTTTGAGTGAGAGACCAATGCATAATTATAGGGAAAGCTCCTTGCGATTTATTCTTTATGTACAATATCCCTTCATGCTTATTTATTTTTTATAATGCCAAGAGGGAGAGTAGATTAAATGTTGGCTTGTACTAAGAGAGATTTGAGTTTTTCTTAAATTCTATTTGTTGATCTTTGAGTTGCCTTAGAGTAAGGGGTAGTCTATTTGAATTTATTTGATAAAAAAAATCATCATTTTGTTTGTCATTGTCAAAAAGGTAAAGATTGATGCTTCGGTTAATTAAGTCTTTGTTTTGATGATTAACAAGCCAAAATGATGATTTACATTAATGATTTTATCAGGAAATGTGTGAGAACAAGTTCTTAGTCAATTGGAATAAGAAGGAAAGAAAGTCAAGAAGAAATAGCAGATGTCGGTGTCTGTTGGACACAAGCTTCGAACACGTAGCCAAGTATCAAACATTCGAAGTATTCTACAAAAATCAACATTCAATCTCAGATGCAAGGATCAAATGCACCTCACCTATCTCAGCCATCTGAAAAATTGAGAGTAAAGATTGGAACATTCTGACCTTCTTTTAGACGTATCTATTAGACGTAGAAGATTTGGATCAGACGTTTGATCAATTGTGGGATGCATGGTTTGGACACAGAGAGTCTTGTTAGACATTTGACAGCTCTGACAGCTAGTTTTTAATACCTAGTATTTTTAACTATTGGAGAGACTTTTGAAACAAACTTTCACTACCTATAAATATCACCAAGTATGAAAAGAAGAGTAACTTTTGCCTACATGAAATACAAGCTTTCAGGAGTAATTTTTGGGTAGAAAAATATTTTGAATATTGTATAGGTAAGGGAAAAGTTCTTGGATTTGTGAGGTTTCTTATTGAGAAGAAGTAAAACCTGGAGATATTTTTCATTGTTAGGAAAAACATTCAATTGTAGTTTAGAAAAGATTAACTAACAAAAGTTGTAAAATCCCTTGACTCAACTAAAATTGGGAAAATTAGTATAAGCAAGGGCTAAGCTCTTCTTCATATAAGTTGGCTTGCATCATCAATAATTGGAAAAGTATTCGATTGATTCAACTCCAAGTTTGGGAGAAATTTGGGAGTTTGTTTGGTTTTAAAAAAAGACACACAAATAAGTAACACAATCACTACAATTTTGGCCTTTACTGTGAGGCCCCGAATTTTCTCAATATTTGAAAAATATTAAATAATGTTAATTATAGTTATTTTTGTTTGCCAAGGTGTTTATATGGTTTGTTTTACTTTTAAAATGTTTGTTTTTAATTATTTTGTTTTACAAGTTTGAAAACCCTAATTTGAATTTATGAAAACCCTAGTTTTGAAAATAAATTTAAGTTTTATGTCCAATTACAAGTTTGTTATTTCTTTGGTTTTACGTGTGTTAAAGCATGTGCAAGAAGAGAGATTAGGGTGCCTAGGTGATTAGTAGCCTAAGTAAGTTTGATTAAGCTTTGAAAGGTTAGGTTAAATTGAGCACCTATGGACTAGTTTGATAGGAAAGAAAATTACTTGGGCAAGAGTTGGAATTAACCTAAGATAGTAGGTTTAATTGAGCATGACATTTTTGACTTGGACTTGGACCAAATTTTGACTACCTAAACAAATATCTAAGAGACTTAATCTCTTAGCAAGAGAAGACCAAGAAAGTCGGCCAAGCAAGAAGAAAAGAGGGAAGAAAAGAGAAGAAAAAAAAGAGAGAAAAAGAGAGGAAAAAAAGAGAGAAAAGCTTGGGAAATTTCGCCAATTTCAACCATCCAACCTTGATTGAAAGCTAGGAGAAGTAGATTGACTTTGGAGGCTTGCAACTTTCTCTAGAACATAAGCGAAGAAGGTATTTTCCTTTATATGTAAGCTGGAATTTGGTTAATTCGATGAACATGATGGATTTTGTTCTTGTTTTGGGTTAATTCATGATCATTGATAGCTCTTGAGATGATTCCATGGATTGGTTTTATTGTTTTGCTTGTCTTGAACTTTGGCCTAGAGCTAGGGTTAGGGTTTCATGTCTTCAAGTTTAAATTGGAGGGAACATGGCTTATGTTGATAGATTAATGCTTGAACTTGGCTTCTTATGTGAATTGATGGTTAAATTTTGAAGATTTGCAAGCCTTGAATGTTCGGCCAAGAAGGTTGAAGTAAGGGTTTGATTGGTTGAGTTATGGAATGATTGGGAATTAATGATATTGCACTTGTATTGATGCATTGATGTAGTTCGGATGTGGTGGAATTGTTGGAAGGTGAAATGTTGGCTCAAGTTTAGGAACTTTAAGGTTACATGTGTGTGTGTGTTGAGGGTATTGTGGGACGTTGTAAAGCTGCGTTTGCATGTTTGTTGTCGCATTCGAGTCGATGAGTTTGCATGTGTGTGTGTTTTGGTTGAATGCATTGAGTTTTGGCGTAAAACTGAAAAAAAAACAGGAATGACGAACCAGTAAATTTAGCCTCGTTTTTCGTGTTGATTCTTTGTGAATTAGCCTTTGGCCAAAACACAAAATTTATAGCCCTTCGTTCTAGCTTTCCAACGCTGCTGGAATTTCCTGATTTGGACTTGTGAGAGCTGAGTTATGACCGTTTGAATCTAGCCTATCGGAATTTCTGACGGGAAAATTTCTGAAATTGTTTTCGCATTTTTGACCTAGTTAGAGAGAATCTGGGCAGAAGTTGTCTTCACAGAAGTTGTAGCTTGTTCTCTTAGCTTCGAAACGGCACCTCGTTCACTCTAATTCGATACTTGTAGCTTGAGTTATGAGTAAAGGCGAACAGGGTGTCAAAACTGCCTTTTACACCTTTTAGTGTGTGTTTTCCGTTTTCGTTCCGTTCTCGTCCGTTTTTGGTCGAACGCCCATGCATGTACCTTATTTGCTGTTTTAAGTGTTTCTAAGTGGTTTTGGCATCTTAGTGATTGTTTGAGTAATCTTCTGGCTCAACTTTTCACAGGAAGTGACGGGGTCGAGGAGACCGGGGAACTTTTCTAACCTCTTTGCTTTTGTACTACTGTTGGTGAGTAATTAGGACTTTATCTGTGAATATAATGTGAAATGTGTTAAGCGGACGTTTGGACGAGGGTGTACTTTATCGCACTCGACCAAAGCTCCATATATGATTCTTGAATGTACGTGTTGTGTGATATATGAATGCGTATGATGAGTGACCATGTGGATGGTCTGATCTCAAGGGGTTGCCTTGGGGTCTCATTGGTAAATGTTATTTTTGACCACTTGGATGGTTTGATCTCAAGGGGTTGCCTTGGGGTCTCATTGGTAAATATTGTTTTGACCACTTGGATGGTTTGATCTCAAGGGGTTGCCTTGGGGTCTCAATGGTAGATGTTAATTTTCCGACCAAATAGATGGTCTGATCCCAATGCTTTTGGGATCTCAATGATATTATTGCTCAAGCTGCTATGTGCTGTAGTCTGACCAGAGCGGGTGATAAGGTGGACGGTAGAAGTATAAGTGGGGTCTACGAATTATCGGTTGACGGAGTGTCAACGGAAGATCAAGCGTGGAGATTGAAATGGCTTTGAAGCTACCCGTATCCTTACTCGTGGTGTTACTTTTGCTTTTGGTTTGATAATCTGTGAAAATGTGATTTACATGTGCTTCCCCTCCTGATTATTCACTAAGCATATAGCTTACCCCTTTTCAATTTGTTTTCCTTAGCGGGGCTAAGCGGAATTGGCGTGGGAGGCATAGTGTAGCCTTTTTGCTTTAGCACTTGTTTTGGGTTGGGGTTTTGGCCATGTATATTGTATTGTGGATAGCAAGTGTGAGAAACCTTAACGAGAGTTATTCTCTAACTCTTGTGGTCTTGTAGTGGATATTATGTATATATATATTGTACCTATCGTCCTTTGGTGAGAATTTGACGCTTTTATCGTTTTTGTTATCGAGTCCTGGCGAGAGTTAGGCAGGCGATCCGCTAAGCCCTTTGGTATGCCTCTGGGTACGGTGGGGTCGTCACCTTTACTTGCTTGTTTTTTTAGTAACCTAATTCACCCCCCACGTAGGTCGCTTGAGCTTTATACTACACACACACAAATATGTATAGTGCAATACTTATACTCATCAAGATGAAAATCATTAATATTTGTCTCGCTCTCAAAATTTGTCTAAACTTTTGACTTCAATTTTCTTTTACCTCATTCAATTTATATTCATCTTCTACTAGTTCTTGAAACTCAATTGGATCAACATTTATTGATTTTAGAGATGGTGATTTATCTTCTTATTTAGATAAAATGAGATTTTTGGACTGATTCATTATAATAACAATTCTACAAAATAAATAATTCAGTCAATACTAGAGCCATATCGAATTTCACAATGCAATGTAATCAATTTTTAGAGGTAAGATAAGAAAGCATGTAGTAACTCAGTCAATTAATGTGATCATGGCTAGTATTTTCTTGAAAAAATTGTGCCATTTTTCTTTTAATCTATGAGAATCAATTAGAACAACTAGAGATACATTCAGTAGAAAAAAAAGAAAGTTTTGATCTTTCACAAAAAATAGACTTAAAGTCATTCAAAACTACTTATATTATCCAAAATTTTAAGTCCACCTTTAGCTCTAATATTGACTTATCAATACTTTAGGGAAATGCTACTACAGAACTTCCTATTACAAAGAAACAGATTTGAACTTGGAACCTTGCTTTCTCTATTAACTACAAATTTGAGTAACATGCAACCACAAAAGCACAAATTTTAGTCCAACAATGACTCACAATAACATCATATAAATAAAATTTTCAACATAATCAAATCTACAAACTAATTATGATCATGGGTTCTACCCAAAAATCCAAAGTTAAACACCATTAAGTCCAGTACCAGACTTTAGCAATTGGAAAGCAAAGAATAATAATGTATGAACTAAATTACAAAATATATAACATTAAACAGTAAAATCACAAATAAATCCATTATCTACATTGATCTGAAAGATTTAACAAATCATCCAAGATATAAATTATACAAAAAGAAATATACAGAAAAAATGGTAGATATGCAAGAGAAAATGGATGGGCCAAAAAGAGATGACCTTTCTTGAAAGAAGGGAAGAATGGAATTGACCTTTCTTGAATTTTTGGTTTACAGTAGAGGATGGTGCTATGATGCTATCCAAGTCTGAGTCCAACTAATAGTAAGAGCAAAGTGGATTAGAGGTTCTGTGGAGTTAAAAAAAGAGTGAAAAATTAAGGACTAGGGAAGAGAGGGATTGGTTGAAATAAGTCAATATTAGTTGAAACAAGTTGACAATGGTCGGTAGAGGATAGTAGTGGAGGCAACTATTGAGAAGATTTAGGTGAATAAACGAGTCTCCAGTTTTTGGCTTGAGTCGTGATGGCGTGAAGAGTGAGCAATTGAGAGAAATTTCTAGAAATAGTATGATTTTTAATTTTTTTCTGCAAATAGGGTGATTTGGGCAGTAGGGTTCACACCTGTGATCTTCGCATTTGCACAATGTGAGTTACCTGAAACTCGCATTCTCAAAATGCGAGTTCCATATTTAAAAAAAATCAAAATTTGCTGAAACTCGCATTCTTGGAATGCGAGTTCCATCAGAACTCGCATACAGTAAATCGAGTTTCATGAAACTTCATTCTAGGAATGCGGTTTCAAACAAATTTTGATTTTTTTAAATTTAGGAACTTCGCATTTTGAGAATCGTTCTATTAAACTTCGCATTTTAGAATCGATTTATGTCTTAAAAATGCTAGTTCTATTAATTTTAAAAAAATGCGAGTTTCGTGAATCCGTGTTCATTGACCAAAAATTAATCTAAAAAAATTCCTGATTTCTAAAATTGAAATAAATTTCTCCCTCAAATAATTTTAGGGATAATATCAAACCTCCAGGGTTTCTCTTAATATCACCGATACCCTAAACTTTTGAAAATATCACTTACCTCCCTTACTTTTGTTATTTGTGTAACAAAATTTATAAAAACCCCAAACTACCCTTTTGCTCATTTTGCTATATAAAAATACTCCTAACCACTTTGTTAAAAAAAATCACCACCTAAAAAATAATTTCTACTCGTACCACTATATCACAAATCTATAATTCATAAAAATAAAAATTTTAAAAATAAAAAAAAGATATTTGTAAAGAAATATACTAGTACCAATTTAATTTATATATTTAAAACTGATTCATTATGAGCCATTTTTTTTTTTTTTGCCTAACAACTTCACAACTTGTGATCCAAGTCTTTAAATTATACTAATTCATTATAAAAGTCAACTCAAAACAAAGGAAAAAATCTTACATTCATATTCCATATTATCACAATTAAAAAATATAATTTAATTTATTACAATTTATAAATAAAAAATTGTACAGCCATACAAAAAAAAAAGAATAAAAAAAGAATGTTGGATAAGTAAAAAAAGAAGAAAGTGACTTTTGATTCTTTTTCTTTCATTTTTTGGCATCCATTTATTTGATATGTAAATCATATACCAAGTGAAGGTTAATGTAGTCAATTTACAATTACCAAGGGAGGTGAGTGATATTTTTAAAACCATAGGGGTTCCAGGTGACATTACGAGAAACCTCAGGGGAGGTTTCTGATATTATCCCTAATTTTAATGGTCAAAACTAATCTGCCAGTAGTAAACATCTTGTACTTTGCTATTTTTTGACCCACAAACATTTGACATTTGAAATACTATAGTTTCTTAAGTTTCTAGATTATGAGATTTTAGAAAAAATTGATAGGTGTCGAACCTATGCAATAATAAATAAGAACAGGTTGCGGGGCTTTGGAGAAAAAGAAATGAAGGAAGAAAGAATGAAAGAAAGAAAGAAAGAAAGAAAGGAAAGAAAACGAAAGAAATTAGGGTTTTATTTTTTTGGAATAATAAATAAGAACAGGTTGCGGGCCTTCTTTTTTTTTTTAAATAACAACAGTAGTGAGAATTGGTATTGAAGGGAAAGGAATTTTTTTTTCTTTTTTGGTGAGCCACCAAGTTAGGCGTGTGCATGCCTAAATAACGCCAACGCTTCTGACCAAGCTTTACAATTGGTCACCTTAAATGCAAAATAAGCAGATACTGCTGCAAAATTCAAAAGCTTCACCAGTAAGGTCATATTCCATTCGGTCTGTAACAATGCAAACAACGAATTGTCATGCTTAAGAAAGGTGCCTATATGGCATTTTTTCTTAAAAAAACCTTTGTCTGGGGTTGGGTGGGAGGTTGAGAAGGGGATAAATGGATTTTTAGTCTTAAAGAGTGATGGCCAATGCCATGATTGATGTTTCTATAGAATAGCTATTAGACTAGATACATTGATGTATATCTTGGTACTGAAAGCACAAATGACTACTTAGGACCCATCTCTCTGTTTGTTGTTCCATTGGTTAGGTTTTGACTGTCACATTTAGGGTCATTTAGGTTTTGCCTGTCACATTTAGTCACTTTTCTCATCACTAGGACCTAAGGATTATAAGTTTTGTTTTAACAGTTTTACAAAATGTTCATCTCCAAACAAGCAAAATTGATGAGCTAGTGTATTTATATTGACATGCGTATCATAATAAACATTTAGAAAACATCCTTTAGCTATTGATTGGTTATGTATTTCAGAGATACTACATCTTCTTCTGCCATTGAAGTACTTAAACTGATCTTGAAAACCTCATTTCCCCACTTTAATCCTTGTAATAGCTTAACCTCAGTGCCAATGGTTGTATATAAACATATACTATAGCCTTGTCAGCATCTTTAGATGTAAATTTAGTTGCATTTTTGTTGGAGCATATGCATCCTGTTAATGCATGTATCAAGATGTGCTGGTAAGAAATGTGAGGACCTGAAAATTTATTTTATTTGACCTACTTATTTAATATTTTGTTTAAATTTTAACATCGACTTTAACACAACATAATGTTAATTCTAATCATTATCGTTTACCAAAGTGTTTATATGGTTCGTGTTACTTCACAAAATGTTTTGTTTTAGCTATTTTGTTTTACAAGTCTAAAAACCCTAATTTGAAATTTAAACTCCGGTTTGCTTTGAAAACCCTAAATTTTGACAAAACCCTAATTTGTTTGCACACTACACCTTAAATGTACTAACCCTAATATATTTTCTCGAAACCCTAATTATATGTACAAATCAAACGTTGTTATTTCATGAATTTTCAGTGTGAATTTGTACGCGCACGAGAGTTATTAGGGTAATTGGGTGATTAGTGGCCTAAGCAAGTGTGATTAAGCTTTGATAGGCTAGGTTAAATTGAGTACCTATGGACTAATTTGATAGGAAAAGAAATTATGTGGGTAAGAGAGGAAATAATCTAAGTTGGTGGTTTTATTGGCATGCTACTTTTGACCAAATTTTGACTAAGAAAAAAATATCTAATTGAGCTTATCTTTTGGGCTATTAAAAGCTTGAAGTTGCCGGCCAAGCTAAGGAAAAAAACAAGAGGAAAACCGTGAGGAAAAGAGAAGAAAAGAAGGAAAAAAAAAGAGAGGAAAAAAGAAGAAAAGCTTGGAGATTTTACAACTTTCAACCATTTGATTTTGCTTTGGTGCTAGTAGGTGGAGCTTGGACTTGGAAACTTGGGGTTTCACCAAGAACATCATCTAGAAAGGTTTTTTCTATTTTCTACAAGCTTGAATTTGGATGAAGATTATGAATTGTGGGGTTTTGTGATTCCCGTGGCTTGGTTCATGCTTATTTTTAGCTTATGGAATGATTCTATGGATTAGAATGGTTGATTTTGATGTAATTGTGCCTAGCCATGATTTTGAGTTAGGGTTAGGGTTTTGTTTTAAGTGCTAATGGTAGGAATTAATGTTGGTTTGTTGATTTAAATGATTGTGTGGGCTCTTGAATTCCCACTAGTGAGCTAAGGTTTTCCATTTGGTTGAGTTCTTGGATTGTTGTGTGTGGTGTGTGTGTGTGCGTGTTTGGGGCAGTGTGTGGCATGTAAGGGTCTGCATTACATGTTTGTTATCGCAATCGAGTCAATGGAATTTGCATGGGTGCGATTTAGTTGCACGAAACTTGTTTGGGCGTTGAACAGGAAAACAGAATTTTACCGGCAGCAACTTTGGCTTCGTTTTTCGTGTTGATCCTTTGTGATTTAGATTGTGGCCAAAACATGAAAGTTATAGCCCTTCGTTCTAGCTTTCCAACGCATCTGGAATTTCTTGATTTCGATTTGTGAACGCTGAGTTATGTCCGTTTGAAGTGAGCCTGTCGGACATTCTGACGGCAAAATTTCTGAAAATGTTTCTGCATTTTTTACCTAGAAGGAGTGAATCTGGGTCGAAGTTGTCTTCTTGAAAGTTGTAGCTTGTTCTCTTAGCTTTGAAACGGCACCTCGTATGCTCAAATCTGACACTTGTATCCTGAGATATGGGCAATGGCATACAAGGTGTCAAAACTGTTTTTCCCACCTTTCAGTGTGTGTTTTTCGTTTTCATTTTGTCCTCGTCCGTTTTCCGTCCAACGCCCATGTATGTGCTTATTTTGCTATTTTAAGTGATTATAAGCGTTTTTGAGAGCTTAGTTCATTGAGTATTTGCTTGTCACGTCATTTCACATTTGAAAATGACTTTTGCCAAACCTTTTAGTTTGAAATCGAAAAAGTAATTTGTTTGCACTTTCACGTCTCAGGTGCTTTTATGGACGGTAAAGATCGTGTTTAACTCGCTACATTGTCTTGCTTTGCTCAACTGTTGGTGAGTGTTCAAGTGCTTTGTTGTTTTCATGCTTGGATGTCGGATTTGATGAAATTCATTTGAAAGCATGCTTGTTTGACTTGTGGCGTGTACTTTATCGCCACCTTGCTTGAATTTGTTTGAGTTGAAGTCGTTAAGTGCTTTGTACTTGTGCTTGTTCTTGGCTTGATAAGACCAAACGGTTGCATGTACCACACTCGAATGAGTGGGAGGTGCCTCTCCTCCCGTTTTGGTCGGGTTCTAGTTAAGTCGATTGGAGCGTAGTCTCGTCGACTCATTTACCAAGCGGTAGTATGTACCACGCCTATGGGCGGAGGTGCCGCTCATCCCGACTTGGTTTGATGTCACTACTATTTTGACGAAGGGCCGCAGGGGGTGTAAGTAGACGCGGAGAGTAAAGTGATTTCTACGGTCGGTGAGATAGCGGTTGATGAGTGTCAACATGCCTATTGAAAATACGGCTGACTTGGGACCAGACCGAGCGGACGGGAAAATCGCAGAAAGATGGAACGACACTGTATCCTTTTATAGTGATTACTTTATAATTTCTTGTATGATTCCCAAGTTTTCTACTGCTGTTATTTGTTCAAAATTGTTATCGCTTTAACCTGCTTGTGCATGCATTCTTGACCTCACTAGACTTTGCTCACCCCGTAAGCTTTGTTTTCCTTAACAGGTCGGGAAGTGGGGCACGAGAATCGAGGAACCTAGTACCTGTGCAGGATTACCTCTTAGTACTTTTGTAGTATTTCCTCTTTTGTATAAGATTGAACTATTTGGATGATTTTGATAGTTGTGGTATTTTGAAGTTTTATCAATGTCTCCTTGATGAAATGTCGGGGGTCTGTATTTTGCGTGAGTTTGTCAGCGATTTTAAGTACCTTTTATCAATGGTTTCATAAATGAATGTTTGACTCCTGGCGAGAGTTGGGCAGGCGGTCTGCTTACCTCTCTGGTTCGCCTTAGGGGAAGTGGGGCTGTCACAGTTGGTATCAGAGCCTAGGTTAAAGATCTATTTGGGATACTTTAAGGATATTGTTCTTGAATGTAGAATTGGGATAGCTTTCCTATATTTTAGGTGTGTTATTTAAAGTGAAATAGTGGACTCTAAGTTCTAAGTTTTTATCACCACTAGCTATTGCTATACTGGTGTGTAGGGTTTTGAATTTCTTCAAATAGACGAGTTGTGTTGAGATCTCTTGGATAGGTAGGTAAGTAAACGACATGATTCGTATTCACAAGTCAATATAGCCCTTATGTTGGATTTGAGAGAGTTGAATTTTAGATGGTTAGAGTTTCATAATATTAATCTGGTGATTTTGATTTCCTTGGCAGGTCAACTTCGGGCGTTAAAGGAATTAGTGACATGGCA
This sequence comes from Gardenia jasminoides, assembly GCA_013103745.1. Taxonomy (NCBI): domain Eukaryota; kingdom Viridiplantae; phylum Streptophyta; class Magnoliopsida; order Gentianales; family Rubiaceae; genus Gardenia; species Gardenia jasminoides. Next base: position 3,519,811 of record CM023099.1, on the reverse strand, counting down.
AACTTGGAAGGCAATGCTATAGAAGCTCTCCGAAAGGAGTTAGAGTTTCAGATGGTGCTTGCTAAATATTGGGAAGGACGCTGGGAACAAGAATATAAGGAAAAGATTGAGCTAAGGAGCAAGTACATGGAAATGAAGAAGAAATATGAAGCCATTCTAAAGGAGATGCAGCATAAGTTTGAACTAGTGCCGACTCACGAAATTGAATTTGAGATACCCCTAGCACTCAAGTTAGAAAACAGGAAGGAAGCTCCTCCAATGTTAAAGGAAAGAGTAAAGAGATTAGCAAAGATGAACACGCTACTGAAAATAAGGAAAAGAAACTAAAAGTTGGTGGACTCATGGCACGGCAACTTAGGGTTGCTAAGTGTGACTTTTGTAACAAATCTCATCCGACAGAAGGGTGTTGGGTGAAGATGGGTGCATGTTTAAGGTGTGGGAGCCTTGAACACCGAATAAGGAACTGCCCTAAAATCTAGAATAGACTATGGAGGTCTTCGTCTTTTGAACGTTTTGTAAATGGGTTAGTTGGGGTGAAGCTTATGAGGTCCATGACCTAATCGCATGATCGCTTGTATTTTTGTGGTATTTGTACATATATGTATTGTATTTTATAACACCCTATAATTTTCTAATTATGTGTGAACTTGTTAATGTAATGTATGCCAGTATTTCCTATTTCAAATATGTTTACCAGTGACTCTTGTACCTTTCAATGGCCAGTTCATGTTTGCAGTTGGATATAATTGAGATTATAGATGGTTCGAGACGGATGGTTGAACATGTACTTGAGATGGTTGGAGACGGATGGTTGGGCATGTAAGTAACGGCCGTCACTAATCGAAGGATTGATATTTTAGAATATGTGATGAAGTGTCAACTTCTTACACTAGTGAACCGGATAAGAGAAAAGAAGGGATAAAGTTTTGTAAGGGGTGAACCAATCATGTTTAGGTTGTGAGGTAAATTAATGGTTTGTGATAGTTTATAGGTCGGCTAGATATTAGTGATGATGATTTGGTACGGTCTGCACATAGCTGTAAGTAAGACAACTTGGGTTTACGGGTTGTGAATTTTATTCATGTGATGGTGAAAGATTATGCCCCACGATTAGTGAGTAAGATTCAACGATCCATGAATCACGGGGATGTGAAATGGTTCTTCAAGTTTTAGATATAAGCTAAATAGCTTATGGGCTGATATTTAATCCACCTTTGATAATGGAACCTGTTGTACTTGACTTTTGAAAAGAAAATGAATCCAAAACTTCACCTTTCTAGATGCTGATATTGAGGTTTGATATAAACGTGTTTGGACGCAATTCAGTATTTACAACATTGTTTTATTTGTTTAAAGTTTAGACATTTCTTGTTTACAAAGATTTCGTGAAATTTGAGTCTCTTAGAGTGATTTCCCTTTTAAAAAAAAGAGAGAGAAGAAATAAGAAGGTTTTAATCAAGCCCTTTGTGTCCTCAGAATTTTACTCTTTTCCATTTAAAGATAATTGAGAGTGCCTTTTCAAACAATTATTTTATACCGTCTTCCTAAAAGTTTGAACAATTTGATTTCGGTATTCAAAGTTATTCGAAGTTATATTTCATCCTTATTAGAAAGGAATGAACCCAAGAGCCCCATTGTCTGCAATGTAAGATTTGAGCTGATAAGAGTAAGTTACGATTAGTAGAATAGTGAGGTTTTGGAAGTGCTTAGGTGGTGTTAAGTGGTATGTAGTGGAGGTGGCAGGTGCCAGCATCGTAAGAAGGGCTATTTCAAACAACGAGATTAGGTTATGATACCCTTTGTCATATCAATTAAGGTCTCTTTTGAATTATGTGTGGTACAATGAAGAGATGGAAGAGATGGAATATATGTATTCGGAATGATTAAATTTCGTGGATTTTATAGGTGATTCAATCCTTGTAAACGACTCCAATGTGAATAGGAATTCTTAAAGTGTGAACTGTAAGCGAAAGAATTGAGGACCAAGCGAATTCTTTTATTGAAGATATTGTGGAAACCAAAGTGTCGAGAAAGTAACTTGAGGGTTAAAGGAATTCTGAGGAAACACCTAGAATTATTTCATGGTTCACGTATGAATTTCGAGGACGAAATTCTTTTAAGGGGGGAAGATTGTGAGGACCCGAAAATTTATTTTATTTGACCTACTTATTTAATATTTTGTTTAAATTTTAACATCGACTTTAACACAACATAATGTTAATTCTAATCATTATCGTTTACCAAAGTGTTTATATGGTTCGTGTTACTTCACAAAATGTTTTGTTTTAGTTATTTTGTTTTACAAGTCTAAAAACCCTAATTTGAAATTTAAACTCTGGTTTGCTTTGAAAACCCTAAATTTCGACAAAACCCTAATTTGTTTGCACACTACACCTTAAATGTACTAACCCTAATATATTTTCTTGAAACCCTAATTATATGTACAAATCAAACGTTTGTTATTTCATGAATTTTCAGTGTGAATTTGTACGCGCACGAGAGTTATTAGGGTAATTGGGTGATTAGTGGCCTAAGCAAGTGTGATTAAGCTTTGATAGGCTAGGTTAAATTGAGTACCTATGGACTAATTTGATAGGAAAAGAAATTATGTGGGTAAGAGAGGAAATAATCTAAGTTGGTGGTTTTATTGGCATGCTACTTTTGACCAAATTTTGACTAAGAAAAAAATATCTAATTGAGCTTATCTTTTGGCTATTAAAGCTTGAAGTTACCGCCAAGCTAAGGAAAAAAACAAGAGGAAAACCGTGAGGAAAAGAGAAGAAAAGAAGGAAAAAAAAAGAGAGGAAAAAAGAAGAAAAGCTTGGAGATTTTACAACTTTCAACCATTTGATTTTGCTTTGGTGCTAGTAGGTGGAGCTTGGACTTGGAAACTTGGGGTTTCACCAAGAACATCATCTAGAAAGGTTTTTTCTATTTTCTACAAGCTTGAATTTGGATGAAGATTATGAATTGTGGGGTTTTGTGATTCCTTGGCTTGGTTCATGCTTATTTTAGCTTATGGAATGATTCTATGGATTAGAATGGTTGATTTTGATGTAATTGTGCCTAGCCATGATTTTGAGTTAGGGTTAGGGTTTTGTTTTAAGTGCTAATGGTAGGAATTAATGTTGGTTTGTTGATTTAAATGATTGTGTGGGCTCTTGAATTCCCACTAGTGAGCTAAGGTTTTCCATTTGGTTGAGTTCTTGGATTGTTGTGTGTGGTGTGTGTGTGTGCGTGTTTGGGGCAGTGTGTGGCATGTAAGGGTCTGCATTACATGTTTGTTATCGCAATCGAGTCAATGGAATTTGCATGGGTGCGATTTAGTTACTAAACTTGTTTGGTTGAACAGGAAAACAGAATTTTACCGGCAGCAACTTTGGCTTCATTTTTCGTGTTGATCCTTTGTGATTTAGCTTGTGGCCAAAACATGAAAGTTATAGCCCTTCGTTCTAGCTTTCCAACGCATCTGGAATTTCTTGATTTTGATTTGTGAACGCTGAGTTATGTCCGTTTGAAGTGAGCCTGTCGGACATTCTGACGGCAAAATTTCTGAAACTGTTTCTGCATTTTTGACCTAGAAGGAGTGAATCTGGGTCGAAGTTGTCTTCTTAAAAGTTGTAGCTTATTCTCTTAGCTTCGAAACAGCACCTCGTACGCTCAAATCCGACACTTGTAGCCTGAGATCTGGGCAATGGCGTACAAGGTGTCAAAACTGTTTTTCCCACCTTTCAGTGTGTGTTTTTCGTTTTCATTTTGTCCTCGTCCGTTTTCCATCCAACGCCCATGTATGTGCTTCTTTTCCTATTTTAAGTGATTTTAAGCATTTTTGAGAGCTTAGTTCATTGAGTATTTGCTTGTCACGTCATTTCACATTGGAAAATGACTTTTGCCAAACCTTTTAGTTTGAAATCGAAAAAGTAATTTGTTTGCACTTTCACGCCTCGTGTGCTTTTATGGACGGTAAAGATCGTGGTTTAACTGCTACATTGTTTGTTTGCTCAACTGTTGGTGAGTGTTCAAGTGCTTGTTGTTTTCATGCTTGGATGTCGGATTTGATGAAATTCATTTGAAAGCATGTTTGTTTGACTTGGTGAGCTTTTATCGCTTCACCCTTGCTTGAATTTGCTTGAGTTGAAGTCGTTAAGTGCCTGTACTTGTGCTTGTTCTTGGTTTGATAAGACCAAACGGTTGCATGTACCACACTGAATGAGTGGGAGGTGCCTCCTCCCGTTTTGGTCGGGTTCTAGTTAAGTCGATTGGAGCGTAGTCTCGTCGACTCATTTACCAAGCGGTAGTATGTACCACGCTCTATGGGGCGGGAGCTGCCGCTCATCCCGAATTGGTTTGATGTTATGTTAATTGCCAAGTGGTAGTATGTACCACGCTCTATGGAGCGGGAGGTGCCGCTCATCCCGACTTGGTTTGATGTCACTACTATTTTGACGAGCGGGCCCGGTACAGGGGGTGTAAGTAGACGGGTGAGAGTAAAGTGATTTCTACGGTCGGTGAGATAGCAGTTGACGGAGTGTCAACATGCCTATTGAAAATACGGCTTGGGTTCAGACCGAAGCTGGACGTGGAAAATCGCAGAAAGATGGAACGACACTGTATCCTTTTATAGTGATTACTTTATAATATCTTGTATGATTTCCAAGTTTTCTACTGCTGTTTTTTGTTCAATATTGTTATCGCTTTAACCTGCTTGTGCATGCATTCTTGACCTCACTAGGCTTTGCTCACCCCGTAAGCTTTGTTTTCCTTAACAGGTCGGGAAGTGGGGCACGAGAATCGAGGAACCTAGTACCTGTGCAGGATTATCTCTTAGTACTTTTGTAGGATTTCCTCTTTTGTATAAGATTGAACTATTTGGATGATTTTGATAGTTGTGGTATTTTGAAGTTTTATCAATGTCTCCTTGATGAAATGTCGGGGGTCTGTATTTTGCATGAGTTTGTCAGCAATTTTAAGTACCTTTTATCAATGGTTTCATAAATGAATGTTTGAGTCTGGCGAGGCAAAAGGTCCACCTCTGGTTCGCCTTAGGGGAAGTGGGGCTGTCACAAGAAATCTGTAGATTAGCCATAAGAAGCTTATCTTTAGAGCTTGATTCTATAAGATGGTGAATAGAATAGATTACTAAAATGCACGTATTCTGGATAGAATTTGTATACCGTAAATGAATGACTAAATAATCAAGGGATGTATCCCTACCTGTTGTATTGGGATCCAAGTCACAATTCACAACAAAGTTGGTTGTTGTCATCATCGCTTAAACTCGCATTGACTTGTGCAAGGGTCACAACGATAAGGTTCGCCACAAAACTCTTTGTTTCGACTCTTTGATGATGAGATTCCGAAAGCAACTCATCTTTTCTTTGTGTAGTAAGGGCACCATTAGTTGGGAATATACACCAAAATAGATTTCACTCTAAACTCTATTGAATCGAAAATGTCCTTATAATAATTTGGTCAACAAGCATATAGCATGAGGAAATACAATGAACCCTTCTCTTCCTATTCAATTCTGTTGTCACTGTATCCCTTTGTTTCTGGTACTTGAAATTTCATTTCTATCTTAAGATCAAATCGATGTCATTTGGGCTACAAAATTACCATTGACAAACCAGATGCATGAGGGATAACATTAATTACTTTGTCTGTATTTTCAAATTATATAGTACTTTGTCTGTATCAGAACTAAATATTTTGCATGCGACATTTAAACACATTTGGGTTGTTAAATTTTTTCATATTAATAGATATTTTATCATTTAAATCTGAATTAGTAGTATGACATATTATTTTTCCCGCTCAGGTATTGAAAATTGAGACATCTTATACATTGTTTAAGTCAATTGTCTAAACTATATAATAGAAAAGTTAGGGTTTCAAGGTCTGAGACGGCAAAATTCAATTAATTTCTGGTTTACGATGAATCACCTATTACACGTTTGAAACATAATATGTATTGTTATTGTCAATTAGGTTCATGTAAACCATAAACCTGTACCGAATTTAGTTACGTATTTGTAAGCTATTTTTTGGTTATTTTTGTAGACGGTAGGGTTGAAAGTACATTAACTCACACCTTGGGCTTAATATTGCATACGGAATTCCTATTTATGTTAGCGCCATGATAGCAGTGAACAATGATATTTGTAAAAAATTCAGAATTTTTTGGCAGCTTCATTTTAATAGTACTATAAGTCATCCATAATTTTAGCTAATTCGCTAATAATTTTTACTGCATGTGTGGCTAGGTTGTAGAAATTTGGCCCAGCGAGGGTCAAAATTCTGATGACTACTAGACAGCTACTGCAAAAAAATTCATGTGTCTTGAACACCCCATAAATTATGTGTATGCGATTGTATAAAACTGGAAATTATAGGGTTCTTTCGAAGCATAAATTTAAGACCACATCGGTTAGCATGACCGATATATCCCTGTTAATTTTTTATTTTTTGTCCGCAAATATCAATGGTGCCATTGATCTTCACTTAAAAAGTTTACAATTAACCCACAACCATGCCCACAATTGCATCAGCTAAGCTGTCACTCATCATTCTGATAATGAGACCAAATAAAGGACAAACAAATTTAGCAAACCAAATTGAAAACAAGTTCTCACTACAAAAAACAAATGTGATCACTTCCCTTACTAACAAACTACCACATCTCACATTAATCTTAGTCATATTTGTTTTCACTCATATCAAAACATAAGAAAAAATAAAATTCTGAACGCCAAACCAGTATTTTTTCCATAAATGTCATAAGCTGCATTTTAATTTAACTTCAACAACTGATAATGCTCAAACCGACAATGAGCACTTCACCCCATTTGCAAAATATTAGCATCGAGGACATGCTCAAACCAACAAGGCAGGAGAAGATGGAACTCACCTCTGCCACGGCAAATTGGATGGAGCAAAGAACCCAAGGGCGTCTTTTCCATCTGCCCAAGCCTTGATTTCGCCGGACAACTCCTCCAATTCTCTGAATGATCATAAAATTCGTGCACAAATAAATTACATAAAAAAAAATTTCAGCTCCTCTGCTACATAAGGAGGAGACAGATATTAAAAAAAAGGCCAATGCATTCATTTTCAGCTTTCTCCAAACAAATGGTGAATAGGTAATTCAACAGGAGGCAACGAATTGCAGTAATTTTCAGAAACTACAAATTAAAAAAAAAATAGGGACAGGACAGAAACGAAAAAAAATTTGGCAATGTCGTAATATTCAGCTTTGTGAAAAAAAATGAAAAAACTACACATCAAGCAAAAAAAAGCATCAGAAATGGGAAAAAAAAAAGCGGAACAGAAACCGGAACAAAAAAAAATGCAGCAGCACTTTTGGGCGCAGTAACTTGACAGCAAAAACAGCTACCTCTGCGACCGGTTGGTGGATGGTCCAGCAACGATGGCGCCGTGGCCGACGATTCCAAGCTCTGACCGGTTGATTCCGCAGCTTTCCTCCCCAAAAACGCTGCTGCAATCTCAAACTTTGGACAACCTTCAGCTTTTCCTTCGGTTCAAGGACACAATTGTTTGCTCCGAATCGATTTCAATGCTTTGATGGAGATTTTCCGATTTGTTCCTACCAATTTTGATTTCCCAATTTCAGATCGAAGGTTTGGTTTTACAGAATAACCGACGCGGAGAGGAGGTGTTGGGTGTGGTTTTGTTTGTTTAACCAGATTCGAAATGAAAGTTATTTGAAACTCGCATTTATGAAATGCGACATCTACGTGGAAATTCCATTTCCTTCTCCTTTTTTTTTTGCCCGTGTATTACTAAACTCACATTAGGTAAATGCGAGTTCCGTTGAACTCGCATTTACCTAATGCGAAAACCCTATTTTCAGCAACCCCACCCCAAACAACCCCAATCACAGAATTTCTTTTTTTTTCCATCACAAACTCAGAATTTTCTCGAGCAATTGATCGGTGAGAGCTAAGAATTAGGGATCAGAATTGTGTCTTATGTTTTCTATCTATTATTATATATGTGTGTGTGTATATATAATATATGTAATATATATGTGTGTGTATATGTGTTTGCATGCATATGTGTGTATGTATATGTGTGTATGTACACATATATATATGTGTATATATACTTATGTATGTATATATGCATGCATGCATGTATGTATGTATGTATGTGTATGTGAATGAGTATGCGTGTGTATATATGCATAATTTTTATATATTTCAGCTATTTATGTAATGCACGTCCCATTTCCTGCCTTGTTTTAAGGCAGAGGAAGAAAAACCCCCATCCCAACCACTGCCCCACCCTAACCTCAACACCATTCCTCCTCCCATAGGGTAGGCACTTGTGAGCATCCACCTCTATTGTCATTCCTAGTTAGAACTCACTCTACACAAGAATTTTCATATCTTTTTGGTAGTTTCCTTTAGCAAGTTAGCAATGTGGACTTCAGCCAAACACTTGGGTGGCTTAGTGGTAATTGTAATTTTGAAGGTTATCTATATCCTGCAAGAATGATAATTTTTCAATGAAAATGTTTCTTTTAGAGGTAATCTTGTTCCGACTTCTATGTTAGTCATAGGAACTTTGAAGAAGATCTATAGGATTAGAAAGAAATCTTTTTTTCATCTTAACTGCCTTGTATCCTTCTTTCTATTTTCTTTTACAAATATAGGGCAATCATCCACATAAGAGCATTGATCATGCTAAGTGACGTATTTTGCCTTATACAATTTATTTTTGAAAGGAAAAATATTAATAGTTGATTCCATGAATAAAAAAATACAATGCCTATCAAAACCTAGTCAAACGTAAACTTTGAACATGACTAGTAAGGATATCTCTAACAACTGATTTAGTGAGAGGATCGGTTACTATATTGCAAAATTATTTTGCCCTTCTTGTATATCTTAGATGTAGTGTGTCAAATATTCAATTATTTAGACCTACCATGATATTTTGGATATTTAGTATTAGCTAAAGTTGATATGCTATCTGTGTAGATTAGTACAGGCTCATCAGAAAAAGCATTCAATTCCAACCACTACATAAATCTCATTAACCAAATAATTTCATGTACTGTTACAGGCATATTCTACCTTCAAGATTGATAGTGCTATTCAATATTTTTTTATTACTACACCAAGAAAAATTGATCCACACAAATATATGTAGTTTAAGATGGACATTCTCTTATCATCATCTCTATCCCAATCAAGATCACTGAATACTTTACATTTTATATCTCTATTTTGATAGCAAAGGATATAATCAACACCGTCACGAATATATCTTAATATTCTTTTGATGGCTTGCCAAAAGATTGGTATTGAATTGCTTTGGTAATGACTTATTAGATGTCAAAATGTGTATATTGGATGGTACTCTTATGTAAAAAATTTTCTCCATCTTTTCCTTTCTTATCCAACATTTTGGACAATGATCTAGACTCAAATTTAGCCATGTTTCAACCAGAGTATGAACTAAATTTGAACAATGCATTCAATAATATTTTATTGATATTGGTTTCTTGCTACATACTAAGAAAACGTTTTAAAAATCTCATAATATACTGATGCCAAGCACATCGTTAGTTTTGTCTATATTTTTCATCTCAAATTAGAGCATAATCACTTTTTAGTGGTGTTGATTATTCTAATTGTTTTCTACCAATAATATGTCTTTACATATAATAAAAGAAAAAATATTCTGTGAAATGTGTTTTTAGATATAATAACACTAATCTAGCATGACTAAGCTAAATATAGTTCTGGCTTCATGGAATCTATGGTGTCACTAATCAGAAGACAATTTAAATCTATACATAAATATGTTAAAATGATGCACTTTGTATTCTTGACACTTGATTTCAAAGCTAACCAGTGGATTCATGTATATTTACTCATCTAATTTTTCATTGAAGAATTCAATCTTAACATCCATTTAGAATAGCTCTAGATCCAAATGAACTATTATGGTAAGAATTAAGCACATAGAGACAATTCTCACAAGTAAAGAAAAGGTCTCGTTATAATTTGTACCCCTCAATTTGACATAGTCTTTTGTTAGCAACCAAGCCTTATACTTTTCCAATTGATGCATCTGCTTTGTGCGTAAATTTTAGAACCTATTTGTTGCCGATAATTTATTTGAAAGAAGATCAACTAACTCCTATACATTGTTTTTATACATCGAATCTAATTCCTACTTCATAGCAAATAACCATTGCTTTTAACTAGTAATGATAGAACTTCTTGTAATCCTTATCTAATGAAATACTTATCAAAGTCTTATCCTTAATTTTACAATGTCAATGTGGAATATTTCCACGTGTATTATTTTATAATTGACAGCTTCCATTTTGGAAAATTTCTTCTACCAATATGCTCTCACTATTGAATGCCCTATTTTTACTCTTACTATCTTCGATGAATTTTGGTTGAGATTCAATTCTGGCCTTTCGCCAAACAATTGAACCTCTCTTGTAACTTACATTGGATGGAGATCTTTCATATCTTACATATCCTTAGGAATTCATCTTCAAGAAATTGTAGAATTATAGAGATAAATGCAGCTAAAATTTTTTATTTCTTTTAGTAGTTCATCCTTTGACTAAATCCATGCAACACAAAGTTAGTTCAAGATGATTATCTCAATCCATGAAAACTTTCTTGAACTTGGTGGAGATTTGACGCATAGAACGGTGAAGAGATCCACGTAACCACACAAGTGTCCAGTTACAAACGAGATGATCCACACAAACCTCTTTATGTAAAACCTCCAAGGTCAAATTAGCTTAAACTAGATTAGTACTTGTGAGGGCCTCAAAATTTATTTTAAATCATTAATAAAAATTATTATTTTAATATTACTATTGGTAATAATGTGAGGACCCGAAAATTTATTTTATTTCACCTACTTATTTAATATTTTGTTTAAATTTTAACATCGACTTTAACACAACATAATGTTAATTCTAATCATTATCGTTTACCAAAGTGTTTATATGGTTTGTGTTACTTCACAAAATGTTTTGTTTTAACTATTTTGTTTTACACGTCTAAAAACCCTAAGTTGACATTTAAACCATAGTTTGTCTTGAAAGCCCTAATTTTTGATAAAACCCTAATTTGAATGTGGAAAACCCTAGTTTGATTTCTTAAAACCCTAGTTTTGAAAATGAATTTAAGTTTTACATTTAACTACGAGTTTGTTATCTCTTTGATTTTATGTGTGATAAGGCATGATTAAGAGGAGGGATTACAATTCTTAGGTGATTAGTAGCCTAAGTAGGTGCGATTAAGCTTTGATAAACTAAGTTGAATTGGGCACCTATGGACTAATTTGAAAGGAAAGAAAATTACTTGGGCAAAGGTGAGAGTTAACCTAAGTTGGAAGGTTTAATTAAGCATGATAAATTTGACTAACTTTGACTAAGCCCTAAATATCTTATTGGCATCATCCTTTAGCTATTTGATAGCTTTAAAGTGCCGGCCAAGCAAAGGAAAAAGGAGAGGAAAAAACCGTGGGAAAGGAGAGGAAAAAAAGAGAGGAAAAAGAGAGGAAAAAAGAGGAAAAAAAACTTGGGAAATTCTTGCTACTTTCAACCATTCAATCTTGATTGAGGAGTTAGGAGGTGAAGCTTGCACTTGGGAGCTTGGGATTGCACTAAGAACATAAGCTAGAAAGGTTTTCTTCTATTCTCTACAAGCTGAATTTTGATGGAGATTATAAAGTAGTTGGATTTTGTTCTTGTTTTGGGATCATTCATGGCCACTGATATCTTTTGAGATGATTCTACGGATTGATTTGGTTAATTTCGATGTATTTATGCCTAGCCATGAATATGAGTTAGGGTTAGGGTTAGGGTTCTTAATTTCAAGCTCTAATGTTAGAAATTAATGCTTGGATTGTTGGTTAACTAGCATGTTGATTTAAGTTGTTGAGTGGGCTCTTGAATTCCCACTTGCATGATTGTTTAAGTGGTTGTGTGGGCTCTTGGATTCCCACTAGCAAACTAATGATGTATGGTGTGTGATTATATAGAATTTGTTGATTGAAATGGAAACATGAACCCCAAGGAGAAACCGGCTTGAGGAAGGAAACATTGGGGGGGTAATTTTCTGATTTTTGTTTAATTTCGTGGCTGTTGTTTTTGGCTAGTTTAAGAGCTGAAATTGATGTTTAAATGTTGATTGTTGAGCTGCATTTTCATGTTTGTTATCGCATTCGAGTCATTGGATTTCCATATGCTTTTGGTTGGACGCAACGATTTAAGGCGTTAAGCAGGAAAACAGGGTTGTCCCAGCAGCGACTTTGGTTCCATTTTTCGTATTGATCCTTTGTGATTTGGCTTTTGACCAAAGAATGAAAGTTATAGCCCTTCATTCTGGCTTTCTAACGCCGCTGGAATTTCTTGATTTCGACTTGTGAGCGCTGAGTTATGTCTGTTTGAAGTGGGCCTGTCGGAAATTCTGATGGCAAAAATTTCTGAAACTGTTTCTGCATTTTTGACCTAGAAAGAGTGAATCTGGGTTGAAGTTGTCTTCATGAAAGTTTTAGCCTGTTCTCTTAGCTTCGAAACGGAATGTCGTGCATTTCAATCTGACACTCGTACCATGAGTTATGGTCAAAATGGCAAAAAGTGTCAAATCTGCCTTTCACACCTTTTAATGTGTGTTTTCCGTTTTCGTTCCGCTTCTTGTCCTGCTTTTCCTTCTAGCGTGTTCCTTTTGCTATATTAAGTATTTATAAGCGTTTCTCGAGGGTTTAATTCATTGAGTATATGCTTGTCGTGTTATTTCACATTTGAAAATGGGTTTTCCAAACCTTTTAGTTTGGAGTCGAAAAGTAATTTGCTTGCACTTGCATATCTCAGGGGATTCCGTGGACCTCAAAGAACGTGTTTGGTCCTCTAACTTTTCTCGCTTGCTCACAACTGTTGGTGAGTGTTCAAGTGCTTGTTACTGAATACTTGGTTAGATGAAATTCGTTTGAAAAGCATGCTTGTTTGACTTGGTGAGCGTGTACTTTATCGCGCTCACCCTTGCTTGAATTTGCTTGAGTTGAAGTCGTTAAGTGCTTGTACTTGTATTTGTTCTTGGCTTGATAAGACCAAACGGTTGCATGTACCACACTCGAGTGAGTAGGAGGTGCCTCTCCTCCCGTTTTGGTCGGGTTCTAGTTAAGTTGATTGGAGCGTAGTCTCGTCGACTCATTTACCAAGCGGTAGTATGTACCACGCTCTATGGGGCGGGAGGTGACGCTCATCCCGACTTGGCTTGATGTTAATTACCAAGCGGTAGTATGTACCACGCTCTATGGAGCGGGAGGTGCCGCTCATCCCGACTTGGTGTGATGTTAATACTATTTTGACGAGCGGGCCCGGTACAGGGGGTGTAAGTAGACGGGTGAGAGTAAAGTGATTTCTACGGTCGGTGAGATAGTGGTTGACGGAGTGTCAACATGCCTATTGAAAATACGGCTTGGGACCAGACCGAAGCTGGACGTGGAAAATCGCAGAAAGATGGAACGGCACTGTATCCTTTTATAGTGATTACTTTTATAATATCTTGTATGATTCCCGAGTTTTCTACTGCTATTATTTGTTCAAAATTGTTATCGCTTTAACTTGCTTGTGCATGCATTCTTGACCTCACTGGGCTTTGCTCACCCCATAAGCTTTGTTTTCCTTAACAGGTCTGGAAGTGGGGCACGAGAATCGAGGGACCTAGTACCTGTGCAGTATTACCTCTTAGTATTTTTGTAGGATTTCCTCTTTTGTAGAAGATTGAACTATTTGGATGATTTTGATAGTTGTGGTATTTTGGAGTTATTATCAATGCCTCCTTGAGGAAATGTTGGGGGTCTGTATTTTGCGTGAATTGGTCAGCGATTTTTGTGTACCTTTTATCGATGGTTTCATAAATGAATGTTTGAGTCCTGGCGAGAGCTGGGCAGGCGGTCCGCTTACCTCTCTGGTTCGCCTTAGGGGAAGTGGGGCTGTCACAAATAATCTGTTTAATTATTTTAATGTTGTTCTCACACATATTTTCCAGAAAACTCAAATGAAAATTTATTTATATTTTTGAAAAAAAAAACTTAATTTAGCTTTATATTTATTATTCAGGTAGATTTTTAATATTCCATTCATCTTATTTTAAAATTCGCTCTTTTTGTATCAATTAGATAGAAAATGAGAAAAACACATTTTTCTAAGTAGAAATTTGGGCAATGACTTAAGTAGTACTGGAATGTAAGGATGATCACCGTAGGTTAGAAATGTTATCCAGCGACTAGAGGTGAATTAAAAAGAGTGATTATAATTAGGAATTCGAAATCATAGTTTAAGTTGGATTAATCTCCTTGGACTAGAATCTTAATTAACCATCGTTTCTTCCACTTAATTCACCCCAAATCACTTCAATTTTATTCCTTTTCATCTCTCCCTCCTAACCGAGATTAACTCTTTAATCCCTAGCTAAGTGAGATAATTAATTTCCCTCCCAAAATTGCTAACTAAGCTTACTATTCTTGTGTTGACTTTTGGGGTTATAAGACAAGCTTTATGTCTTGTCGTTCTTTTCTCATTTAATTCATTCAAAATTGCTCAAAAATCCCCTCTCCTCTCTTCCCTCTCACCCAAACTAGCTCTCTCCTTTTTCCTCTTGTATCTTCATCAATTTATTCTCCATTTTCTCACTAAAACCACCAAACATCTTGCACCAATCTTGGCACAAGCTTGAAGCTTGGGTGAGGAGTTTTGAGGAGGAAGTCTTGGGTGGTTAAAGCTTGCATTTTCTTGGTGTTTTGCTTGCCTCTAAGAAGAGGTAGAACCCTAAAAGCTCCATTCTTGTTCATTCTTTAAATTCCAAGCATGATATTAGGAATTGGGTTGTTGATAGGTTATTAGAACCTTGACTTGTGTTGTTTATGAAATTGTAATTGCTAAGCTTCCTTGAGTTGTTTTTGTTGGTTTAAGTTGTTGTGTGGGCTCTTGGATTCCCACTAGCATGTAAGATTGTGGCTTAGCATGAAAATGATGCAATGTGTGGTTATATATAGAATTTATGGGCTGATTTTGGACAAAAACCTTCAAGGGGAAAATCGAGAGGAAGAAGTAGGAAAATGAGGGTTATAATTTCTGATTTTTATCTTGATTTTCGTGGCTGAATTTTGGCTAGTTAAGGACGATTTTTGATGCCTAAAATGTTGGGTGTTAAGTTGTTATTTTCCCCCACAAAAATTTCTTTAAAAATGGTAGTAAGAACGAGTGCTAAAATGAGACTAAAATCTGGAAAATTTGAGCAGGTTTGCTGTCCGAACTTGAGGGCCTATTTTGCGCAAAAATTTGATAAAAGCTAATATCCTTTCTGATCACCATTGGGCTTAGGAAGATTGAGACCATCTTAGGTTCAAAAACGGGGGCACATGGGGGTGGTTTAGATGTGTTTAAAGCAGTGAGAAGTAGAGGAATGAAACTTGGCAGGATTGAATCAATGTTGTTGTGTCCACTTTGGGCTATTAGAAAACTATCTTCTCGAGGGAATTTTTAGTTAAATTTTGGTATGAACCTATCATATATATGGAAGTATTATTGTACCAAATTTGGTAATTTTTGGGTAAGAAATCGTCACTCAAAAGAAGCCTAGAATGATGCCCTGTAAATCTGAAAATCAGAAATTTTAGAATTGCAAACCATCCCTGTTTGAACTGCTAGAATTTCTTGCTCAAGATTTGGAATTGAGTGCCGTTTGTGGATTTTGAAACTTCATACATATAAATTTAAACTGTATAAATTTTAGAGGCCAATTCATTTTCTGCAATTTTTGGTGAATTTTTAAAGTTGTCCGGTCGGCCAACCTGTTATGTTCTGTTTCAGTACTGTTGCAGTTTGTTAATCAAAAATCTGGGTAGTTTGTGTCCAGAATTTTAACTGGTTGCCTTCGACAAAGTTTTAGAACTTTAAAAGAGGTTTCCAACGGTACTAAGTTTTTGAAATTTGGACTTGCATAACTCAAGTTACGATTTTCCAAAGATTTCAGCTCAAAATGAAAGTTCATCGAACTTACTTGTTCTTAAACTATGTTTGGTCGATTAACTAGAAAACTCATCTTCGTTCTCTTCTAATTATTTTAGGTTGAAGTGCTGATTTGCCATTTGACCAAAATTTGGATTCCGACCCCTACTTTGTCAGTGAGTTTCCAATGCATGTTAAATGCTTTAATTTAAATGCTTTGTGTGTGAACGTGCTTCGTGGCATTTTACGTGTTTAAAATGTGAAATTTGAATTTGTTGAACCGCTCGTTTAAAGAAGAGTATACTTTATTGCTCCCTTCTAAGTAGAGTTGGTGACTTAAGTCTTTTTGCCTATATTACAATTTGGAGAAGAAAAGTGTTGTATAACCACTCTTGGCCGCGTCCTTTGAGTGGTTAAGTGCTTAAGTGTTTAAGTGTTTGGCGCACGGTTTGGGGAGTTTGGTGGAAGGAGTTTGGCGTGAAGAGTCGCCTACTTGATTGAAAGTCGGAGTGTCGACTCACTCTAATTGTTCGTGAACTGTGGATTTGAGCTCCCGAGAGCCAACGTATCCTACTTGCGTGTTTAATTTCTTTGCTTTATGTGTTTATGTTACCGCCTATTAATTTACTGTGTATATGTATGTGCATGACTTTTGGAGACTCGCGAGCTTTTAACTCACCCTGTTTCCACTTTGTTTTTTTTTCCTTAACAGGCAACAAGAATACAGGGATCTAACTAGGTTTAGCTCTGTATTTTGGCTTTTGTCTCGAGCATGAAATATGATCTGTATATTCTTTTGGTCGAATACTTTGGACTCGTGAAAATGTATTAAACTATGGCGCGAGGATTTCAGTATTTTTGAGCTGATATCTGTAATTTTAAGCTTAATCATTGCTTTACAATTTCCGACGTTATTGTTGAGGTGAATTTTGGTTTTATCTTTTAAGTTAGTATTTTTGGATGTGTGAGTCCTGGCGAGAGTAGGGCAGGCAGCTCGCCAACCCCTCTGGCTAGCCTTAGGGGGAGATAGGGCTGTTACAGGTGGTATCAGAGCCTAGGTTAGAGGATCATAAAGGAAAATTTTAAAAGTCCTTATTAGAATGGTTTCTTGTACTTTAAGTTTGATATTTTAGTAAAGTTGAAAATTTGAAATTTCTAACTTAAGTTCTGGATTGTTTGTAGGTATGGAGGGCGGTAGTGGTGTTCCAGGAGCGAACGGGCAGGGTGCTAATGGTCACGTTCCACCAGTTAGGCCCGTACGATATAGATTAACGGGGGATGATGGGACCCGACTTCTATTTACCCCACGTCGGGGAAGAGAAGGTTGTGTGTGTAGGAGGAGATACTCTTATCCGAATGCAGTGGTGCTGTCCATTGATGATGAGCGTCAAGAGTTGATCGATACTAATAGGGATCTTTAGGAGGAGAGAGCGGCTGCGATGGATGTCATGGCCTATCATCAGGGCCGGATTCGGGATTTAGAGACTCGGGTTGAGTTGCTAGAGACTCGGGCGGATGAGGAGCGTGATAGGACTAGGGCTGTGATCGTCCATAGGTTCCGGACCACCTAGTGACCGATGAGATCCGTGATGGGACCTTGAGGATTAGACGCCACTGCTATGGTTGATCTTTGTATCCTACGCAAATCTTGATGTTTTTCTTAAGCGAGCCATTAGGAGAGGACTCTTGAAGGAGCCCTTTGAGGATATACCGATGGAGGGAGGACCTCTCGAGGAGGTCGAGCCCCATGCTGAGGAGGAGGAGGACCTGTCAGGAGACCTCCGTGGACTGCAGAGATTAGGGTAGTAGTACCTAAAGTTTTAGGATTTTATTAACCCTTTGTAGGAAACTACTAGAAAGATTCTCTCGTGGGTGCTTGTTAACTTCATCGCCACTATTGTATTTTGTGTGGTAAATTGGTCAGAAAGCAAACTTTTGTGTACTCTTTGTAGTAAACATGTCAGCAGTCACTGAATTCCTCGGATTATATATGTAAGAAAATTTGGTTAATTTTAGAAAATCCTCTCGTTTGTTCCACAATTTAATTTTAAAATTGCTTATTTTAATTGGTGTTATTCCATTATATTTTTCTTTATCTTATTTCACCTTGTTCTGTAGTATTCTATTTTATTTTAATTCACTCCCGTACTTATTTATGTCAACCTACTATAGAAATCATGGACGGTAGATGAGACCGAGGCTGAGGTAGAGGTCGAGGACGAGGGCATGGGGCAAGACAGCCCCAAAATGAGGGTGACGACCGAGGGTCGGCAGTTGACCAAGGTCGAGGATGAGGATTAGGTCAGGGACAAGGAGAAGGTCAGGGACAAGGAGTGGATTTTGGCAAACAAGTGGTGACAGCCATAAATCAGATGACAGGCATCTTGGCTCGTCTAGTGGACCAACAAGGTTAGAGGCCAGTGAATCAACCTAGAGGCCACGAGGGTGGTGAAGACAGAGCTTTAGAACGTTTTCAAAAATTTGCCCCGCCTAAGTTCTTTGGGGGATCCGATCCGGAGGCCGCTGAGGGGTGGTTGGACCGTATTACGGATATTTTCGGTACTTTAAATTATACGGAGGAAAGGCGGGTATCTTTTGCCACTTTTCAGTTTGAAGGAGCAGCTAGGTCTTGGTGGAACATGGTTAGGGCCAAATGGGATAGGGACTAGACTCCTAGGACTTGGGAGAATTTTACTAGGGAGTTCTATGCTAAGTTTCTCCCTCCTATGGTACAAGAAAAGAGGGAAGATGATTTCATTAAGTGTCGTCAGGGTCTCTTAAGCGTCGCGGACTATGAGGCGCAGTTCACTAAGCTATCTAAGTTTGCCCCAGAATTGGTGGCCACGGAGCAAAGGAGAATTAGACGCTTCATCCAGGGTTTGAATTTGGAGATCCAAGAGGGGTTAGTAGCAGCTCAGATCAACAGCTTTAGTGAGGCCATAGAAAAGGCCCAGAGGATCGAGACTGCCAAGGCTCAATTCAAGACTTTTCATGCTAGGAAGAGAAGTGCCCCTTCTAGTAGTTGGGGCCCTATGGATTTAAGTGCTCCACCTTCCAAGTTTGGGAGAGGCTCGAGTGGGGCTAGTGCCTCAGGAACTTCAAGAGGAACCTTTTCTTGAGGAGGGGCATCCTGAGGGTCGGTTAGTGGTAGAGGCCCAGCAAGGAGTGCTCCACCAGGGAGCTAAGCTTCGAACTCCGGCCTTACATGTGGTTTCTGTGGGAGGCCAAATCACACTGCCAATGAATGTTGGAAGAGACCAAGGAAAGTGTTTGAGGTGTGGTAGCTCCGAGTACCAGATACCTGCCTGTCTCCAACTCCGAGAGCGAGGTGGGACTCAGAGGTCGAACCAGAGTCAATCTAGTACGGTGGGGAACAGGCCAAAAGTACCAGCTCAAGTTTATGCACTGGATTATCAAGGAGTGCCTGAGTCGACTGAAGTGGTCGAAGGTACCATTCCCATCTTCTACTGTTTAGATAGAGTTTTAATTGATCCTGGTGCATCTCATTCATTTGTTATTCCTGCATTTGTTTGTGATATAGACATAAAACCTGTTAGGTTACCCTTTGACCTAGAGGTTAGAACACCAATTGGGGACAAAAGTTTGATTACAAGTTTGGTGTATAAAAATTGTGAGTTATGGATTGGAGAGAGAAAATTAATGGTTGATCTGGTGAGATTGGACATTAAGGGGTATGATGTGATTATTGTGATGGATTGTTTAGCTAAACACCATGCTCAAATGGATTGTAGATTGAAAACAGTGGAATTCTGTATCCCGGGGGAAGCAACCCTGAGATTGGATGTTAAAGGAAGGTTGGCTTCATCAGCTCTTATTTCTGGGATTAGGGCTAGAAAACTTCTGAGTAAAGGGGATCAAGGGTATTTGGCTTTTCTTATAAACCCTCCGAATGATAAGGTGAAATTGGAAAATGTGCCGGTTGTTAAAGATTTTTCTGATGTATTTCCTGAGAAATTGGATTCTTTGCCACATGAACGGGCCATAGAGTTTAAGATTGATCTGGTACCTGGAATGGTGCCAATTTCTAAGACCCCCTATATAGTGGCTCCGGTCAAACTTAAAGAGTTGAAGATACAGTTACAAGATCTTTTGGAACGAGGGTTCATTAGAGAAAGTGATTCTCCATGGGGGGCACCGGTTCTATTTGTTAAAAAGAAAGATGGTAGTCTAAGGCTGTGTATAGACTATCGGGGGCTACATGATGTGACAATCAAGAACAAGTATCCCTTACCACTCATTGATGAATTGTTTGATCAATTGCAAGGGTCAGTAATATTTTCTAAGTTAGATCTTAGACAAGGGTACTACCAGTTGAGGATTAGAAAAGAGGATGTACTGAAAACGGCTTTTAATTCGAGATACGGCCACTTCGAGTTTGTAGTGATGCCCTTTGGATTGACTAATGATCCAGCCGCATTCATGGATTTGATGCAACGAGTATTTAAGCGCTACTTGGATTGATTTGTTGTGATTTTTATTGATGATATACTTGCGTATTCCAAAACCCAAGAGGATCATGCCAAACATCTGAGAATTGTACTACAAACCCTCCGAGAACACAAGCTGTTTGCCAAGTTCAGTAAGTGTGAATTTTGGTTGGAGGATGTATCTTTTCTAGGGCATAAAATTTCTAAGGAATGAATTGCAGTTGACCCAGCTAAAGTGGAAGCAATTACTAATTGGAAACGGCTTGAGAATCCGACTGAGGTTAAAAGTTTCTTAGGGTTGGCTGGTTACTATCGTCGATTCATTCAGAATTTCTCAAGAATCACTGGGCCTTTGACCGACTTGACTAGGAAACATGGAAAATTCATTTGGAGCCCTAAGTGTGAAGAGAGGTTTCAAGAGTTGAAGAAGCGGTTGACTGAGGCTCCAATTTTAACTTTACTTGATGGCAAAGAAGTATTTGTGGTGTATTTAGATGCCTCTAAGGATGGATTAGGCTGTGTTTTGATGGAAAATGGAAAAGTCATAGCATATGCCTCTAGGAAGTTGAAACCTCATGAACAGAGCTACCCGACACATGATCTAGAGTTGGCAGCGGTAATCTTTACTTTGAAAAAGTGGAGACATTCTTTATATGGAGTAACTTTTGAGGTGTTCACGGACCACAAGAGTTTAAAGTATTTGTTCTCTCAAAAGAAGTTGAATTTGAGGCAAAGGAGATTGGTAGAGTTCCTAGAAGACTATGATTGTTCAATAAAATATCACCCTGAAAAGGCAAATGTCGTGGCTGATGCGTTAAGTCACAAGGCTCAGGTAGCGGGGTTAATAGTGAAGGAGTGGAAAATGTTGGAACAAATGAGTGAGTGGAAACCTTGCTTAGGGACGTAAAAGGTTATTTTCGGGAATGTAGAACTAAAGTCCCCATTGTTGGAGCGGATCAAGGAAGCACAGTTGAAAGATCCCGTCGTGCAAAAATTCCTGGAGAAAGTTCAAAAAGGGGAAGCCCAAGATTTTAAGATAGGGCCCGAGGGTATATTGAGGTTCCGAAAAAGGATAGTAGTGCCAAACGATGTGGTATTAAAGAAAGAGATTTTGGAAGAAACACATCGGTCCAAGTATACCATCCATCCTGGGAGTAATAAGATGTATCAATATTTGAAAGAATTGTACTGGTGGGATGGATTGAAGAAAGATGTAGCCAAACATGTGCAGACATGTCTTACTTGTCAACAGGTTAAGGCCTAACACCAAAAACCCTCAGGACTCTTACAACGTTTAGAAATTCCTGAATAGAAGTGGGAGCATATTACCATGGATTTTGTCACTGGTCTGCCAAGGAGTCAAAAGGGTCACGATGCCATTTGGATAGTAATTGCCCGACTCACTAAGTCTGCTCACTTCCTACCAGTGAATATGAAGTATCCTTTGGAGAAATTGGCCAAACTTTATTTGGATGAGATAGTGAGGCTGCATAGGATTCCAGTGAGTATTGGTTCCGACCAAAACCCTAGGTTTGTTTCGAGGTTTTGGCAGAAGTTACAGGAGACCTTGGGAACTAAGTTGAAGTTGAGTATGGCCTATCACCCTCAGACAGATGGCCAGTCTGAGCGGACCATTCAGACTCTAGAAGACATGTTAAGATCCTGTCTAATGGATTTTGGAGAAAATTGGAGCCAGTACTTGACCCTGGTCGAGTTTGCATACAACAATAGTTATCATGCCTCAATTCAAATGGCACCTTATGAGGCACTCTATGGGAGAAGATGTCGATCACCGATTCATTGGGATGAAGTGGGTGAGAAAAAAATTCTTAACCCAACTGCTATACCATGGATTGAGGAAGTTTATGAGAAAGTGAAGTTGATTAGAGAGAGGCTTTTAACAGCTCAAAGTCGCCAAAAGAGCTACGCGGATAATAGGAGAAAATATTTGGAATTCGAGGTGGGTGATAAGGTCTTTTTGCTGGTTAAGCCAGTAAAAAGTGGGGTGGAGAATGTGAGGGCCTCAAAATTCTTTAAGGAGGGGAGAATGTGAGGGCCTCAAAATTTATTTTAAATTATTAATAACAATTATTATTTTAATATTACTATTGGTAATAATCTGTTTAATTATTTTAATGTTGTTCTCACACATATTTTCCAGAAAACTCAAATGAAAATTTATTTATATTTTTGAAAAAAAAAACTTAATTTAGCTTTATATTTATTATTCAGGTAGATTTTTAATATTCCATTCATCTTATTTTAAAATTCGCTCTTTTTGTATCAATTAGATAGAAAATGAGAAAAACACATTTTTCTAAGTAGAAATTTGGGCAATGACTTAAGTAGTACTGGAATGTAAGGATGATCACCGTAGGTTAGAAATGTTGTCCAGCGACTAGAGGTGAATTAAAAAGAGTGATTATAATTAGGAATTCGAAATCATAGTTTAAGTTGGATTAATCTCCTTGGACTAGAATCTTAATTAACCATCGTTTCTTCCACTTAATTCACCCCAAATCACTTCAATTTTATTCCTTTTCATTTCTCCCTCCTAACCGAGATTAACTCTTTAATCCCTAGCTAAGTGAGATAATTAATTTCCCTCCCAAAATTGCTAACTAAGCTTACTATTCGTGTGTTGACTTTTGGGGTTATAAGACAAGTTTTATGTCTTGTCTTTCTTTTTTCATTTAATTCATTCAAAATTGCTCAAAAATCCCCTCTCCTCTCTTCCCTCTCACCCGAACCAGCTCTCTCCTTTTTCCTCCTGTATCTTCATCAATTTATTCTCCATTTTCTCACTAAAACCACCAAACATCTTGCACCAATCTTGGCACAAGCTTGAAGCTTGGGTGATGAGCTTTGAGGAGGAAGTCTTGGGTGGTTAAAGCTTGCATTTTCTTGGTGTTTTGCTTGCCTCTAAGAAGAGGTAGAACCCTAAAAGCTCCATTCTTGTTCATTCTTTAAATTCCAAGCATGATATTAGGAATTGGGTTGTTGATAGGTTATTAGAACCTTGACTTGTGTTGTTTATGAAATTGTAATTGCTAAGCTTCCTTGAGTTGTTTTTGTTGGTTTAAGTTGTTGTGTGGGCTCTTGGATTCCCACTAGCATGTAAGATTGTGGCTTAGCATGAAAATGATGCAATGTGTGGTTATATATAGAATTTATGGGCTGATTTTGGACAAAAACCTTCAAGGGGAAAATCGAGAGGAAGAAGTAGGAAAATGAGGGTTATAATTTCTGATTTTTATCTTGATTTTCGTGGCTGAATTTTGGCTAGTTAAGGACGATTTTTGATGCCTAAAATGTTGGGTGTTAAGTTGTTATTTTCCCCCACAAAAATTTCTTTAAAAATGGTAGTAAGAACGAGTGCTAAGATGAGACTAAAATCTGGAAAATTTGAGCAGGTTTGCTGTCCGAACTTGAGGGCCTATTTTGCGCAAAAATTTGATAAAAGCTAATATCCTTTCTGATCACCATTGGGCTTAGGAAGGTTGAGACCATCTTAGGTTCGAAAATGGGGGCACATGGGGGTGGTTTAGATGTGTTAAAAGCAGTGAGAAGTAGAGGAATGAAACTTGGCAGGATTAAATCAACGATGTTGCGTCCACTTTGGACTATTAGAAAGCTATCTTCCCAAAGGAATTTTTATTTAAATTTTTGTGTGAACCTAGCATATATATGGAAGTATTAGTGTTCCAAATTTGGTAATTTTTGGGTAAGAAATCGTCACTCAAAAGAAGCCTAGAATGATGCCTTGTAAATCTAAAAATCATAAATTTCAGAATTGCGAACCAGCCCTGTTTGAACTACTATAATTTCTTGCTCGAGAGTCAGAATTGAGTGCCGTTGGTGGTGTTTTCTACAATTTTTGGTGAATTTTCAAAGTTGTCCGGTCGGCCAACCAGTTATGTTCTGTTTCAGTACTGTAGCAGTTTGTTAATCAAAAATCTGGGCAGTTTCTGTCCAAATTTTTAACTGGGTGCCTTCTACAAAGTTTTAGAACTTTAAAAGAGGTTTCCAATGGCACCAAGCTTGCAAAATTTGGACTTGCATAACTCAAGTTACGATTTTCCAAAGATTTCAGCTCAAATTCTTAAACTAAGTTTGGTCGATTAACTAGAAAACTCATCTTCGTTCTCTTCTAATTATTTTAGGGTGAAGTGCTGATTTGCCATTTGACCAAAATTTGGATTCCGACCCCTATTTTGTCGGTGAGTTTCCAATGCATGTTAAATGCTTTGTGTGTGAACGTGCTTCGTGGCATTTTACGTGTTTAAAATGTGAAATTTGAAATTGTTGAACCGCTTGCTTAAAGGAGAGTATACTTTATTGCTCCCTTCTAAGTAGAGTTGGTGACTTAAGTGTTTTTGCCTGTATTACAATTTGGGGAAGAAAAGTGTTGTATAACCACTCTTGGCCGCGTCCTTTGAGTGGTTAAGTGCTTAAGTGTTTAAGTGTTTGGCGTGTGGGCCTGGTAGGGGGAGTTCGGTGGAAGGAGTTTGGCGTGAAGAGTCGTCTACTTGGATTGAAAGTCGATGGAGTATCGACGACTCTAAATGTTCGTGAACTGTGGATTTGAGCTCCTAAGATCCAACGTATCCTACTTGCATGTTTAATTTCTTTGCTTCATGTGTTTATGTTACCGCCTATTAATTTACTGTGTATATGCATGTGCATGACTTTTGGAGACTCACGAGCTTTTAGCTCACTCTGTTTCCACTTTGTTTTTTTTTTCCTTACCAGGCGACGAGAATCCAGGGATCTAACTAGGTTTAGCTTTGTATTTTGGCTTTTGTCTCGCGCATGAAATATGATCTGTATATTCTTTTGGTCGAATACTTTGGACTCATGGAAATGTATTAAACTATGGCTCGAGGATTTCAGTAGTTTTGAGATGATATCTGTAATTTTAAGCTTAATCATTACTTTACAATTTGCGACGTTATTGTTGAGGTGAATTTTGGTTTTATCTTTTAAGTTAGTATTTTTGGATGTGTGAGTCCTGGCGAGAGTTGGGCAGGCAGCCCGCCAACCCCCTGGTTAGCCTTAGGGGGAGGTGGGGCTATTATAGGTGGGGCTGAAATTCAAAGTAACAATCATACACTTAGATTACAAGTTCTTAAGAGTGATTTTAGCAAGAAAATACTCATTGAGTAAGAATTGTTAGTCTTGTAGTGTGAGTTCATTAGGAACTTTTCAATTGTGAGCAAGTTGATCAAAAGTGTAGCTTTGGGACAGTTTTCTGTAAGAGTGTAAACCTTCCTAGCCTGACTAAGTGCAGCTTGGGGCAAGGAGGAAGTGATCCTTCTATTGTACACAAAGTTGATCAAATTCATCAAGTTGAAGTTGCTCATATTGAGGATTTTCTCTTCAAGCTCAAGTGGAGTTTTGAAGAAGTTTTGTTTGCTTTCTATCATCTATTTTTTAGCTTACTTTCTGAATTCATTGATTGAAATATCACCTATACTTCTTGGTCTTGATTGCTAATTTGCTTGTCAAATTAATTGAGTGAAAAAATTACTTTTAATCACGAAAAAGGGGCACTATTTGATTAGTTCTTAATCAACCTAATTCACCACCCCTCTTAGGTTGTCTTTGGGCCTTACAAATGGTATCAGAGCTTGGCCTCTAGGATCAAGCTTAACGCTTAGAGTAAAGATGACAACCAACAATTCCATGTTTGTAGAAGGTCAATCAGTTACTAGGCCACCTATGTTCAATGGATCAAATTATATTAGTTGGAAAGAACGTATGATTATATTCTTGCAATCTATTGACATTGATCTATGGTTTATTGTTAATGAAGGTCCCTATATTGCAACTTTTGATGATCCTATTACTCATGCTCCTAGATTAAAAACAAGGAATGAGTTGATTCGCGAGGATAGGGCTAATCTCACATCAAATGCAAAAGCCATGAATGTTCTATATACTGCACTAGATTCAAATGAATCCATTAAGTGAAAGGATGTAAATCTGTCAAAGAAATTTGGGATAAGTTAAGGGAGATTCATGAAGGTAGTGAGGATGTGAGAGAACAAAAGAAGTCCATTTTAGTCACTAAATATGAATCATTCAAACTAGAACCTCATGAAAACATAGACAAAATGTATTGTCGATTCAATGATCTTATTAAGGATTTAGAGGTGTTGGATAAAGAATACAGCCTTGGTGAAAAGAATAGAAAGATTTTGAATGCTCTACCTAAAGAGTGGGAGAACAAAATAACTACTATTGAGGAAGCCAAAGACTTGAATTCTATGTCTATTGAGTTTCTTATTAATTCTCTAACATCTTATGAATTGGAACTTAAAAGCAAGGTACAAGATGAATAGGAGGCAAGAGCAAAAAGAAGCATTGCTCTAAAAGCTGCTCAAGATGAGGATGACTCGGCCTCACTAGAGAGAGAAGATGGTGATTGTGATGATAGTGATCTTGCACTCATCACCAAAAGTTTCAAAAGGATACTCAACAAAAGAAGATTCAGAAAGGGAGGACCTAGCAATCAAAATCACAATCAGCTCAACACGCGATGCAAAAGGAAGACAAGATGCTAACAAGAAGCAAGGAGATAAGTGCTTCGAGTGTGGGCAACCTGGTCACTATGCGGCTGAATGTCCAACAAAGAAGAAGAAAGAAGTGAAAAATGAAAGAAAACCAAGATTCAATAATTTCCAAATTGCTTGGAATGAATGCAACTCGGAAGGAGAAATCGAAGAAGAAGAGGAATCTGCTCAAATAGCCTTTATGGCTATTGGTGACAATGAGGTAACCTCTTGCAGTCCTCAATATGAAAGTGATGATGAAGACGATGATCTTGAGTCATTTGTTGGAAAATTACATGAAAGCTTAAAAGAGTCTTATGCTAGAAATAAAGAACTAAAGCAGAAAATTACCTTTCTTTTGCAAGCCAATGCAAATTTGTTTCAAGACAACGAAAAACTAAAATATAATAATGATTGCCTAATAAGAGCTGAAATAGAGTTACAACATGAACTCGATAGAAAAAGAAGTCTTTGTGAAATGTTTAAGGAAAAACAAAATGACTTGAAAAGAAGAATGGATAATCTAGACATGATCCTCCAAAACAAAAAACAAAATGTTTCTACAAGAAATGTATTGAAGCCTCACTTTAATGCCTATGAAAGGAAACTAACCTTTAGTTCAAATGAATTCACAATCCATAGAAAAAAGGAATTAGATTTATTAAGCAAATTCATATAAATGATTCTACCATTATGTGTGATTTTTGTTGTGAAGTAGGCCATTTGAAGTATGATTGCTATGTAAAAAGAAATATGAGAATTGGAATGAAATATATGTGGTTAGTTAAACATGATTCTAACCATCAAGGATCCAAAAATTAAAAAGGGTACCAAGCATTCTATCTCTTGTGTAGGTGAAAATTGAAAAAGCTATAAAAGAATCAAAGTGGTTCATTGATAGTGGATGCTCAAGGCACATGACTAGTGATCCATCACAATTCATCAAACTCAAATCAAAATCAAGTGGAAAGGTGACTTTTGGAGACGACATGAAAGCCAAAACAATTGGAGTAGGTGATGTTGGTAAGAATGGTGAAACATTTGTGCATAATGTTCTCTTAGTAGATAATTTAGGTTACAATTTGCTTAGTGTTAGTCAATTATGTGATAAAGACTTGTTTGTTTTATTAAAAAATCATGAATGTCTAGTTCTTGACTCAAAATTCAATATCATTTTCAAAGGAAAAGGTTCAATGATATCTATGTTGTAATTCTTGACAAAATTGATTCTTCTAGTTTTAAATGTCTTAAGATTTCAAGCGAAGACCGTTGGTTGTGGCATAGAAGACTTTGTCACTTTAACATGGATGCGATAAATGAAATTTCCAAAAAGGAACTTGTTAGAGGCTTGCCTAAGATTAAGTTTGAAAAGGATAAGATTTGTGATGCATGTCAATTTGGCAAACAAACTAAAACATCTTTTAAACCTAAAAGAAACATTTCTACATCTAAGCCATTAGAGCTTTTACATCTCAATTTATTTGGTCCTACACCTATTGCTAGCCTAGGTGGTAAAAGATTTTGTTTTGTAATTGTTGATGATTATTCTAGATATACATGGACTATTTTTCTTGCTCACAAAGATGATGCTTTCAAAAGTTTTGTCTATCTTTTTGAAAAAGTGCAAAATTTACTTGGTTTACATATTATTAAAGTTAGAAGTGATAATTGTTCGGAATTTAAATATTGTGGATTTCCGAAATTTTGTGATCACAATGGGATAACTCATGAATTTTCTATTGTAAAAACTCCTCAACAAAATGGTGTTGTTGAAAGGAAAAATAGGACACTTGTTGAAGCCATAAGAACCATGTTGAGTGAAAATGATTTACCAAAATATTTTTGGGCGGAAGCCGTAAATACGGCATGTTATGTAATGAATAGAGTCTTGTTAAGACCAATTTTAAACAAAACTCCTTATGAGTTGATGTTTGATAAAAAGCCAATTGTTGGTTATTTTAAAGTTTTTGGATGCAAATGTTTTATTTTAAATATTAAGGAACACCTTGGAAAATTTGATAAGAAAACCGATGAAGGTATTTTCTTGAGATATTGTGAAAATAAAAGGGGATATAGAGTTTACAATAGAAGAGCTCTTGTGATTGAAGAAGCAATACATATTATATTTGATGAATCTAATGACAATTCTTCCAATAGTACTTGTGTAGATGATGATGTAGGTATTCAAAAGGATTTTGAAAAGCTTACACTTCAAGAAGAAAACAATGGTGAAGTGGAAGAAAATTCAATGGAAAATGGGTCTCAAGGAAACCGGATGCTAGATGAAGAAGACATGGATGATGATGCACCAAAGGATCTTCCTAAAGTTTGGAAATTCATTCAAAATCATCCTAAGGACTTGATTATTGGTGATCTATCCGAAAGGGTAAGAACTCGTTCCTCATCAAAACTACTACTTGACAATTTTGCATTTGTCTCTCATATTGAGCCTAAGAACATTAATGATGCTTTGAAAGATGATTATTGGATAGTAGCTATGCAAGAGGAATTAAATCAACTTGAAAGGAATAATGTTTGGACTTTAGTTAAAAAATCTCAAAATTATCCTATCATTGGCACAAAATGGGTATTTAGAAATAAACTAAATGACAAAGGTGAAATAGTAAGAAATAAGGCTAGACTGGTAGTTAAGAGGTATGCTCAAGAAGAAGGTATAGATTTTAATGAAACTTTTGCTCCCGTAGTTAGATTAGAATCAATAAGAATGTTTCTTGCATTCGCTTGTTTCAAAGGTTTTAAATTGTATCAAATGGATGTTAAAAGTGCTTTTCTAAATGGCTTTATTGATCAAGAGGTCTATGTGGATCAAGCTCCCGGTTTTGAAAGTGATAAATTTCCTAATCATGTGTTTAAGCTATCAAAAGCCTTATACGGTCTAAAACAAGCTCCTAGAGCTTAGTATGAACGTTTAAGTGGTTTCTTGATTGAAAATGGTTTCAAAAGAGGCATTGTAGACACTACTCTTTTTACAAAACAAAAATCAAATGATTTCCTTATTGTGCAAATTTATGTTGATGATATTATATTTGGTGCTACTAATGAGCGTTTGTGCAAGGATTTTTCCACCATTATGCAAAATGAGTTTGATGGGAGAATTGAACTTCTTCCTCGGACTCCAAGTTCTTCAAACGCGTGAAGGAACCTTTATCAATCAAATTAAGTACACTAAAGAGCTTCTCAAGAGGTTCGGCATGGAAGATTTAAAGCAAGTGGGAACACCAATGTGTACGTCCACCAAGCTTGAAAAGGATGAAGAAGGAACTAATGTAGATGAGAAAAAATATAGAGGTATGATCGAAAGCCTTCTCTATTTAACCGCAAATAGACCGGATATTATGTTTTCTGTATGTTTATGTGCTCGTTTTCAATCTTGTCCAAAAGAATCTCATTTGAATACCGTTAAGTGAATTTTTCGTTATTTAAAAGGAACTATGAATTTTGGTGATGAATTTACCTTGTGTGGATATACGGATGCTGATTTTGGTGGTTGTAGGATTGATAGAAAAAGTACTAGTGGTTCATGTCATTTTTTTGGAAATTGTTTAGTCTCTTGGTTTAGTAAGAAACAAAATGCTATTTCTTTGTCAACAACTGAAGCGGAATATGTTGCCACTAGTGCATGTTGTGCTCAATTACTATGGATGAAACACACCTTGAATGACTTTGGTTTAACATATGATAATATGCCTATATTCTGTGATAACATTAGTGCCATAAATTTGACAAAAAATCCCATTCAACATTCTAGGACAAAACACATAGACATTAAACATCATTTCATTCGTGATCTTGTTCAAAAAGGTGAAATTTGTGTGAATTATGTTTGTTCAAAAGACCAAATTGCTGACATTTTCACAAAAGCCCTGTCCTGAGATCAATTTGCTTATCTTTGTTCAAAATTGGACATCTTAGAAAAGGACTCTTAAGTATTTCTAGTCGAATCCTATCGGACGTCCGTTCATCAGTCGAATCCTATCGGACGTCCGACCCTGATGAACGGACGTCCGACAGTGTTCTTGGTTATTTTTCAGAAAATGCTATCGGACGTCCGACCCACGAAAAGTCGCACCTTATCAGGTCATATCACTTCATTTCCATCAGTCAAACCACATTAATTCGAACGCACCTTCCCCAACCAACTGAATTCAAAATTCCAATTTCCCAGCCAAATTTACATCAATTCTCAAAATTGAAAGCTCAGATTTTCTCTCTAACCCATTACGGACTAAAAATCACTCATTTTCTTCACTATAAATCACATATCTCTCTACCCCCAAATCACAACCGAAACCCTAAAACTTCATTTCTCCTCTTTCTGGACTGCCTAATCGATACATTTTCATCCCAATTGCTGGTTCAACACTTTGCATCTCACCTAGTCTCTTCATCGTTGCTCAAAACACACACACACTACACTATGGTGCGAACTAATGGAGCTTCCTCAGTTACCGGACGCAAACGAACTTTGAGAGATGAAGATGCTTCTACTCCGAAGGCCAAACGAATTTCATCAAGGATCAGACGTGGTTTTGCTACTGCTCAGACACCCCGTACCACTCAAACAGACCCTCAGGTTATCACAGAACCCATTTCCTTGCCTAAGTTTATTGATGATGAAACTGAGTCCAGATTTGCTTTATTTTCTCAAAAAAGCTTCATTATTCAAAGGTGTATTGATCCTTCTGAGTTTAGGAAAATTGATCTTGAGTCAGTCCTTAAGCTTTTTGAATTCCAGAAATGGTCTCATATCATTACTATGCCAAACATCTACTATCCAAATATGTTGTACCAGTTCTTTGCCAATCTTAGGAAAGGAAACTCTCGTGATGAACTGAAATCTCGTGTAAATGGTGTTGATTTGGTGTTTGACTCTGATATAGTTAATGAAATTTTGAAAACAACCATCGAATTTGGCTGCAAGAGCAAGATTGCCAATTTCTTTTTTTATAAGGAAAATCCAACTAGCATGAACCATTTCAATGCTGAAAAATTGATGACATATTTTCAATCCCCTTTTCAAACTCCTATGGATGCTAAGTTGGAGGATTTAAGTCCTAAAAATCTTATCATTTTCTCCATCATATCAAACTTGCTTGTACCTACTGATGGCCATCATACGGATGCCAATAAAATGGAATTATACTTTTTTTACTGTTTTATTGAAAAAATTAGGATTGATTTTGGTTTTGTCATGTGCAAGTTTTTAATGAAACTTTGCACTGACACAAGACGAAAATTGTCTTATGGAAAGTTCTTAACTCCTGTTTTTGAGCATTACAAAGTTCCCATCAGTGGTGTATGTCCAAAGGATAAAGCCAGATCTGTTTTTTCAAAATCCTATTTTGAAAGGAAAAACTTGAAGTTTTTTAATGATGCTTGGTGCACTAAAGAAGCTGCATCTGAATCATGTTCCAAGAAAGCCCACGACACTCCCATCTCTCCTAGTATCACCAAAACCCTTCGATTCACTCCTAGTCCATCCATTCATCGAATCTGTGTCAAAAAGATGGTGAAGAAACTGAAGAAGAAGACAAATCAAATTATCAGCTAATCCGAAGACGATCTGGAACAAGATCCATGTTCACACTTTAGGCACTTTGAGAAGCACTTGCACTTCACAATTAGATTGCACAAATTCTTTTTGTTCTCTTTTGCTAATGATGGAAGAGTATTGAACTCTTTTGCTGTTTTCTGCTGTACTGATGTGGAGAATCTATACTCCACTACTTTTGTTAACTTCGTTTGCAGTTATATTAATTTGATAACTTTGATTTCCTTTCATATATGTGCTGAGTCTGTGTGATGCTGTGTTCGAATGAATTTGGATTGTGGTGTTTTAATATTGAATTTGGACTGTTGTGGATTGAAGTATTGCAATCCTGATGGTATAATATTGAAATTCTACTTGAATTTTGAATTTGTAACTCCTAGTATCACCAAAATCGACCAAAACCCTTCGATTTTGGTGGAAGTATAGAATCTTTTGGATCTAATAGGAATTCCTTTTATGACACCCTAAGTTGGTTTGTTTAATACACTCCTGTTATCAATTTGTTTGATTTGTTTGAATTTCATATCTGTTGAGTTTGATTTATTTGAATTTCTTATATGCTGAACTTGACATGGTAACTGTACTATATGACATATCTACGGGTGGCTCGTAATTCTTTATGTGTATATAGATTGTATGTTGTGAGATTGGTAAATTGTTACTGTTTAGATAGATTTTTGATACATCATACTCAAGTTTAATTTAATATGTGGAAAGTTGGATTCAAAGACTCCATTTTAAAGTTTGCCAATGTTAACTCTCTTTCTTCTCCTGAATCACTACACTTGAAAGTATCATAAATTTTGAACAAAAAATGATGATTTTTCATATATTAAGTTATCTTTGAAAGTTGTACAAACTTTTCAAAATTTATTTTCTTATGTGGATTGTTTAAATGCTCTCAATAATTTCCGTTTAAGGCTTTGGTCTTGGATATCAAAAGGTGTGAGAACCCTAGAAATTTCATGCATATATTTCACCCTAGAAATTCCATATATACATTACCATTTAACTCATTTAAGTGCATATAAATTTCTTTAGTGCATTAGTGACATGTTTTCCCCTAAGTGCATTCATTTCGTTTGATTATACTTGATTAAGGATTGAACTCTAGAATTAGTGAGAACTTCTTGCATGGTTTAATTGCCAAGAAAATAGGATGTGTTGGTTGTTAATTGGAGACTAAATTAAATTGGAGGAGTTAGAAAGCAATTAATGGAGATTTTTGTTAGCTAATGGCCAAGAAATCACCACTTGTCACCCTAGGATTCAAACTTTGACTTGATGGCTTTTTCCCTCCAAACTTATCTCTTTAAAAACAACACAATTTCAGCTTCATTTTGAGGAGGTCTTGGACGAGGTGGGAGAGAAAAAGAGGAGAAAATTCACAAAAAAACCAACCTAAATCTTGCTTAGTTTGATAGGAAATCAAAGAGAGGAAGTTGGTAGCACTATAACCATCAATCTTCAAGCTTGGTAGGGGAAGATTTTGGTTGCTTGAAAAGTTACTTCTTTGGCTTCTTAAGGTATTTTTCTATCCAAACCCTAGTTCTATGATCCTAAAAGTTAATCTAATGAAGGTTGTTAGTGATGTTTATGGAAGGATGATGCTTGAAAACCTAGTTTTTAGGCTTGGATTCTTGTAGTTGCAACTTGAGAATTGATTTGATTTTATGCCTACCATATGTTTGATGAAATGCTTAATGACTTATGATGCTTTGATGATGGAATTAATTGCTGTTTTAGCTTGTTAAACACCTTGGCAAATGATGGAAATAACCTTAAGGGGTTGATTGAAGAAATTGCACCAAAGCTGGAATTTCGCAGAAAATCAGGTTGGAAAAATAGTGAACTTCCCGAGGTTACTGTTGACTGTAGAAAATGAATTAGCATCCGAGCCTTATACCGTTAGAAATCCCTATGAACCTAGTTTTAAACGCCGCTGACGGAGCTTGATTTTGATTTTTCTATGTCGAGTTATGCCTGTTTTCCCGAGACTGTTCGTCCAGCCTGAATTTTTCCGACAGTTTTTCTTGCTTCTCTGATATTTGCCATTTTGAGTGTGGTAAAGCATGAACTGATACCTGACCTCTTCATGAAAGTTGTAGAGCTATGTCTTGGCTTCGAAACACCATAAAGTACACTTCAATCTGATAAGCGTGGCCACAGTTATGATCAAGTTACTGAACCTTGACAAACCTGTCCAACATTGATTTCATTTCTGCGATTGCTTCTTTTAATCCTTTCGATTCTCGTGTCTTCTTGCCGTGCCCCGACCCACTCATGCGTGGTTCTAGGATGTTTTTAAGACTTTTATTTGCTCATCTTCATAAACTGGATTGGTCATTTCGTGATTTGTGCATCCAAAATATGACTCTTATCCCATGAAAAGAAACATTTAGCATATGCATTTGCTCACGTTCGGTTGGGCAGCCGAGCTTAAATATGTTCCATTTTATTTGATATTAGACTTTGAAGGAGGAAGTAAGGAGGATTTGGGTGCGAATACTTGAAGATATTTCACTCGACTCGGTGAGTGTTCCAATGCTTGTTACTTGTTAAATGTGACTAGTTGGATTGTCTAATCTTGACCTACTTGATTATGTGAACTACTTGAAATCTGTTGGCTTGGACACTCTCTTGTGTTATTATGATCGACGAGTCGCACTTTATCACACTCGATTTCTTTTGCTTGAACTGTATATCCTTGATATCATTGCGGATACTTGTGGATTTGGCCCTTGCTTATATTTGATGTGAGTCATTTGGGTAATATCCCATCGACTAATCTGCTTAGAAGCTTGTTTACAGTGCTTGTTACCCCGTGTCAGAAATGGCCACTTGTGTGATATCACAAGGGCTAATCTTGTTATTAGTTCTTGGGACTCGTGATCGAGTCCACTCCATCGCTCGTGGTCAATCGAGCCGAGGGCTTAGTCGAGTAGAATAATGATGCCCTTGGATCCCCGCTTTCTTGTTTTGGTATACTGAGTATTACCTCGTGTTGGTGTTCGGGCCGGTAAGGTGGGAGAATGGGTGAACGGGTATGGCTGACGAGTGGGGTTCTACTTTGATATTAATTCTTGCATTTCCTTGGTTGACGGAGTGTCAACGGACTTGGATCAAGTTGTTGTTTGGAACTTGGCTCCCGAGAGCCATCTGTATCCTTTATATTTAAATTGTTATTTAAGTGATCCTTGTGCACCGATCTTCCAAGGTAAGAGAAGCTTGAGTCGAACTCCTCGTGAGCACCGATCTCCGAAGTCGAAGCGGAGGTAGTGCATAGGCACCATCTCCGGTTGTGCTCGGATCATCTCGTACTTATACTTGAAATTCCAAATTTTATTGCAAATGTGCTAGTGTGATTGTTTATCAAAATCTTTGTGGTGCAAATGTGCTAATTGCTATTTTGCATGCCTGTCTTTTGGAACATCACTGGGCTTTTAGCTCACCCTATTTTCCTTTTGTTTTCCTTAGCAGGGGGATTTGCTTGAGCTTAGGATTGGAAGACGTGCAAGTAGTTTAAGTTTTTGTTGTACTTTTGTTTAAGGGTGAATGTACTAGCAAACCCTATCATGGATAAGTTTAGAGGTTGATTTTGTATCCTTAAATACCCTGTTATGTTTTAAGTTGGAATGGTGGTATGAAACTTATGTATATATGTTGGTTGACTTTTGAATTTGGGAGTTTTAGTTTTGTAAGTTGTGAGTTGTTGGTTTATATTAGCTATTGAGTCCTGGCGAGAGGCTGAGGCCCCCTAGGGTTCCCTAGGGAGAAGTGAAATGTCACAAAGGAAGAAAAGATTTCATGTATATATATATTGTCCTTAGTAACTTGTTCCTTTCTCCTTAACGTAATTACATATTTAGTTTTGAAACAATCATGAATGTAAAAAAAATTATTCTTGTTCAAAGTATTCTATTTAAGGTTAAACTAGACATTCTTTTTTTAGTATGTTAATCATTTTGAATTTCGTCCCATAGATTTATATTTTGCCGTTGACGGAAAAGGATTTTTATACAATGGTTGTTTGTAATACCAAATACATATCTAGGGATATGTGATGGAAGAAAGGTATGTTGTAAAAACAAAATTTATTTTGTTAAGGAATATCCTACTTTTCTAATTGTTTATATACTGAAAGTTGCTAGCTTTCTATTGGGGAACTGTTGGGTTATTCACTTTATGCAGATTATTCTTGAATTTGAACGAGACTTGTGTAACATGTGGTTACTTGTGTAACATGTGGTTGAGTAATGATGTAGTGTGTCTGGTGCTTGATTTCATTCATGTATATTTAGATCGGGTGGTTAGTTGGAAGTTGGGAAGGATAGTTTCATCGGATATATTGATGCTTCGAGGGCCGGTTTAGGGTGTGTGCTAATGCAAAATGAAAGTGTGATTGCCTTGCCTCTAGGAAGTTAAATCCCATGAACTAAACTACCTGACTCACGACTTGGAATTAGCAGCCATTGTTTTTGCTTTAAAGAAATGGAGACATTATTTGTATGGAGTGGTTTTTGAAGTTTATACGGACCATAAAAGTCTTAAGTACCTGTTTTCTCAGAAGGAGTTAAGTTTAAGACAGCGTCGATGCATGGAAGATGCACAAGAGGAGGTTAAGACAATACGTCAGAGACTTCAAACTACCTAAAGTCGGCAGAAGAGTTACGCAGATAATCGAAGAAAAGACTTGGAATTTGAGGTTGGTGATAAAGTATTTCTTAATATCACTCCACCGTGAAGTGTTACATCAGAAAAAAGAAAGCCTCAGCCAAAATACGTGGGACTAATTGACTATTAAATGAAATATTGAGCACAGGGTTTCTTATATTATGGGAAAAGAAGAGAATTGTGTGGGATTGATTTGAAAAGTGATAGGTGAGTTTCTTGAACAATGGTACTAGTTGAAATCTATGGGAGTTAATTTGACCTAGGTTAATCATAGAATTCAATGTGTTCTTTAGGGTTTAATCTCCATATGTATGTCTATGAGATTGGATGTGATTCTTGGATTGACTGCTTAAGTGAGACTTCTTGTGAATTTTCTATGAGACCTATTCTTTGGATTTGAACTTGGAGATTGAGGCTTTGACTAGAAACCCTAATGCTGGTGATTCATGGAAAAACTGATAGGGATGGACATGCAGGAATAGTTTTGAGTGTGTCGAGTGCAAGTTGGAATGTCGAGGACGACATTCTCTTAAGGAGGAGAGATTGTGAGGACCCGAAATTTCTTGAATTATTTGCTTATATTTCTTGTGAGAGCCCTAAATTTTTCATGAATTATTTGTCCTTGCATTTATTTAAGTGCATATCATTTTTTTTAAACATTGGTAGCATAAAGTTTTCATTAAGTGCATTATTTCCCTTTTCAGTACTCTATTTTGTATGCATTGTATGATATTAATTTGGAATTTCATTTTACATGTTTCATGTAGCCAAATACATCAAACTTATAAGGTATTAAGTAGGTTATATTTTACATTGAGGGATTAGTGGATAAATGTGAAGAATTTACTCCAATTCATGTTCCAAATTGAGCCACTTGTCAACCGTCCACTAATGTCTTGACTTAAGCCTTTCTATTTAATCTCTTGTTTTCAAAAATTCAAACCAAATTCCCTCTCATTTTCTCTCTCCTCTTGGCCAGCCACAACAAGCAAGAAAAACACTAAACCCTAAGCTTGAATCTAGCAATTTTAGTGAACGAAAAACATCTTCAAGTGAAAAACCTAGTTAGGTTGATACTTGATGTGACGACCCCACCTCTCCCTAGGGCGTACCCTAAGGTATCCGTGGAGCGCCTGCCCAATTCTCGCCAGGACTCACTACAGTTCCTCAATTCGATTATGAGCATTTTCTTCCCATAACAAAATAACTTTAATATTCTCCAGTCAAATGTAGCATTTAAACCCCAAATCTTCCTTAGTGAGCCACAGCTGTCCCAAACTATAATTACAGATACAAAAGTTTATCCATTCAGAATTTCGTAAGTACAAACCACATTACAGTGATTACATCAAAATACAGCTTAAAGTCTCCAAACCAAACATCCTAGAGCAAACTCTGGAGGCTCTCGTTCTCAAACCCTGCAAAGGAAAACAAAATTGGAAGGAATGAGCTAAAAGCCCAGTGAGCGATCCCAAAACATGCAAACACATAGTAGCATTGAAACAGTATACATATATCAGTTAAGCACTCGTTAGATCAATACAACTCAGTTTGAAAGTATAATATTTATAAATCACATAAACTGATAAACACTCAGTGAAAGGATACAGTATTCACTGAAAGTAGTTGCAGTCCATCTGGCCCATCACTCAACCCCCTACTCCTCCTTATAACCCCCAGTGGTAATACTCGAGTATACCGTACAGTGCCCTAAGTTATCAACCTACCGGACCGAATCCGCTTCTGGCTCGAATAGGTCGATAATGAAGGGGAAAAGGCCTTGTTCAGCCTATGTGTTAGTACACATGGCCTACAATCATGCACAAATAATATACAAACAGTGGAAAAGCACACAGTTGAACAGTAAAATAAAAAGTAGGCCGAGTGCGATAAAGTACACACTCGCCCTTCATATAATCATTGAAAAGCATTAAAAACATTTGAATGAGCAATTCATTCACAATTATGCAAGGAACACTCACCAACAGTTGAGAGCAAGCGAGAAAAATCTAGAAGATCAAACACGTTCTTCGATATCCACGGAATCACCTGAGATATGAAAATCCATTTTCGACTGTGAAATGACGTGACGTGCATGTACTCAGTGAACTAAAATTCTCGAGAAATGCTTATAAACGCTTAAAACAGCAAAGAGAGCACATGCATGGGCATTAGACGAAAAACGGGCAAGAACAGAACGAAAACAGAAAACACACACTAGAAGGTGAAGATGATAGTTTTGACACCCTATACGCCGTTACTCCTAACTCAGGCTACAGGTATCAGATTAGAGTGCACGAGGTGCCGTTTCAAAGCTAAGAGAGCAACCTACAACTTTCATGAAGACCACTTCTGCCTAGATTCACTCCTTCTGGGTCAAAAGTGCAAAAAAATTTCCAGAAATTTTAATGTCAGAATTTCCGATAGGCTTGATTCAAATGGTCATAACTGAGCGCTCAAAAATCCAAATCAAGAAATTCTGGATGCGTTGGAAAGCTAGAACGAAGGGCTATAACTTTTGTGTTTTGGCAAAAAGTCAAATCACAAAGGATCAACATGAAAAATGGAGCCAAAGTTGCTGCTTGGTCAACTCTGTTTTCCGGCTCTACGCCCAAATGCATTGCATTCCAACCAAAACACGCACATGCAAATCCGATGATTCAAAAGCGATGTCAAACATGCAAATGCTGCCCCTAAACATCTTAGCTCTACACTAAGGCTGTCTACAATGCATGGCCTAACACCCAATGTTCATAATTCATTCAAATTGGTTCCAATTCGGCTACACCTCATGCATTCCTAATCAATTCCCATCATTGAACTTCTAATGGAGTGTTAATCATCCATTTACACTACCACACACACAAAGGTGATCCAAGATCATTAACCCTCTTGTTGGCCGAAACTTACAGCATGAAAATCATTCAAATTTAAACCATAATTTCACAAGTTAAGCTAAGAACAAGCATTAATTGCATCCAACCACCAATCACAAGCATTAACTTCCAACATTAAAGCTTGAAATCAAAACCCTAACCCTAACCCTAACTAATATTCATGGCTAGGCATAAACACATAGAAATCAACCAATCTAATTCGTAGAATCATCTCAGAAGCTATCAGTGATCATGAATTAACCCAAAACAAGAACAAAATCCATCATGTTTATCAAATTAAAGCAAATTCCAGCTTACATATAAAGGGAAAAACACCTTCTTGGCTTATGTTCTTGTTGCAATTGTAAGCTCCCAAGTTAGTCCACTTATCCTCCTATCTCAACTTCAAGATTAGATGGTTGGAACACAAGATTTCTCTTATTTTTCTCTCTTTTCCTCTCTTCTTTTCCTTCTCCTTTCCCACGGTTTTTTTTCCCTTCTTTCTTTCCCTTGCTTGGCCGGCCCTCTTGTGCTAGAAATAGCTAAAGGATGACACTCCAAAGATATTTAGGCCTTAGTCAAAAGTTGGTCAAATTTTTCATGCTTAATTAAACCTACCAACTTAGGTTATTTTCACCCTTGCCCAAGTAATTTCCTTTCCTATCAAATTATTCCATAGGTGCTCAATTCAACTTAGTCTATCAAAGCTTAATCACACCTACTTAGGCCACTAATCACCTAGGAATCCTAATCATTCTTCTTAATCATGCATTAACACGCATAAAATCCAAGAGGTAACAAACTCGTAGTTGGACAAAAACTTAAAGTCGTTTTCAAAACTAGGGTTTTACAAAACCAAACTAGGGTTTTCCACAGACAAATTACGGTTTTATCGAAATTTTGGGTTTTCGGGACAACTAGGGTTTAAATTTCAAAATAGGGTTTTTAGGCTCGTAAAACAAAATAGTTAAAACAAAACACTTTAAGAAGTAAAACAAACCGTATAAACACCTTGGCAAACAACAATCACTATAATTAACATTATTTCATATTTTCCAAAAATTGGGAAAATCGGGGTCTCACAATCTCTCCTCCTTAAAAGAATTTCATCCTCGAAATTCATACCTTCTACTACCTCAGTCGATCTTGAAATCTGTTGACCAAGAAGGTTATATGTTGTAGCCGGTGCTCGCGGTCGGTTCCCTTCTTCAGTAACTTGTTAAGAAGTAGTTACATTTCCTTGGCGAAGATTATTCTCTCTTAGTTGCTTCCTTGGATAGTGGCTAACTTGATGGTCGGCACTCCCACAATGCAAACATTTTCACCCTTTCGCCCAACAGTTGTCCTAAGTGTGATTGCTTTTCCCACAGTATCCACAAGTCGGTTGGACAACCGTGGCTTGACTTCCCAGCGGTGTTTCCTTTGATTGGACCCTTCTTGTTTGAGTTCCTTGTGATGTAGCCCCTTCTAGCTGCTCTATCTCATGAGAAGAATAATTGTGAGAACCCTAAAAAAAAAAAAGGAAAGAGAGGGAGAAAAGAAGGAGTTTTACTTGAGTGCATCATATAATCAGTAATGCATAAATTTTCCTAAAGTGCTCAATTTCATGTGTCTTGCATGGTTTAATTTAGAATTTTATTTTTCATATTTTATCTAGACAAAAGCATGAAACTTATGTGGTATTATGTGAGTCACATTTTAATTAAGGGATTTGATGGCAATTTGCAAAGATATTATTCCATTCTTGGCCAAGATAATGCCACATATCAACCGTCCCATGACATCTTGACTTAAGCCTTCTTATTTAATCCTTCAATTTCAAAAATTTGAATCAAATTTCCCTCTCTTCTCTCACCTCATGGCCGGCCACTTCAAGCTTGAAGAACACCAAACCCTAAGCTAAAAATTAGTCATTCTAGTGAAGGAAAACAACTTTGAGTGAAACCCTAGGCTAGATTACTACTTAAGCCTCAAGCTTTGTTGCATGAAGTGAAGTTCTTGGGTGGATTTTCTCACTCTTCTAGCAAGGTAAAATCTTACTTATTTATGCTTTAATGAACTTTAAATTCAAGGAGGATGTTAGTTAGGTAGGATTAAAGTGCTTGTGGTTGTTTGGAAAGAAAGATTATGGAAGGAAACCTTGTGTTTGAAAACAAGAACTTAGGTTTTCATTTTTGGTTACCATGTGTTTGATGAAATGCTTAATGACTTGTCTTTGATGATGGAATTAATTTCTGTTTTAGCTTGTTAAACCCTTGGCAAATGATGGAAATAACCTTAAGGGGTTGATTGAAAAAGTTGCTTCAAAGCTGGAAATTTTCACGGAAATCAGAAATGGAAATCAGTCCATTTCCCGAACTTACTGTTGACTGTATAAAATGAATTAGAGCTTGCGCCTTATACCGTTAGAAAGCCCTATGAACCTAGTATTAAATGCCGCTAACGGAGTTTGATTTCGATTTTTCTACCTTGAGTTATGGCTGTTTTCCCGAGACTATTGGATCAACCTACAGCCATTCCGACAGATTTCTTGCTTCTCTGAGATTTGCCATTTTGACTATGATTAAGCATGATTTGATGTTTGACCTCTGCATGAAAGTGGTAGGGCTATGTCTTAGCTTCAAAAATCCATAAAGTACACCGCAATCCGAAAAGTGTGGCCACAGTTATGATCAAATTACTGAAACTTGACAAACCTGTCTAATGTTGGTTTCATTTCCGCGATTGCTTCTTTATTCCTTTCGATTCTCGTGCCTTCTTGCCGTGTCCCGACCCACTCATGCATCGTTCTAGGATATTGTTAAGACTTTTATTTACTCATCTTCATAAATTGGATTGGTCATTTTGTGATTTAGGCATCCAAGTGTGACTTCTATCACGTGAAAAGAAACATCGAGCACATGCATTAGGTTTTCTTGTTTGGTTAGCCAAACTTAAATGTTTTCGTTTCATTTGTTATTAGACTTGGAAGGAGGAGAATTGGGTGCGAACACTTGAAGATACTTTGTTTGATTCGGTGAGTGTTTCATGCTTGATACTTGACCAACTTGATAGCTGAAATATTGAAATACTTGAACTATGTGATGATTTGTATTCTTGTGGCTTATGAGCCAATTAATGTGATCGAGACGAGTGCGTACTTTGTCACACTCGATCTCTTGTGTTTGGAATTTTGTACTTGGATATTTGAATTCATGTGAAATGGCTTTTGGCCACATTTGATTTGTGAGTCGCTTGGGTGATACCCCATCGACAAATATGATTTGATTCGAGCTCAAAACCTAGTTGGTGAGTCAATCGACTCGAGCCAGCACGGGCTTGGTTGGGAAAGTTGACGAGCCACGGGATATGATATGTGAATCTGGAAATCTAGTATACTCGAGTATTACACACATTTGATTTGTTAAGGTGTTTGGGCCCGGTAGAGGGTGAAACGGTGGACGGGGTTTGATGATAAGTGGGGATCTACGGACTGGCTCAAAGCTATAAATGTTGACGGAGAGTCAACAGGATGTGATTTGATCAAGCTTTGGGGAAATTGGCTTTTGGAAGCCATCCGTATCCTTTTAAAAATATATGTTATTATATTGTCTTATGACTCTTGCTAACTTCGGCGGTGTTCTCCTCGTGAATACCATCTCCTAGTCGAGAGGTTCGGTAGTGTTCTACCACCATCTCCCTAGTTGGCAGGGCTCGGCGGTGTTCTTCTCATGAACACCATCTCCTAGTCGAGAGGCTCGATTTATTTTGTATTTGGTTGTGATATTTGTCCCTTATTTCATATTTTAAATGCGATATTTGACTACTGGATTTCTCCTATGTATTAATGTAACTGCATGCTTTTGGAACCTCATTGAACTTTTAGCTCACCCTATTTTCCCTTTTGTTTTCCTTAGTAGGGGGATTTGCTTGAGGTCAGGGTTGGAAGTACGTGCGAGTGGTATAAGCTTTTGGTGGTAACTTTTGTTAAGGGATGATGTACTGGAAACCCTATCTTGTATAAGCTTAGTTTTGTTTGGTTTGTAACACAATACCCTGTTGAATTTAAGTTTGAATGATGGTATGAAACTTATGTATCTATGTTGGGTGACTTTTGATTTTTAGAAGATTTTAGTTTTATCAGTTTGAAGTTGTTGGTTTATATTAGCTATCGAGTCCTAGCGAGAGCTGGGCAGGCAGTCCGCTAACCCCTTTGGTTCACCTTAGGGGAACGTGAGGCTGTCACTGTTGGTATCAGAGATTTAGGTTTCAGATCTCTGTAGTATATCCTAGGCTTAAAGTTTTGGATGCCGGA
The DNA here is from genome assembly GCA_013103745.1 of Gardenia jasminoides. NCBI lineage: Eukaryota > Viridiplantae > Streptophyta > Magnoliopsida > Gentianales > Rubiaceae > Gardenia > Gardenia jasminoides. The sequence goes on along the minus strand of CM023099.1, from coordinate 3,475,375 downwards.
CCTTGGGATTAATTGACTATTAAGATAAATTTTGAGCGCTAAGTTTTGGATTTTTTTTGGACAGTGGGAGTGAATGCTTTTTGTTAGTTTTGTGAATTTGTGTGTGTAATCTTGTTCGTACGTCAGGCGAGAATGAGGATTGAGTTAATTGTACTGTTGGGTGGCCGACCATGGTATAAAATGGCTTAATTCTTGTTTTGGTACTTGAGTACGAGTATATTGTTTGGATTTTAGTGGTGGAATGTAGTTGATTTTGGTGGAAATATAGAATCTTTTGGACCTATTAGGGTTTACTTTCGTGACGCCCTGAGTTGGTCTGTTTAATATACTTTTGTTATCGGCTTGTTTGGCCTGTTTCAATTCTATACCATTTGGAATTGATTTATTTGAATTTCTTATCTGTTGAACTTGATATGATAACTGCACTATGTGACATCCCTTGTTATAATATTATGTTTTACTTACAAGTTGCTGCAATTTTCTTTTGAACGTGCATTTTAAATTTGTATGTGCATTTCGACCCTAGACTTAGTAAAACCTAATAGAGGGTAGACGTCGGGGACAAGGCCGTGGACGTGGACCTAGACAACCCCAAGATCAAGGGAGAGAACATGAATCGGCCATAGGAGGTAGTCATGAACAAAGGGTCGATGCTAATGAACAAGTAGCCACAGCCATCCAATGTATGACTGATGTACTAGCCTAAATAGCTAGTCAAAACCTTGGGAATCAACAAGGAAACCTTGGGAATCAATAAGGGAACCCTGGAAATCAGGTAGAAGGAGAAGATAGGGCATTAGAGAGGTTTCAGAAATTTTCTCCTCCAAAGTTTTTTGGAGGACCTGACCCTGAGGTAGCTGAGAGGTGGATAGAGAAAATGGTTGACACTTTTGCCGCTCTAAACTATGCAGAGGAAAGACAAGTTACCTTTGCTTTATTTCAGCTAGAAGGGGAAGCTCGTGCTTGGTGGAATGTGATACGACTAAAATGGGAAAGGGAGCAGACCCCAAGAAATTGGGCCAACTTTATGAGAGAGTTTAGCGCTAAGTACTTTCCACCTTTGATTCAAGAAAGGAGAGAGGATGAGTTTATTAAACTTCGTCAGGGTATCCAGAGTGTGATCGAGTACGAGGCCCAATTCACTAGACTTTCTAAGTTTGCACCTGAGCTTGTGGCGACTGAGCAAAAGTGAATTAAGCGCTTCATTCAAGGGTTAAATGTTGAGATTCAAAAGGATTTGGCAGCAGCTCAAATCAATACTTTTAGTGAGGTTCATGAGAAAGCTCAACGAGTTGAGAGTGCCCGACTTCAAGTTAAGGCATTTCAGGCAAGGAAACGAGGTGCTCCGAGTGGTACTCAAGGACAAGATGACAAAAATATGCCGCCTCCTAAATTCGGCCAAGGAGTAGGTGGAGGACGATTTCTGGGGACACCAGGAGGGGCTCCGTCAGAAGGGGTTCAAGATAGAAGAGGATCACAAAGAGGTGCCACGCAGGGAGGTTCTACATCGACTCCCCGCATAAATTGTGGATACTGCGAGAAACCAAACCATACGGAAGATAACTGTTGGAGGAAGGAGAGAAAATGCTTGCGCTATAGGAGCACCGAGCACCAAATTTCAACCTGCCCTAATCGCCCTGTGAATGGAATGCAGCCTCACAATCGGGAAGACCAAACCCAAACCCAAAGCAGCCCACTGTAGGTGGGAATAAACCTCGAGTCCCCGCTAGGGTTTATGCTCTGGATCAACATCCGATTCCTGAAGGTACGATCCCCGTATTTCAAGGCGATAGAACTATTTACCAGTCAAGGTGAGAATTTCGAGGACGAAATTCTTTTAAGGGGAAGAGAGTGCGAGAACCCTAAAAATAAAAAAAAAAGAAGAAGAAAGAGAGGAAGAAAAGAAGGAGTTTTACTTGAGTGCATCATATAATCAGTAGTGCATAAATTTTCCTAAAGTGCTCAATTTCATGTGTATTGCATGGTTTAATTTAGAATTTTATTTTTCATATTTTATCTGGACAAATGCATGAAACTTATGTGGTATTATGTGAGTCACATTTTAATTAAGGGATTTGATGGCAATTTACAAAGATATTATTCCATTCTTGGCCAAGATAATGCCACATGTCAACCATCCCATGACATCTTGACTTAAGCCTTCTTATTTAATCCTTCAATTTCAAAAATTTGAATCAAATTTCCCTCTCTTCTCTCACCTCATGGCCGGCCACTTCAAGCTTGAAGAACACCAAACCCTAAGCTAAAAATTAGTCATTCTAGTGAAGGAAAACAACTTTGAGTGAAACCCTAGGCTAGATTACTTCTTAAGCCTCAATCTTTGTTGCACGAAGTGACGTTCTTGGGTGGATTTTCTCACTCTTCAAGCAAGGTAAAATCTTACTTATTTATGCTTTAATGAACTTTAAATTCAAGGAGGATGTTAGTTAGGTAGGATTAAAGTGCTTGTGGTTGTTTGAAAGGAAAGATTATGGAAGGAAACCTTGTGTTTGAAAACTAGAACTTAGGTTTTCATTTTTGGTTACCATGTGTTTGATGAAATGCTTAATGACTTGTGTTTTATGATGGAATTAATTGCTGTTTTACCTTGTTAAACACCTTGGCAAATGATGGAAATAACCTTAAGGGGTTGATTGAAAAAGTTGCTTCAAAGCTGGAAATTTTCACGGAAATCAGAAATGGAAATCAGTCCACTTCCCGAACTTACTGTTGACTGTATAAAATGAATTAGAGCTTGCGCCTTATACCGTTAGAAAGCCCTATGAACCTAGTTTTAAATGCCGCTAACCGAGTTTGATTTTGATTTTTCTACCTTGAGTTATGGCTGTTTTCCCGAGACTATTGGATCAGCCTACAGCCATTCCGACAGATTTCTTGCTTCTCTGAGATTTGCCATTTTGACTATGATTAAGCATGATTTGATGTTTGACCTCTTGATTAAAGTGGTAGGGCTATGCCTTAGCTTCAAAAATCCATAAAGTACACCGCAATCCGATAAGTGTGGCCACAGTTATGATCAAATTACTGAAACTTGACAAACCTGTCTAATGTTGGTTTCATTTCCGCGATTGCTTCTTTATTCCTTTCGATTCTCGTGCCTTCTTTCCATGTCCCGACCCACTCATGCATCATTCTAGGATATTGTTAAGACTTTTATTTACTCATCTTCACAAATTGGATTGGTCATTTTCTGATTTATGCATCCAAGTGTGACTTCTATCACGTGAAAAGAAACATCGAGCACATGCATTAGGTTTTCTTGTTTGGTTAGCCAAACTTAAATGTTTTCGTTTCATTTGTTATTAGACTTGGAAGGAGGAGAATTGGGTGCGAACACTTGAAGATACTTTGTTTGATTCGGTGAGTGTTTCATGCTTTATACTTGACCAACTTGATAGCTGAAATATTGAAATACTTGAACTATGTGATGATTTGTATTCTTGTGGCTTATGAGCCAATTAATGTGATCGAGACGAGTGCGTACTTTATCACACTCGATCTCTTGTGTTTGGAATTTTGTACTTGGATATTTGAATTCATGTGAAATGGCTTTTGGCCACATTTGATTTGTGATTCGCTTGGGTGATACCACATCGACAAATATGATTTGATTCAAGCTCAAAACCGAGTTGGTGAGTCAATCGACTCGAGCCAGCACGGGCTTAGTTGGGAAAGTTGACGAGCCACGAGATATGATATGTGAATCTGGAAATCTAGTATACTCGAGTATTACCCACATTTGATTTGTTAAGGTGTTTGGGCCCGGTAGGGGGTGAAACGGTGGACGGGGTTTGATGATAAGTGGGGATCTACGGATTGGCTCTGAGCTATAAATGTTGACGGAGAGTCAACAGGATGTGATTTGATCAAGTTTCGGGGAAATTGGCTTTTGGAAGCCATCCGTATCCTTTTAAAAATATATTTTATTATATTGTCTTATGACTCTTGCTAACTCGAGCAGTGTTCTCCTCGTGAATACCATCTCCTAGTCGAGAGGTTCGAGTAGTGTTCTACCACCATCTCCTAGTTGACAGGCTCGAGCAGTGTTCTTCTCATGAACACCATCTCCTAGTCGAGAGGCTTGATGTATTTTGTATTTGGTTGTGATATTTGTCCCTTATTTCATATTTTAAATGCGATATTTGACTACTGGATTTCTCCTATGTATTAATGTAACTGCATGCTTTTGGAACCTCATTGAGCTTTTAGCTCACCCTATTTTCCCTTTTGTTTTCCTTAGCAGGGGGATTTGCTTGAGGTCAGGGTTGGAAGTACGTGCGAGTGGTATAAGCTTTTGGTGGTAACTTTTGTTAAGGGATGATGTACTGGAAACCCTATCATGTATAAGCTTAGTTTTTGTTTGGTTAGTAACCTGAATACCCTGTTGAATTTAAGTTTGAATGATGGTATGAAACTTATGTATCTATGTTGGGTGACTTTTGATTTTTGGAAGATTTTAGTTTTATCAGTTTCAAGTTGTTGGTTTATATTAGCTATCGAGTCCTGGCGAGAGTTGGGCAGGCAGTCCGCTAACCCCTTTGGTTCACCTTAGGGGAAGGTGGGGCTGTCACAATAAGGAGGTAGTCTTATTCCACCAGTGCCTTTTCTGACTTTTGGTGACAGTACAGTCTCTCTCGAAGTCTCAAGGGAACTACCACGAGGTATATCTCTCTTTCGGGTTTGAAAAGCTTTCAGTTGGGATTTTCTAATCTCGACTCTTTGAGCTTTCTCAAGGACATAATTAAAAGTGCCAATCTGAGCTGCTGCAAGGGCGTCTTGAATTTCTAGACTAAGCCCCTGAATGAACCGTCTTATTCTCTTTCGCTCCGTAATTCCCAACTCTGGGGCAAATCTAGACAACTTAATGAATTGAGTTTCATATTCTGCCACACTTAGGGTTCCCTGGCGAAGTTTTATAAAATCATCTTCTCTCTTTTCTTGGACCAGTGGTGGAAAGAACTTTTCATTAAATTCTCATACAAAATTCATCCAACTCCTCGGAGTTTGATCCCTATCCCACTTGTTTCTTATAACATTTCACCATGCTCGAGCCGGTCCTTCAAGTTGGAACACGGCAAAGGTCAATTGTCTCCCCTCTGAATAGTCCAATGCATCAAATATGTTTCTTATGTTTTCTAACCAATTCTTGGCTATATCGGGGTCAAGACCTCCAGAAAACTTAGGGGGAGAAAACTTTTGAAATCTCTCTAATGCCTTATCTTCTCCTTCTACCTGATTCACAGGGTTTCCTTGTTGATTTCCAGGGTTTTAACCAGCCATTTGTGCTAGCAAGTCAGCCATACGTTGGATGGCTGTGGCTACCTGTTCATTAGCATCTACCCTTGGTTCACGATTATCCCCTACGACTGATTCATGGTCACCCTCTTGATCTTGGGGTTGTCTAAGTCCCCGTTCACGTCCACGCCCACGGCCTCGTCGTTGTCCTCTCGTTTCCATGTTCATAGCTAATCTATATGCATGTATATCAACCATACTACACCACAATTAACTACACGCACATACAAGTAATAACTCTTAAGGCAAATGAAACAAACACATTTCACATAGCATCTTTCACAATACAATTCAAACTCAGTCATGTCTCACACTAGTACAAACCAGAACTCATTAAACCCAAAACACAAGTCATAGTCAAGTTGAGTACATACCAAGTCAAAAGTAGTATACAAAAGCAAACAAGTCATTAACAAAATACATTGGTCTCTAAAGTAGAACATTCTACGTCCCATCCTGTCCTCGTATAAAAGGTCAAAAGCAATACGTCACTGGATTAATTAGAACCAAGAGATTCTTATTCCCTAACACGTCCGACTTCATTTCCTACGCTAGGATTCTCAGGGCCACGATCTTCTTCACCCCTCTCCTTTAATTGTTGCGCCATCTGAGTTAATTGATCACTGGCTTCTTGTACTTGTTCACGTAAGGTTTCAACCCGTTCTTGCTCCTTGAGCACCCTAGTCTCCAACTCTTGAATTCGGTCATTTGCCCTTGCATTTGCAATAACTAACCTCTGCCTCTCATCTACTATAGCTAGTACTGCACGATTGGGATATGAATAAGTCTGCCAACAATCGCACTGCCTAGCCACCCTACGTCCTGGGACAAACTGTCAGAATGGCTCGCCAGGTACTATCTGAAACATAATGGGATGAAGTTGCCTCCGAGGTAATCCTTGTACTCCATTTCCTTCCATTCCTATAATCACAACCGAAGTTAGTGTTCTAGGTAAACTATTTCCATAAATTATATCATTTAACAGTCAACCTAATCCCACAGTCCGGCACCCTAAACTTAAAGGTTAGGATACACTACAGAGATCTGAAACTTAAGCTCTGATACCACCTGTGACGACCCCATCTCTCCCTAGGGCGTATCCTTAGCTATCCGTGGAGCGCCTACCCAGCTCTCGCCAGGACTCACTACAGTTCCTCAATTCGATTACGATCATTTCTTCCCATAACAAAATAACTTTAATATTCTCCAGTCAAATGTAACATTTAAACCCCAAATCTTCCTTAGTGAGCCACAACTGTCCCAAACTATAATTACAGATACAAAAGTTTATCCATTCAGAATTTCGTAAGTACAAACCACATTACAGCGATTACATCAAGATACAACTTAAAGTCAACAAACCAAACATCCTAGAGCAAACTCTGGAGGCTCTCGTTCTCAAACCCTGCTAAGGAAAACAAAATTGGAAGGAATGAGCTAAAAGCCCAGTGAGCGATCCCAAAACATGCAAACACATAGTAGCATTGAAGCAGTATACATCTATCAGTTAAGCACTCGTTAGATCAATACAACTCAGTTTGAAAGTATAACATTTATAAATCACATAAACTGAGAAAACACTCAGTGAAAGGATACAGTATTCACTGGAAGTAGTTGCAGTCCATCTGGCTCATCACTCAACCCCCTACTCCTCCTTATAACCCCCAGTGGTAATACTCGAGTATACCGTACAGTGCCCTAAGTTATCAACCTACCCGACAGAATCCGCTTCTGGCTCGAATAGGTCGATAACGAAGGGGAAAAGGCCTTGTTCAGCCTATGTGTTAGTACACATGGCCTACAATCATGCACAAATAATATACAAACAGTGGAAAAGCACACAGTTGAACAGTAAAATAAAAAGTAGGCCGAGTGCAATAAAGTACACACTCGCCCTTCATATAGTCATTGAAAAGCATTAAAAACATTTAAATGAGCAATTCATTCACAATCATGCAAGGAACACTCACCAACAGTTGAGAGTAAGCGAGAAAAATCTAGAAGATCAAACACGTTCTTCGATATCCACGGAATCACCTGAGATATGAAAATCCATTTTCAACTATGAAATGACGTGACGTGCATATACTTAGTGAACTAAAATTCTTAAGAAATGCTTACAAACGCTTAAAACAGCAAAGAGAGCACATGCATGGGCGTTAGACGAAAAACGGGCAAGAACATAACGAAAATGGAAAACACACACTAGAAGGTGAAGATGATAGTTTTGACACCCTATACGCCGTTACTCCTAACTCAGGCTACAGGTATCAGATTAGAGTGCACGAGGTGCCGTTTCAAAGCTAAGAGAGCACCTACAACTTTCATGAAGACCACTTCTGCCTAGATTCACTCCTTCTGGGTCAAAAGTGCAAAAACAGTTCCACAAATTTTAGTGTCAGAATTTCCGACAGGCTTGATTCAAATGATCATAACTCAGCGCTCAAAAATCCAAATCAAGAAATTCTACATGCGTTGGAAAGCTAGAACGAAGGGCTATAACTTTCGTGTTTTGGCCAAAAGTCAAATCACAAAGGATGAACATGAAAAATGGAGCCAAAGTTGCTGCCTGGTCAGCCTTGTTTTCCTGCTCTATGGCCAAATGCATTGCATTCCAACCAAAACACGCACATGCAAATCCGATGATTTAAAAGCGATGTCAAACATGCAAATGCTGCCCCTAAACATCTTAGCTCTACACTAAGGCTGTCTACAATGCATGGCCTAACACCCAATGTTCATAATTCATTCAAATTGGTTCCAATTCAGCTACACCTCATGCATTCCTAATAAATTCCCATCATTGAACTTCTAATGGAGTGTTAATCATCCATTTACACTACCACACACACAAAGGTGGTCCAAGATCATTAACCCTCTTGTTGGCTGAAACTTGAAGCATGAAAATCATCCAAATTTAAACCATAATTTCACAAGTTAAGCTAAGAACAAGCATTAATTGCATCCAACCACCAATCACAAGCATTAACTTCCAACATTAAAGCTTGAAATCAAAACCCTAACCCTAACCCTAACTAATATTCATGGCTAGGCATAAACACATAGAAATCAACCAATCAAATTCGTAGAATCATCTCAAAAGCTATCAGTGATCATGAATTAACCCAAAACAAGAACAAAATCCATCATGTTCATCAAATTAAAGCAAATTCCAGCATACATATAAAGGGAAAAACACCTTCTTGGCTTATGTTCTTGTTGCAATTGTAAGCTCCCAAGTTAGTCCACTTATCCTCCTATCTCAACTTCAAGATTAGATGGTTGGAACACAAGATTTCTCTTATTTTTCTCTCTTTTCCTCTCTTCTTTTCCTTCTCCTTTCCCACGGTTTTTTTTCCCTTCTTTCTTTCCCTTGCTTGGCCGGCCCTCTTGTGCTAGAAATAGCTAAAGGATGACACTCCAAAGATATTTAGGCCTTAGTCAAAAGTTGGTCAAATTTTTCATGCTTAATTAAACCTACCAACTTAGGTTATTTTCACCCTTGCCCAAGTAATTTCCTTTCCTATCAAATTATTCCATAGGTGCTCAATTCAACTTAGTCTATCAAAGCTTAATCACACCTACTTAGGCCACTAATCACCTAGGAATCCTAATCATTCTTCTTAATCATGCATTAACACGCATAAAATCCAAGAGGTAACAAACTCGTAGTTGGACAAAAACTTAAAGTCGTTTTCAAAACTAGGGTTTTACAAAACCAAACTAGGGTTTTCCACAGACAAATTACGGTTTTATCGAAATTTTGGGTTTTCGGGACAACTAGGGTTTAAATTTCAAAATAGGGTTTTTAGGCTCGTAAAACAAAATAGTTAAAACAAAACACTTTAAGAAGTAAAACAAACCGTATAAACACCTTGGCAAACAACAATCACTATAATTAACATTATTTCATATTTTCCAAAAATTGGGAAAATCGGGGTCTCACACTTGATCATCAAGCTGTGTTGGTAAGTTGGAGCTTTTGGAGTGGATTTCTCTCTCAACTCTCAAGGTACTCAATCATTCATTTATGCTTTAATGATCTTCAAATTCAAAGAGGATGCATGTTAGTTGAGTTTAAAGTGATTGAAGTTGATTAGGAGGAAAAGTTATGGAAGAATTTCTTGTGTTTGGAAACTTGAACTTAGGGCTTTGTTTCTAACCTCTATATGTTTGATGAAATGCCTAAGGATTTGTGATGTTTTATTGATGGCTTTACTTGATATTTTAGGAAGTTAAAAACCTTATTAAGAGTAGGAAATAATCTTAAAAGGTTGATTGTAGCAATCAAGTAGGAGCTTGAACTTTGACAGGAAATCAGAAATGAATTTCAGTCAAATTCTCGAACTTGTTGGTGATTATAGGAAAGGAACTAGAGCCGGATCTTTATACCGTTAGAAGGCCTATGAATCTAGTTTTAAACACCACTAACAGAGCTAGATTTCAATTTTTCTACATCGAGTTATAGCCATTCTTCCGAGATAGTTCACTCAGCCTGATCCTAGCCTGACAGTTTTCTGGTGTCTCTGAATTTGGCCATTTCGACCTTGATTTAGTACGATTTGAGGTTTGACCTCTACATGAAAGTTGTAGGGCTATGTCTTAACTTCAAAAGTCCATAAAATATGCCTCAATCCGATAAACGTAGCCACAGTTATGATTAAATTACTGAAGGGCGGCAAACCTGTCGATTGTTGCTTTTCTTTCCACAATTGTTTTTCTCTTTCCTCTTGACTCGTATGCACCCTTGCCGTGTCCCGACCTACTAACTCATGATTCTAATATGTTGATAAGAGTTTCATTTGTTTACCCTTATAATTTGGATTGGTCATCTTATGGTTTTTGTGCATCCAATTTGTGATTTCCATCAAGCAAGGAGAACAACGAGCATATGCATTAGGTCTTTCTTGTTTGGGGTAGCCGAACCTAAATACCTTTCATTTCATTTGCTATTAGATTTGGAAGGAGGAAATAAAGGAGATTTGGGTGCGAGCGCCTGAAGATACTTTGTTTAACTCGGTGAGCGTTCCATGCCTTGTTATTTGACCAACTTGATTAGTTGAAATACTTGAATACTTGAATTATGTGATGATTCGTTCTCTTGTGATTTGTGGGCCAATTAATGTGATTGAGATGAGTGCATACTTTATCACACTCAATTTCTTTTACTTGAAATTTTGTATTTTTGAATTATGAAACTTGTGGTCTGAGTATGGCATATACTTGACTTGTGCTGGGCTGGCAAAGATGTACCACTTCGATTAGAGTGGGAGGCACCTCTCATCCCGTCCCAGTACTTTGTTCTTGATTAAGTGCTTGACTTATAAGTGCTGAGCGGTAGTATGTACCATGCTCAAGCCGAGTGGGAGGTACCTCTCATCCCGTTTCAGTCCTATATCTGATTTATATACTGAACGGCAGTATGTGTCACGCTCATTTAGAGTGGGAGGCACCTCTCATACCGTCTCAGTACCTTGATCTTGATTAAGTCGATTGGAGAATTATCTCATCGACCATACTTAAGCTTGCTTCGATATACTCGAGTATTACCCAAATTTGATTAGTTAAGGTGTTCGGGCCCGGTAAGGAGGTGAATGGTGGACGGTCGTGGTGTAAATGGTGTCTACGGACTTGGTTCTTGACTTCAAACGTTGACGGAGAGTCGACGACTTATGTTTTGATCAAACTTTTGTGGATTTGGCTGTTGGTGTAGACACCAAATTTTTGACTTTTTCAATTATTGCCTCATGTTTTTTATCTATTAGTATTTATTTATTTATTATAACATATTTTCTTATTTTTGTAGGGTTTAGAAAAAAAAGGCTTAGAACTGAACGCTGGACACATTTGAAATGGTCAGCATGTAATCAGCGTAACCGATCGAGAGCTAAAAAATATATATGCGCGCGATTTTTCCAGCCATTTTTCTCCTCATTTCCAGCTGTATTTTCTGCGCCTTGAGCATCAAGGAACCTATTTAGTTAATCCCTAACTCACCCTTAATCCATAACACCCCATCTAATGATCAAAATCAACCAACAAACCCTAAATGCATCAAGCCTTTGGTTCTAGGGTAAATGGGTTATAAATAGCTCTTAGGTTTTCAGGGAGAGAAAGAGAAAAAGGCTGAGGAAATGGAGTGAGGAAAAGTGAAGAAAGAGAGAGAGAAACAATGAATCAAAAGAAAAGAAAAGGAAAGGAGAGAAAAGAAAACTAGGGCCTTTTTTTTTTGGAAGTGAGTGAAGATCATTTTGTTTGGAGTTTTGGTCCGTTTTTGTAAAGCTTGACTCGTGGTTTCCTTCTACCTTATCTACTTTATTTTGATCGAAAATCAAAAGTTGGGCCTTTTGGTGGAACCAAGGCCATGGTTGTGTTCTTTGAGTTTTTTATGATAATGATGATGATTATGTGTTATAGTATGAGTATGGTTGTGTTGTATAGCCTTGGTAAGGCTCATGAACTGTTTTTACATTTAAAAATCAGATGTCAGATGTTTCTGTGTTGATTTTGTTGTGTTTTCTGCAAAATTTCAGGAAAAATGTTCTTCACGCTTTGAAGATGTGAAGAAATGCTGGGTTCTTACGTGAACTGATCCGCGTAACACTCCGCGTTTCTCTTTGAATTTTTGAAGATGTGAAGAAACGCGGAGTTCTTACGTGGATCTATCCGCGTAACGCCCCGCGTTTCTATTCTGATAGTTTCTTTTCTCCCCTTTTCTTTCTACTTGACGATGTTAATGCTTAAGATTCGACCTTTTTGGGTTTTGCTCGTCTTTATGTGATCTGAATGATGATCTTTTTTATGCCTTGAAATTGATCTTGCTGTCTCTGGTGTTGTATTGGTGTTTTGGTTGGAAATACTGGAAGCAATCTTCCTGGAATTTTGAAGATGGCAAGAAACGCGGGGAGGTTACGCGGCTGGATCCGCGTTTCCAATCTGCGTTTCCCTTCTGAATCTCTTTTTTGCATGAAACGCAACCTCGGTTGCGCGTACTGGTCCTCGTAACCCTTTGCGTAACCTCTCTACTTTTCTATTTTGTGGCTATTTTCCGCTCTTTTGATTCAGAAACTTACTTTAGTATTCATGTTTTCCAGTCTTATCCATGTTGCTTGCATAGTTTGTTTTAATATCTTGTCTTTGAATTCTTGATCGATTTTTCCTTTAAATTGGTGCCTTGATTCCCTTTTGTTGACATTGAGTCTTAGATAGTCATTTCTCTCATTTGGGCATTCAGTTGAGACATCACATCAAGGGATGGTAACTTCTCTCCCCTTATTATGTGCCCTTATGTGCTCCTATGGGTTTTTGCATGATTTTGCATGTTTAAATTAAGTTTTCCTTTGTTTTTATTCATTTTTAGTCTTTATTTATTTTATTTAAATTTTGGATAAATTATTTGGAGGCCTTGAATGCCAAGTTGTAATAGATAGGTTATTATTTTGATTTCCCCCTCTAGAATTGTATATAGGTTTCCCCAATGTAATAATTAGGTTTTATGTGCTTTTATTTATGTGTTTGCATGCTTATGTGTTTATCGCTTTCCTAGGTTTTGCATTTAGATATTATGCATATGTGTTATGTGTTTATGTGCTTTATGTGTTTACTTGCTTTATTATCATGTCTACATGTTTATTGTGTAAATGTATTGACGTCACCACACTAGTCCAACGCGAGTTGTGGCTTTTTCTTTTGATTTCTCACTAATCCAATGTTAGTGAGAACTTTTAGACGAGGGCTAGTCCAATGCTAGACCCTTAAGGCCGTTCATGTATTAGATACAAATTTCACAAACTTTTCACTTTTAGAGTTTTTTTTTCCATTTTGCATGTTATTTTTCTCTCATCCTGTATGCGAAACATCTCATTTAGTTTTCTTTTTCGTCAAAAAATAGATTAGCGCATTTTAGAGCATTACCCTTTGAATTAGGGAAAAGAGCGAGTATGGTTTCCTAGCCTTAGCACGCTTTTATTTCCTTCTATAAAAAGGAAGATTTGAAGTCACGAATTTAGTCCCCGCACCCATTATGTTGCATTATCCCTCTTTAGGACATACATGTGCATTATTTTAAATTCTATCAAAATCATTCTTTAAAAATCAAGTTTCTTCTTCATGTTTAGCAATTCAAAGTCAAAATCCATTTTTCTTAAAATTGCATCTTTTGAAAATTCAAGTTCCTCTTTGTACTTAAAACTGATCTTTTCAAAAATCCAATTTCTTTTCCCTTGAGATTTTATAAAAATTGCATTTCTTTTGAAAACCCTAGTTTTCCCATTTTTTTCAAGTCTCATCATTTGCATTTTTCGTGGCCTCCTCGAGGGATCAAATTTGGATGACACAACTAATGTGATCGATTCCAATCAAACCTCAAGGAGACATTTTGCCCCTCCCCACCCAACATTAGCTTTAGGTTTTGCATCCATATAGATAACATCCAAATGTGATAAATTTTAAAGATAGAATTAGGAAATTTTAAACTAAATCATGCAACTAGCTTTGGCTAGGTTAGAAGGGTACCTTAGAGACGAGTAACATCGAATCTTTGCCTTCCCTTCTTTCAACCGTGACCCCCGAACCTTTTTCTCTAGTTTTTCAAAGACCTGGAGTCGTCTAAAAAAGGGTTTTCTTAGTTTATTTTCATTAATTAAAATTTTTTGGGTGACTCGGTACACCTAAACTCCATACCAAGTGGCGACTCCAAACTTTTCTAAAAACCCTTTTCTAGATTTTTGTTTTTGGGTCCAAATCGTCGCATTTTTGTAGTCCCATGACCCATTTCTTCTTATTTTTCAAAAAAAATCAATTTTTAACTAAAAAACCTTTTTCCAACTAAAAACCCGAAACGACGAGGTTTTCATTCCCTCCTTTCAAAAAATGGGGCGCGACAACTGGAAGCCACTTGTATCCTTCATTTGAGTATGTTTCTTTTTTTACTTTAAATGTGAGATTTGACTATTTGTTTTGCCTATTTGTTAATGTGGCTGCATGTTTTATTTGGGACCTCATTGAGCTTTAGCTCACCCCTTTCCCCTATTTTTTTTTCCTTAACAGGGATTCAGAACCCATAAGAAGACATCATTGCCTTGGGTTGGATCCTACTTTTGTATTCTTAATTTGTTGTATTGGATCTTGGAACCTTAAACTTTATATTTGGGATTTGTAATTAATTTGAGGTTTGTGATCTGATTGAGGAACTGTAGTGAGCCCTGGTGAGAGTTGGGCAGGCGATCCACTAAACCCTTTGGTTCGTCTTTGGGGAAGGTGGGGTCGTCACATTAGTTATGTTGTTTTGATCATTTTACATGTGTTAGAAAAGGTGCATTTCATAATTAACAAGTAGGATTTTTAATCTAGAAATAGAAGAAAAAAGTTTTTCAATAAAACAGTTGCAGAAAAATCGCAGAATCAATTGTCCCGCACGATCCGTGAATTAATCCACGAGGTACGCCTCACGGATCTCTGAGACTCGTGGATCAGGATCAGAGACTTTTCTGATGATACGCGAATCGGATCTACGAGGTATGGCTCATGGATCTCTGAGGCACACAGATCCATTTCTAAGATATCCCAATTGAAAACGCGAAGCACAAAATGTGAAGCATTCTTCGCTGATCTAGATTCGTGATGCGTGCATCACAGATCGGTCCGCGGATCGTTCACCAGAAGCTAAAAACCGAGAAGTCGCGAGCCAGTTTCTTCATCTTCCTCATCACAATTCTTCCAAAAAAACATGCACCAGCACACACTTTTCACACACTTCACCAAATCCTCCTTTTTCCTTGCTAATCTTTTCAAAAATCATCAACCAAACCCCTAGTGAGCATCAAGGAGCAGTTTTATCCGATTAAAATCCAACAAAAACACCTAAAAATCAAAATTTTTGAAGAATTGGGCTAGGGTTTGGCCGATTTTAATTCTTCAAATTCATGGCTGTTTTGGGCTAAATTCAAGGGGCTTTTTGCATCAATCATCTCCCTATTCATCCTTCTACTGATTCCAGGTAACATTTCTCAATTTATATCTACGATTTTTGATTTCCAATTTCATGTTCTTGGGCAATTTTGCAATTATTTTGGGTTTTGATTTTCTTGATTCCATTATGCTTGTTGATAATGTTTAAGCATGTTTTGTAAATGAATTATGGGAATGTGGTACTTTTTAGTGAAGTTAAATTTTTAAATTTCCTATGAAATGCTCAATTTGGAATTAATGCTTGGCATGATTAAGAGTCTATTTGGTTGATATTATGGGACTTATAATTATCCTTGGATGTTATTTGTTCCAAATGTGAGGAATTTTGGGGTCATTTTGATAATTTTTGCCAATTTTTGCTTAATTTTGGGCTGTAATTTTATCTTTAGAAAATGGCTAATATTGGTGAATTTAAGCATATTCATGGACTTTAAATCTTGATATGGAGTATGTTGTGTATATTTGTGTTGAGATTTAGAGAAATTTTTGGAAAAGTTCGATGAAATTGGCTTTTTCAAATTTGTCAACGGGGATGGTGATTTGTTGGAATATGGCTTTAAATTGATGATTTTTATGCTCCAATTTGCTATTAGACAAATTGTTAAAATTACTTGATTAGTAAATGTGCTTAACATTATTAAATTTTGACAATTTGTTAGGTGTTATGGCCCGTACTAGAGGAGGAATTCGTCGCCGTTCACTATCTTCTACTTCAAGTGGTGAAGAGGAACAACGTGAGCCGTTGCCTCCACCACAAAGCGACGACCTAGGCGGATGATTACTAGAGAGCCACCACCACCGGAGTTTGACGCCATTCGGTTCACTTTAAAAGAGAACCAAGAATGGTATGAGGCTAGGGAGCATAAGGGCTTCATTTTTTAGATGCACGTAGCTCCTGATGTTAATGCCGAATTCCAACTCACCAACGCATTTGACATCCTCGGTTGGGGTCCGATTTTAACTTTGCCGGATCACTATTACCCCCAGTTAGTAAAGGAGTTCTATGCCAATGTGGTGAACAAATCCTGGTATAGTGGGAAAAACATTAGATCTTATGTTCGAGGGAGACGAATTGAGATCGAGCTGGATACATTGGCTCAATTTCTTGGCGTTCAAGATGCCGGTCCAACCGTGGACTTAAAGAAGGAATTTCATGCACCGGATAGGTATTGGGAGATGGGACATGCACTGGCTTGATTTCAAATTGAGCAAGATTTTACTCGCTCCCAACAAAAGGCCACGGTGAAGGCAAACAAATTTGACGCTCGGTTAAGATTAATCACTTATCTGTTTGTCCACAGCGTGATTCCAAAGAAGAGCAGCCTCAATGAAGTAAGGAAGAGTGACCTGTACTTCTTGGATAAGATGTTCAATGATCGGACATCTTCATTTGCCAACATTCCTCTTTCGAATATTATTATTTGCTATATGAGGACCGCGGCGAAGTATTCTACTACCACCTACCGATTTGGCTTCCCACGACTTCTATCTCTTCTTTTTGAGAGAATGGAGGTGAACTTGGACAGGGTAGAGTAAAGGTCGGTCAAGTCGAATTATGAATTGAATTATTATGTCTTGAACGACTTGGGTATTACATCAGCCAATATCCCTCATCCGAGAGCCCGGCAATCTCAGCCTACTTCTCAATTTGAAATTGGAGGACCTTCCGGTACAGCTTACAAGGAAGAAGGGGGAGTCAGCACCTCAACTTCCATTCCTCACACTCGTCCTTCTACTTCTATTCCTCCTAGGCAAAGGTCAATTTGGGAGCGTGTATTAGCTGCCATAGGGTGTTTGGAAACTAGAGTAAATGAAGGATTCAATCAATTAAACACCCGGCTAAACACCATGGATACTCACATTTGAAGGATTGAAGATCATATGCACATTCCCCAAGATGGTGACGAGCAGGTTCAAGGCAACCCTGGTGACAATCAAGGAGCGGGAGATGGACAAAATTGAAGACCATGTTTTTTTTCTTTTGTTTTATTGTTTTTATGTCTTTTTGAACTTATAAATTATCCTTCCTTCTTTATGCAGCAATTTGTGGATTTGTAGAGCGATGTTCGTGATATTTTGGACTTTTCTGGATCTCTGCCGTATTAATTTGGGGAGTTGTTACTGTTTTACTTTTTAAATTTCCCCTACACATTTAGGACAATGTGCATTTTAAGTGTGGGAGAGAGGTTTACTTGCTTTATATGATTTATATGCTTGAACTTGTGTTTGGAAATATTGTTGTGACTTGCTTTATTGAAAATTTGGGTTGTTGGCAGGGAGTTTAGTCCAGTTTTAAGGGGAAAGTCTGTTAAAATTTTTCCAAACACTTGTTCATAATTGTGAAATTACCTCAAAATTTTAAAAAATTTTTCAATTTGGTCCACAAGGAGGGAGTTTTAAGTATTACTCTTTCAAAATTTCTCATCTTTTTGAAATAACTTTATGTAAATTGGTAAATTCAATTTTCATTTGACTTGGAATTAGTTATTATGTGATTTGAACAATTTTCTTTTAGAAAGTATATTTCGTAAAATGAGAAAAATTATGTCTATAATTTTACTTGTTAAATGAGATCTTTTCTTTTACTTACTTATACAAAAAGGTGATTGATATAGTTAAATCTATAAGACTTCCTTTTTCATGAATTAAGCTTTAGAGGGAACAAAAAAAAAAACTCGAAATATTCTTATGCTAAGTAACCGGGAATCTTCATCTAAAAATGTCGATTTTCGCGTCAAAAGGCACTTGAGTAAAGGAGTAGTCGAATAAATGGAAAGTTGAGTAATAGGGGATCTTCACCTAAAAATGTCGATTTTCGTGTCAAAAAACTTTTCCGTTATTTAAATAAAATATAATCCCTCTAAGTGTTAAAAAAAGAAATAATTGTGGAAGAAGGAAAGCCAACTCATTGACTATATGAGTTACATTTTTGTGTAATTAGGTCGAAGTAAAAGGTTGAATTTAACTTGTTTAAATTTAGGGTATAATTATCTTTCTTTTACTTAATTATTATAAGTATTTGAGGTGATTGGAATTTTTGCAGAAGAATTGATTACTAAAGTTGTGGAGATTGACTTTTAAAATTCACATTGGCTATTTCAAAACACTTAAATCATTGTTGATTTGTATTTCTAATTGCTTAAGCGCAAGCAATGATTCAAGTGTGGGGCAATTTGATAAGTGTTTATTTTGTGTGTCTAAAGTATGTTTTTCTATTCAATTTTTGTGTGTTTTAGCTGTTTTAATGGCTAATTAAATAGGGTTTCTTGTGAAATTTTGCATTTTATGGTTGAAATAGAAAAGGTACAGTTCTATGCGTTAATGTAGTGAAAAATTCATGCTTTTGTAGGATTAAATGTTCAATTATCAAATGAAGTGAAATGAGGAGATATTTGCATAATTATTGTTGATGTGAATTAATTTCAGGCAACGAAACTTGGAAGAAAAGTTGGAAAATTGAAATATCTGAAACTGATAAAGTTCCAAATTGAGATGACCAAAATACAATTCAATTATTGAGAAATTAAAGGATCAAAAGTCAGAGGATTTAACTCTTCAATTTCACGATGAAAAAATCAGATTTTGCTATTCTGATGAAGATCCGTGACCCAGAAACGCGATATGCCAATTGGAAAAATCAACCAGCTCGCAAATCCCTCTCAGAAGAGATAGGGGACCAAATTTGCAATGGGATCCGTGAGCCTCTACCTCGCGGATCCACTTTACGGATCCCTGACAGTGATGGATTCAACTTGCAGTCGAATTCCAGAAAATTTCTAGCTAATTCCAACTCAACTTTTGAATGAATTTCAGCTGAAATTTGCGTGAAGAATCTTGGAAAGTTGAAGAAACAACTTATGGTTAATCCAAAACACAATTTGCATCAACTTTACAACTCATTTGAGGTTGAAATTCAATGAATTCAATGCATGAAGACACTTTGAAGACATTTCAAGAAGGAAGATTCATTGAAGCCATTTTTCTTGACTTTTGAAGTTTAAAACTTTTCTTGTGTTGACATGAGGAAGTTTTGGATGCTTATGAATTCATTCTTCTATAAATAGGGCCTTTTGTAGACAAAGGAAAAGAACTTTAGGAAGGCTAGAATCACTACTTAAAATATAGTCTTCACTAGTTTTTCTTAGTTCATTAGTTTAGTATAGTTAGTAGTGTAGTTATAGTATAATTCAACGATGTTTAGCTAAGTTTATACCTTGAGTTATGGATGAACTTTCTATATCTTGTTTGTGATATTTACATGGTTATTCGATGCTATTATTTTGAGCAAGTATTTAGTACTTTGGCTTTTATAATCATGATTAACCGGCCATTAATTGTGATCATCTCAAGGTGTTAAGTTTAAATGAAAGTGAGAATTTGACATTAGTTCATGAAGTGCTAAACCTAGGAAGTCACTCACTTATGTAGGGAGGCGCCTTTGTGGCTTTAGTGATTTATTTCATGTAATTTCATTGAGCAAATGAACTTGTAGTTAATTCCATAACTACAAGTGTAGGTATGGTTTAGCTATAAGTATAGTTGATTCACTACAAAAGTATGTTTCACATACATTAGGAGATTACGCCATGCTTAGCCAAAATAATATCATTAATGCAACCGGTAGCTTCATTTGGAAGAGTAGTAAGGAATTCCATAATTCTAGGAGCTTTTAATTGCTATTTTTACTTATATGTTTCATGTTTGCAGTTTAGAATAATTTGCTTACCTGTGACAGTCTAAATAATAAAGGAGTTTGAAAATCACCGGTACTTGACGTTCTTCTCTATGGGATCGACACCTATACTACCCTCTGCTCGATAAACGATCTGTCTAATTGTAGAAAAAGGGGTGTTTAGGTTTTATATTAAAATTTGGTGTATGGTAAAATCTCGTCAAATCTAAAATGGCATTTTTGGATAGATATCTAAATGAGATTACTTGAAGGATTTTTGAATAGAGAAATAGCATAATATGTAAATCAAAAGATCAATGTACAGATTCAAATAGGCAACCGGCAAAAGATATCTATGTTTTATGATATCATCACGTTGAATTTCAAAAAAATAGTTGATGATAGTATATATGTAGTAGAAGCAAGTTCATGTTGTTTTATATTGTAGTTGATGATATTTTGTTTGTTAGTTGTAGTGCCTTGTGATTTGGACACTACTATATTATGAAAATAAATTGAGAAAATGTTTCATGTGAGAACCCTAGAAAAAAAAAAAAGAATTTCAATTAAGTGTACCATATAATCATTTAGTGCATTATTTTTCCTAAAGTACTCAATTTCGTGTGTATTGCATGGTTTAATTTAGGACTTCATTTTTCATATTTTATATAACCAAATGCATAAAACTTATGTGGTATTATGTGGGTTACATTTTGCATTAAGGGATTAGAAGGCAATTTGCAAAGATATTATTCAATTCTAGGCCAAGACTTGGCCACTTGTCAATCATCAACCAATGCCTTGACTTAAGTCCTTCTATTTAACCTCTTGTTTTCAAAAATTCAAATCAATTTTGCCTCCATTCTTCTCTCTCTTGGCCGGCCACTTCAAGGAGAAAAACACTAAAAACCCTAAGCTTGATTTAGCCATTTTTTAGTGAAGAAACACCATTTCAAGTGAAATCCTAGGTTAGATTACTTCTTAAATCTCAAGCTTAGTTGCAAGGAGTGAAGTTCTTGGGTGGATTTTCTCACTCTTCTAGCAAGGTAAATTTTCACTTATTTATGCTTTAATGAATCTTAAATTCAAAGAGGATGTTAGTTAGGTGTGATTAAAGAGCTTTTGGGTGTTTGGAGAGGAAAATCATGGAAGGGTTTCTTGTGTTTGATAACTAGAACTTAGGTTTTCATTGTAGGCTACCAAGTGTTTGATGAAATGTTTGTTGATTTGTGATTCTTGGATGATGGAATTAATTGCTGTTTTTGCATGTTAAACACCTTGTTAAGTGATGGAATTAACTTTAAAGAGTTAATAGAAGAAGTTGTACCAAAGCTGAAAAATTTATTGGCAAATCAGGAATGAAAAATAGTGAAATTCCTGAGGTTACTGTTGACCATAGGAAATGAATTATGGCCCAAGACTTATACCTTAGAAAGCTCTATGAACCTAGTTTTAAATGCCGCTGACGGAGCTTGATTTTGATTTTCCTACATTGAGTTATGGCTGTTTTACCGAGACTGCTGGGCTAACCTGTCACCATTCTGACAGTTTTCTTATGACTCTGAGATTTGCCCTTTTGACCCTAATTAAGCATGAATTGATGTCTGACCTCTTCATAAAAGTTGTAGGACTATGTCTTATCTTTGAAACACCATAAAGTACACCCCAATCCGATAAGTGTAGCCATAGTTATGATCAAATTACTGAAACTCGACGAACCTATCCATTATTGGTTTTATTTTCACAATTGCTTCTCTTATTTTTTTTTTTTTTGATTCTTGTGCATTCTTGCCCTGTCCCAACTCACTCATTCATGGTTCTAATATGTTGATAAGCTTCTCATTTGATCATCCTTATAAGTGGGATTGGTCATTTTATAACTTGTGCATTCACGTGTGATTTTCATCAAGTAAGCGAACAATGAGCATATGCATTAGGTCATCTTGTTTGGGTAGCCGAACTCAAATATTTTCATTGCATTTGTATTAGACTTGGAAGGAGGAAATAGAGGTGATTTGGGCGCAAGCACTTGAAGAGATCTTGATTGATTTGGTGAGTGTTTCATACTTGTTACTTAACCGACTTGATAGCTGAAATGTTGGAATATCTGAATTATGTGATGATTTGTTCTTTTGTGATTTGTGAGCCAACTAATGTGACCGAGACGAGTGCATACTTTATCACACTTGATCTCTTCTACCTGAAAATTTTGTACTTTGACATTTGAATCCGTGTGAATTGGCCTTTGGCCTATATTTGATTTGTGAAAGGTTGTTCGGGTGATATCCCGTCGACTAATTTGATTCGATTGTGAATTTGTATATTTTGATATGAAAGGTCGTTCGGGCAATATCCCGTCAACTAATTTGATTCGTTTGGGGCTCCGGAAACCCCAAAACCCTATTGGTGAGCTATTTGTATCGAGCCAGCATGGGCTTGGTCGAGAAGATCTGTGAACCGTAGGTTATTCAATTTGGTTCTTTGTGTAACAGCCCCACCTCCCTCTAAGGCTAACAGGAGGGTTAGCGAATCTGCTAACTCGCCAGACTCAAGCATGAAAAGATACTAACTTAAACGAGTAAAACCTCCAATCATAGCAACATTAAATATTAAAATTGTACAATACAGTCAAATCTTAGAATTACAGTTTCCCACTCAAAATAATTAAAATCCTCGAGCCAAATTTTAGTACATTTCCATAATTCTAATATATACATCACCAAAAGAATATACAAAACATTTCTCAATTGAGATAAAAGTCAAAAGGACAAGAACTAGCCCTATTTACTGGATTCTCACACCGTTAAGGAAAACAAACGAACGGGGTGAGCTAAAAAGCTCGTGAATTTCCAAAATTCATGCACATGCACTTAAAGTGATAAAAATAAAAGTAAATAAATAAAATACGTAGACAGATCAAGTTCACACACATGGAGGATACGGGGGCTCTCAGGAGCCAAATTCCACATTTCTCGAGCATTTATGGTAGTCGACACTCCGTCGACTTTCAATCCAAGTAGACGACTCTTCACGCCAAACTCCAACCACCAAACTCCCCCTACCGGGCCAGACGCCAAAATTTTAAAGCGGTGAATTCAAGAATCACTCAAGGCACTCGGCCAAGAGTGATTGTATATGTGTGAACCCTAGAAAAAAAAAAGAAAAAAAAAAAGAGAGGGAGAAAAGAAGGAATTTTACTTGAATGCATCAAATAGTCATTAGTGCATTAATTTTTCTAAAAGTGCTTAATTTCATGGGTATTGCATGGTTTAATTTAGAATTTTATTTTTCATGTTTTACATGGATAAATGCATTAAATTTATGTGGTTTTATGTGATTTATATTTTAACTAGGGGTTTGATGCTAATTAGCAAGACATTATTTCATCTTTTGGCCAAGAAAGTGCCAAGTGTCAACTACCTATGACATCTTGACCTTAAGCCATCCTATATAAATCTTCCAATTCAAAAATTTGAAGCAAAATTTCCCTCTCTCTCTCACCTCTTGGCCGGCCAACCTCTCAAGCAAAAACACCAAACCCTAAGCTAAAATTAGTCAATTTTGGTGAAGGAAAAACTACTTGGAGTGAAACCCTAAGCTAGGTTAATCCATAGACTTCCAACTTGGTGGCAAGGAGTGGAGTTTTTGGTGGTTTTGCTCACACCTTTGGCAAGGTAAAACCTCTCCTAATTATGCTTTAATGAGCTTTAACTCCTTGGGGAAATGTTGGTTAAATGTCTTGAGGTCTTTCTTGATGTTTGGAAGAAGAAATAATGGAAGGAAATCTTATGTTTGCTAACATGATTTTAGGTTTCATTCGTTAGCCGCCAAGTGTTCGATAAATTGCTTGATGTTTTGTGATGCTTCAATGATGAAGTTAATTGCTGTTTTAGCTGGTTTAACACCTTGGCAAGTGAGGGAAATGGTTTTAAGAGGTTGATAGAAGAAAAGCACCTAACCTGAAATTTTTCTCAGAAAACAGGATTGAAAAACAGCCTACTTTCCGAAATTACTGTTACTTGTAGAAAATGAATTAGCATCCGAGCCTTATACCGTTAGAAAGCCCTATGAACCTAGTTTCAAATTCCGCTAACGGAGCTCAATTTCGATTTTTCTACGTCGAGTTATGACTATTTTCCCGAGACTGTTCGTCCAGTCTGAATTTTTCCCGACAGATTTCCTGCTTCTCTGATATCTGCCCTTTTGACTGTGATAAAGCATGAATTGATATCTGACCTCTTCATGAAAGTTGTAGAGCTATGTCTTAGCTTTGAAACGCCATAAAGTACACTCAAATATGATAAGCGTGGCCACATTTATGATCAAGTTACTGAACCTTGACAAAACTGTCCAACGTTGATTTCAATCCTGCGATCGCTTCTTTTATTCCTTTCGATTCTTGTGTCTTCTTGTCGTGCCCCGACCCACTCATGCATGGTTCTAGGATGTTGTTAAGACTTTTATTTGCTCATCTTCATAAACTGGATTGGTCATTTCATGATTTGTGCATCCAAAATACGACTTTTATCACATGAAAAGAAACATTGAGCAAATGCATTTGATCACGTTTGGTTGGGCAGCCGAGCTTAAATATGTTCCATTTTATTTGATATTAGATTTTGGAGGAGGAAGTAAAGAGGATTTGGGTGCGAATACTTAAAGATATTTCACTCGACTCGGTGAGTGTTTCATGCTTGTTATTTGATCAACTTGATATCTGAAATATTGAAATACTTGAAATATGTGTTGATTTGTGTTCTTGTGATTTGTGAACCAATTAATGTGATCAAGACGAGTGCGTACTTTATCACACTCGATCTCTTGTGCTTGGAATTTTGTACTTGAATATTTGAATTCATGTGAAACGGCTTTTGGCCACATTTGATTTGTGAGTCGTTTGGGTGATATCCCATCGACAAATATGAATTGTTTCGAGCTCAAAACCTAGTTGGTGAGTCAATCGACTCGAGCCGGCACGGGCTTGGTCGGGAAAGTTGACAAACCACAGGGTATGATATGTGAAATCCAAAAATCTGGTATACTCGAGTATCATCAAAAATTTGATTTGTTGGGGTGTTCGGCCCGGTGAAACGTGGTTGGTGTCCGGTGATAAGTGGGGATCTACCGCTTGATTCTGAATGTAAATGTTGAAGAGTCAACAGGAGGTGATTGATCAAGCTTGGAATTTGGCTTTGAAAGCCATCCGTATCCTTAATTGAATGTTTTAATTTATTTGGTGAATTTATTTGTGACACTTGTTTGATAAGTGAATTATTCTTGTATACCTGGCTGCTTGTATTTGGAACCTCATTGAACTTTTAGCTCACCCTATTTTCCCTTTTGTTTTCCTTAGCGGGATTTGTCTGAGCTCGGGTTGGACGTCTGGCCGCTTAGTATAAGTTTTGTCGTTACTTTTGTTAACTAATGATGTAAAAACCCAACTATGGATAAGTTTAGCTTTTATTGTATCCTCACTTCCCTGTTGACTTTAAGTTTGAATGGTAGTGTGAGTTTATGTATCTATGTTGGTTGATTTTTGGATTGGGAGAATTTAGTTTTATCAGTTTTACTTTGTTGGTTTATTTTAGCTATTGAGTCCTGGCGAGAGCTAGGCAGGCAGTCCGCTAACCCCTTTGGTTCGCCTTAGGGGAAGGTGGGGCTGTCAGCTGGTTAATCGAGTCTAGGTTTAGAATTAACCTGGGTAGAATATAAGTTATGATATAAGTTTGTGTAAGTTATGATTTAAGTTTGTATAAGCTTGATTTTAGGTCAACTAAGTTGAAGTTTATGTTTGTTTTGTAGGTCATGGAAGGAGACAAATGGAGAGGGTGGAAGTGAGCAGCCTGGAAGTGCCCTCCGATGGTCGACTATGAGATGAAGTTCTGGGCGGTCCGGTTTGGAGTCCCTCTAGTCCGTGAGAAGCCAGTTGTGGGCGTTGCCAAAACTACTCTTACCCGATCATGTGGTTTTAGCTGCTAGATGAGAGGCTGAGGTTAACTAATGTGAGCTTTAAGGACCAGGAGGAGATGGAAAGGATGAGGGAATCATGATCACGCAAAAGGAATAGGATTGAAGAGCTTGGGACTGTTTTGGAGGAACGAGAACGCATCGATGCTATGCGCGCCAACAGTGCAAGCTCGGTTTACTAGGATCCCGAGGGATGTAGGTGATCGCAGGGCATTCCTACATGAGTGTCAATCTTTGCTTGGCGAGGTTGTGGACGTCAATCTGGAGGATGTGTAACGCCGTAATAACAACCCTAGGGATGTGACGTCCACTAGCTCTGTTGGAAACTAGGGTGTCATAAGCGGCTAGCTATATTTTGACCCGTTGAAATGGGTAGTTAGGAAAAACCTTAGTAACTTTTGTATATTTTGGTATGGTTTTCCTAACGTGCTTTTGTGATAAACTTGTTACTGTCCCGCTGGGATTTCTTTAGTTGTAATCCATCTGGGTATGTAAATATGTGGCTATGTGATATATATGACTAGATGGCATGTAAATCTATGTAACCTTTCCGTGTGTTAAAATTTTGTGTTTTACTTACGTATAATTATACTTTTCTTTTGGACATGCATTTTAGAGTTTAGTGTGTAAACAAATTAGGGTTTTGTCGAAATTTATGGTTTTCAAAGCAAACTAGGGTTTAAATTCAAATTAGGGTTTTAAGACTTATAAAACAAAAGATTAAAACAAAACACTTTAAGAAGTAAAACAAATCATATAAACACCTTGGCAAACAATAATCACTATAATTAACATTATTTCATTCTTTCCAAAACTTGGCAAAATCTGGCCTCACAATCTCCCTCTTAAAAAGAATTCTCCCTCGAAATTCATACCTTCTACCACCTCGACCTTGAAATCTGTAAGAAGGTTATATGTTCTAACGGTGCTCGTGGTTCCCTCCTTCAAGAACTTGTTGAGAAGTAGTTACATTTCCTTGGCGAATTACTTTCTCTCGCTTGTTTCCTTGGGCAGCCTAACTTGATGGTCGGCACTCCTACAAAAACATTTTCGCCTTTCACCCAACATTGTCCCCTGGGATTGTTTTTCCCACGGTATCCACAAGTTGGTTGGACAACCGGTTTGACTTCCCAACGGTGTTTCCTTTGATTGAACCCTTCTTGTTTGAGTTCTCTGTGATGTAGTCCCTTCTAGTTGCTCCATCTTATGAGAAGAATAGGGAGGCAGTTTTATTCCACCGTTCCTTTTTCGACTTTGGAGGCTGCGGTCTCTCTAGGAACCTCAAGAAACTACCACTAGGTGCATCTCTCTTTCGGGTTTGAAAGGCTTTCGTTTAGATTTTGTTACCTCGACTCTTTGGGCTTTCTCAAGGGCATCGGTGAATGTCTCAATTTGAGCTGCTGCGAGAGCATCTTGAATTTCTAAGTTAAGTCCCTGAATAAACCGTCTTATTCTCTTTCGCTCTGTAAGTACAGGTCTGGGGCAAATCGTGACGACTTAGTGAATTGAGTTTCATATTCAGCCACACTTAGGTTTCCTTGGCGAAGTTTTATAAAATCATCTTCTCTCTTTCTTGGACCAGGTGGTGGAAGGAACTTTTCATTAAATTCTTGTAGAAATTCATCCAAGTTCTCGAGTTTGTTCCCTTTCCCAGTTATTTCTGATAACATTCCACCATGCTCTAGCCGCTCCTTCAAATTGGAACACCACAAAAGTTACTTGTCTTTCTTCAGAATAATTCAAAGCATCAAAGATATTCCTTATATTTTCCAACCAATTCTCGGCTATATCGGGGGACCTCCAGCAAACTTAAGGGAGAAAATTTTTGAAATCTCTCTAGTGCCTTGTCTTCTCCTTCTACTTGATTCACGGGGTTTCCTTGTTGATTTCCGGGTTTTGGCCAGCCATTTGTGCTAACAAGTCACGTCATCACGCTGGATGGCTGTGGCTACCACTGATCATTAGCATCGGCCCTTGGTTCACGATTATCTCCTGCGACTGATTCATGGTCACCCCCTTGATCTTGGGGTTGTCTAAATCCACGTCCACGCCCACGCCACCGTCGTTGCCCTCTCGTTTCCATGTTCATAGCTAATCTATATGCATGTATATCAACCATACTAAACCATAATTAACTTCACACACACACAAGTAACAACTCTTAAAACAAGTGGAGTAAACACATTTTCACATAGCACATTTCACAATACTGTTCACACTCGGCCATGTCTCACGCGTTAGTACAAACTAGAACTTGTTAAACTAAAACACAAGTCATAGTCAAGTTGAGTACATACCAAGTCAAAAGTAGTAGACAAAAGTAAACAAGTCATCAACAAAATACACTGGCCTCCAAAGTAGAACATTCTACATCCCTATCCTATCATTCTCTTACAAAAGGTCAAAACCAATACGGCACTGGATTAATTAGACCCAAGAGATTCTCGTTCTCTAACACGTTCGACTTCATTTCCTACGCTAAGATCCTCAAGGCCACGATCTTCTTCACCTCTCTCCCTTAGTTGTTGTGCCATCTGAGCCAAACGATTATTGGCCTCTTGTAGTTGTTCACGTAAAGTTTCGATTCGTTGTTGCTCCTCGAGCACCCTAGTCTCTAACTCTTGAATTAGGCCATTTGCTCTGGCATTTGCATTGACTAACCTCTGCCTCTCATCTACTATAGCTAGCACCACTTGATTGGGATATGAATATGTCTGCCAACAATCACACCGCCATCTACCCTACGTCCGGAACAAATCTGCTGAAATGGCTCGCCAGTCCCATTCGAAACATAACAGGACGAAGTCGCCTCCGAGGTAGTCCTCGTGCTCCATTTCCTTCCATTCCTACAATCACGACTAGAATTAGTGTTCTAGGTAAACTATTACCGTAAATCATATCATTTAACAGTTAATCTAATCCCACGTCCGCACCCCAAACGCGTTAAGCCTAGAGATCTGAAACCTAAAGCTCGATACCAATGACAGCCCCACCTCTCCCTAGAATCCTAAGGTATTTCCTCACGGACTCCTGATCCTTAGTTCAAATGCAAATAACAAAAAACATCGATGTCCTCAAATCAAGCGTAACATTTAAACCCCAAAGTTTCCTTAACGAACCACAAGCGTCGAACTATAATTACAGATATAAAAGTTTATCCATCCAAATTCCACTGGTACAATTCAAAATACAAGGGCTACATCAAAATACAAGATTAGGTCTCCAAACCAATGCGACCTAGTGTAACCCACAGGCTCGATCTCAAATCACGCTAAGGAAAACAAAGTTGAAAGGGATGAGCTAAAAGCCTAGTGGCGATCCTAATATCATACAAATCACACAAGATAAAATGGAGCAAAATATATCGGTTAAGCACTCGGTAGGTTAATATAATTCAGTTTAGAAGCATAAAATGTATAAACACATAAAGCTGGGAAAATACCCGGTGAAAGGATACAGGTTCCACTGGAAGCAGTTGCAGTCTGTCTTGTTCAATACTCAACCCCCTACTCCACCTTATAACTCCTAGTGGTAATACTCGAGTATACCATGCAGTGGCCCTAAGTACCAGCCTACTCGACCGAGTCCGCTTACGCCTCGAATAGATTCGATAGCTTGAAGGAAAGGCCTTGTTCAGCCAATGTGGTAAAGTACACATGGCCTACAGCATGCGCAAGTAATAGACAAACAGTAGAAAAGTAAACAGTTGAACAGTAAAATAAAAGTAGGTCGAGTGCGATAAAGTATACCCTCACCCTTCACATACTCATGGAAAAGCATTTTAAAACTTTTAACATGTCAAATGAGCAATTCGTTCGCAAACATGCAAGGAACACTCACCAAATAAAGTTAAGTAACTCAAACGTTCGAGTCTTGGTCACCCTCGATCACCTTCGAGCCCTACGTAAAACCAATGTATATAACTATCAATTCAAACCAAAACAACACTTAAAAACACTCAAAACAGCAAAGAGAGCACATGCATGGGCGCTCGAACCAAAACGGACGCCATTAGATACAAAACGGAAAACACACACTAGAAGGTGTGAAAGGCAGATTTGACACCTTGAGCTATTTTGATCATAATTCATGGTACGAGTGTCCGATTGAAGTGCACAAGGTGCTGTTTCGAAGCTAAGAGAACAAGCTACAACTTTCATGAAGGCCATTTTTACCTAGATTCACTCCATCCAGGTCAAAAATTACGAAAACTATCCCAGATTTCTGTCGACAGGTTGTCTGTCAGGCCTGATTCAAATGGCCATAACTCAGTGTACCAAAGTCCAATTCAGGAAATTCTGGATGCGTTGGAAAGCTGAAAGACAGGGCTAAAATGTTTGTGTTTTGACCAAAATCTGGTTTGACATGGATCATGAGGGAAAATGCAGCTAAATGGACTACTTGACCAACCTTGATTTTCTGGTTTGAGCTGGGCAATGCATGGTTTAAAATCCATTTCTATCACATGCAATTTATACCATTTGCAAGCCAACATAAACACACATGTACATATATAAGTTAACTATCAAATTCAGTCCAAACTGGCACAAGCCAATCACATTTTCTAAACAAACAACAAGACCATACTATCGGCCAACCAACCAGTCCAATTTCCAGATTTTGCAAGCTACTAGAAAACCAAAGCTTAAACCTTCTTAAATGTAATCGAAGTGGCCTAAACTTAACACATATCCATAGTAGAATATTATTAACATGATATTGAACCAAAATCACCATCAAACAAGTCATTTAAATGCCCCAAAACAGAGCCCCATCACTGATCAAGCATGCTGTCCAGAAATTCCAGCAAAACATACCTCACTTGTTTATCACTTTTGTCTAACTAAAACACCACAAATTTGGCTCAAATTTAACATACATATAGAGGGAAGGATGAAGATTCAATCCATGTTAAAATCCTGCATCAAAGTCTCACGAAATCAAGCTCAAACAGGCTGCCCTGTTCTGCCATTCAAACTGCCACAAATTTCCAGCCATGTTCATGCAAGTTCTAGTCCATCAAATGCATGTTTGACATGCTCAAATTGCTATTCACTGATTTAAACAACATCCAACACACATAATCAAGTATATATGAGCAAGAAATAAAAGAAAAGGTAGCTTCTTGAAGGATTTACCTTAAACCCTTTTGAAGATATGCACCCTAGAGTTTCTTTCTTCCAAATCACTACACCAACCCCTTAATCTTCCTTAGATGACACCTTCCATGGAGTAGCTTGCAAACTTTTGATAGAAATCAAGGATTCAAGCAAGTAATCAAGGTTGAAGTTGAAGTTTTCTCTCTTTTTTTTTTCCTTCCTTTCTTTTCCTTTTTCCCCACGGTTTTTCCTTCTTGTTTCAGCTTTCACACCCGACTTCCCTTCCCCTTGTTTCCTCTTAATTGGTCTCAAATTGGGTTATAAGATAAAGTCTAAAAGATATTTAAGAAGTTGGTCAAAGTTTCAATCCAAGCCTAGCAACTTCAATGATTTTTCACCTTGGCCCCAAGTGATTTCATTTCCTAGCAATTAAGTCCATAAGTTGTAAATCCAACTTAGTCCACTAATACTTAATCACACCTAGCTAGGTCACTAATCACCCATTTAACGCAATTAACTCCCGTGAGCATGTAAATTCACACCGAAAATTCTTGAAATAACAAACGTTTGATTTGTACATATAATTAGGGTTTCGAAAAAAATATTAGGGTCAGTACATTTAGAGTTTAGTGTGTAAACAAATTAGGGTTTTGTCGAAATTTAGGGTTTTCAAAGCAAACTAGGGTTTAAATTCAAATTAGGGTTTTAAGACTTATAAAACAAAAGATTAAAACAAAACACTTTAAGAAGTAAAACAAATCATATAAACACCTTGGCAAACAATAATCACTATAATTAACATTATTTCATTTTTTCCAAAACTTGGCAAAAATCGGGGCCTCACAGTCTCCCCTCCTTAAAAGAATTTCGTCCTCGAAATTCATACCTTCTACCACCTCAGTCGACCTTGAAATCTGTTGGCCAAGAAGGTTATATGTTCTAACCGGTGCTCGTGGTCGGTTCCCTCCTTCAGTAACTTGTTGAGAAGTAGTTACATTTCCTTGGCGAGAATTACTTTCTCTCAGTTGTTTCCTTGGGCAGCGGCTAACTTGATGGTCGGCACTCCTACAACGCAAACATTTTCGCCCTTTCACCCAACAGTTGTCCTCAGTGCGATTGCTTTTCCCACAGTATCCACAAGTTGGTTGGACAACCGTGGCTTGACTTCCCAACGGTGTTTCCTTTGATTGAACCCTTCTTGTTTGAGTTCTCTGTGATGTAGTCCCTTCTAGTTGCTCCATCTTATGAGAAGAATAGGGAGGTAGTTTTATTCCACCAGTTCCTTTTCCGACTTTTGGAGGCGGTACGGTCTCTCTAGGAACCTCAAGGAAACTACCACAAGGTGCATCTCTCTTTCGGGTTTGAAAGGCTTTCAGTTGAGATTTTGTTACCTCGACTCTTTGGGCTTTCTCAAGGGCATCGGTGAATGTCTCAATTTGAGCTGCTGCGAGAGCATCTTGAATTTCTAAGTTAAGTCCCTGAATAAACCGTCTTATTCTCTTTGGCAAGTACGAGTTCAGGGGCAAATCATTGGCGACTTAGTGAATTGAGTTTCATATTCAGCCACACTTAGGTTTCCTTGGCGAAGTTTTATAAAATCATCTTCTCTCTTTTCTTGGACCAGTGGTGGAAGGAACTTTTCATTAAATTCTTGTACGAAATTCATCCAAGTTCTCGGAGTTTGTTCCCTTTCCCACTTATTTCGATAACATTCCACCATGCTCTAGCCTCCTTCAAATTGGAACACCATAAAAGTTACTTGTCTTTCTTCGGAATAATTCAAAGCATCAAAGATGTTCCTTATATTTTCCAACCAATTCTCGGCTATATCGGGGTCAGGACCTCCAGCAAACTTAGGGGGAGAAAATTTTTGAAATCTCTCTAGTGCCTTGTCTTCTCCTTCTACTTGATTCACAGGGTTTCCTTGTTGATTTCCAGGGTTTTGGCCAGCCATTTGTGCTAACAAGTCAGTCATACGTTGGATGGCTGTGGCTACCTGTTCATTAGCATCGACTCTTGGTTCACGATTATCTAGTTGAAAGGACTCAAAATCATCCTATTATTGGTACAAAATGAGTTTTTAAAAACAAATTAAATGATAAAGGTGAAGTTGTGAGAAATAAGACTAGACCAGTGGTTAAGGGATATGCTCAAGAAGAAGGTATAAATTATGATGAGACATTTGCTCCGGTAACTAGAATAGAACCAATTAGAATATTTCTTATATTTGCTTGTTTCAAAGGTTTTAAATTATTTCAAATGGATGTTAAAAACACTGTCTTGAATGGTTTTATTGATTAAGAAGTCTATATGGATCAATCTCCCGATTTTGAAAATGAACATATCCAAATCATGTGTTTAAACTTTCAAAAGTTTTGTATGATTTAAAGCAAGTTCCAAGAGTTTGGTATGAGCGGTTGAGTGATTTTTTGATTGAAAATGGTTTTAAAAGAGATATTGTGGACACTACTCTTTTCACCAAACAAAACTTGAATGATCTTCTTATTGTGTAAATACATATGGATTATATTATTTTTGGTGCTAGTAATGAATGTTTGTGCAAGAATTTCTCTACTATTATGCAAAATTAATTTGAAATAAGTATGATGGGAGAATTAAACTTCTTCCTCGAGGTTCAAGTACTTAAAATATGCAAAGTGTGACAGCTCGGACTCAAGGCCTGGCCCAAGCAACTTTTGGGCCTGGAATCACTTGGCCCAAAATGACTAGCCCAAGTTACTTGGTAGGCTTTTAGTTCAAATTTATAAACCTTTCATTTCCTCATCATTCTTCCGATGTGAAATGTCACACAAAGGAACTCCTCAAAAGATTTGGAATGGAGGATTCAAAGCAAGTTGGCACACCTATGTGTATATTTACCAAACTTGACAAAGATGAAGAAGGTACAAATGTTGATGAGAAGAAATATAGAGGTATGATTAGTAGCTTACTTTATTTAACCGCATGTAGACCCGATATTATTTTTACCGTTTGCTTGTATGCTCGCTTTCAATCTTACCCTAAAGAATCTCATTTAAATGCCATTAAAAGAATTTTTGGATACTTGAAAGGAATCTTGAATTTTGATCTTTGGTATCCTAAATGTCATAAAATTGCTTTATGTGACTTTACGGATACCGATTTTGGTGGATGTAGAGTAGATAGAAAAAGTTCTAGTGGTTCATGTCACTTTTTTGGTGATTGCTTGGTATCTTGGTTTAGCAAGAAAAAAATTGCTATTTCTTTGTCTACAACCGAAGTGTAATATATTGCCGCTAGTGCATGTTGTACTCAATTATTATGGATGAAACATACCTTGAATGATTTTGGACTTGTGTATGATTGTATGCATATTTTCTGTGACAATACGAGAGCTATAAATTTGACAAAAAATCACATTCAACACTCTAGGACAAAGCACATAGACATAAAGCATCATTTCATTCGTGGTCTTGTTCAAAAGGGTGAAATTTGTGTGAATTATGTTTGTTCAAAAGACCAAATTGTTGATATTTCTACAAAAGCTTTGTCTTTGGATCAATTTACATATCTGAGATCGAAATTGGGCATTTTGAAAAAGAATTTTTGAAAAATTTTCAGTTAAACTTTATCGGACGTCCGATGGCTAATGAACAGATGTCTGACAGCGTTCTAAACTATTTTCCAAAAAATTTTGTCGGACGGATGTGTCGGACGATTTTCTTTGTTCGGCCAGCTGACACACTAAAAGTTGCATCTTGTAAAGGGCTTTCTTCTCATTTATCTCAGACAAAATTTCTCTCTCTCAGACACACCTCTTCTTCCCTTATATTTCAAAATTCAAATTCGTACTTTTTCAAGAAAAATCTTCTAAAATTGACTTCCCAAACAATTTTATGTGGCGGCTCCACGTTTCCCAAGGGCGAACCCTAAGGACACGCGGCAGCGGGTCTAGCTCTCGCCAGGACTCGGTCGGTCAATTCATTCTAACTAGGGTTTAAGTTAAAGATGCAACCATCGAAATTGGTTCAACTTAAATACATCAAATCACACCAGAGTTCATTCTACGGTCCCTTAACGTAATAATCCAAAAGGTAATTCACAGAAATTGTCTCCAAAAAGTCATCAGTTGGTAAAGTATTTACACAAAAAAAAATTTCAAAAGATTAGATCTGGTCTCGATCTGAGCCTCCGTACCCAATCTAAAACCCTGGAAATCCTTGGAAGGGAAAATGTAATGGGGTGAGTTTTTACGCCCAGTGAGTGTCCCAAAACAACAATCAGTTAAACATATTAGTCTAACATGCTTTCTATAATAGTAATATCCATATAAGGTAAGTTTCCAAGTACGGCAAGTTTCCATTTAAGGAAAGTTAAACGAATATTTCACCACATAAGCGGGTTTAATAAGGCGATGATCCGCGGTAAAGGATACGGTACTCATTGAGCCAGTCGGTATAGAGTCTGCAATACCAGTCTTCACTGCTTCCCATCTACCAACCCCTTAATCCCAACTTTGAGTCGGAAAACCGACAGTCAGTAGGTGGTGTACACCTGAGGTAACCTTAAACAGTCCCCAGGATCCGTTGACGTACCCGACCAAACCCTATTGCCGGCTCGGAATAGGCCGACTCGCCACTGGAGTTTGGGATCTCGGCCTAGCCTATTACGATAAAGTATGCAATGGCATCATGGTCATGCACAATTGACACACACAGACACAATTACAGTAGTTCAAAATTGGTTTTCATAGGACGAGGGGGTTCTCAAAAGAGAATTCGTTGTCATGTCAAGGCCGTCTTGGCGCTTTGGATAGACCAGCAACGAATACACTTCATGGCTGCGTATAACTGTTAGAACATTCAGGATCCCAATATCAGATTTATGAATACAATTGAAAAGATGAATGCGTACCGGGATCCATATTCGATAATCACCGTTGAATCCTCTTTAGCCTTGATTTGGGGTTGGCCTTCTAGACCTACGCGTATCCACTAATCCTTCAGAGAAAGCCTTCTAAACTCTCTCAGGTATCTCTCTTGACGATGGGATATCAAGAGAGCTATTTTGTGGTACTGGAATATACGACAAACAGGATACGCATGACCCAAGGACCATAACCTTATTTATAGACAACATTTCTGTTGTCTTTTGGTATTTCTATTTTAGCCCATCATTAAAATAGAAATTACCATAAGTATCTACACATTAACACCCCAAACAATAATAGATCACTTTAATTGAGCTAACTTTATTTGATAGCCTGCAACACATAATTATTTACATATAAGTCCAACGTTGGACTAAGGATCCAACAATCTCCCACTTGGACTATATGTGTAACTTTAGAATTATATTTTACAAAATAGCCATATGAGCTCAAAATTTGCTGCCATAACCAATTCGGTCCAACAATTACACCAACATAGGATCAAAGCGGCCTTTGTTACAATTTTCGTAACTCGACCCATCAATGGTCACGTATGCTAATATAATTGAATGACATTAATTATGATGTGGATGTGTAGCATGGAAATTTCATGTAATGTGATCTTAACATGCCTATTTCCAACTGGTCCACTTTAAATTTTTGTGAGATCAAACCATACCAAAATCAGAGTGGAAATAAACTGAAACTTTATTTATACAGAAATATCCTTAGATACAAACAATTGAAAAATATCAACGTCTCAAGAGCTTCTAAAATAACAAACTCCCACTAAAACTGAATATCATCTAATGCCATTACACCCATATGAGCAGTGTGCTCATGAAACATCTTGGGTAGCAATCCTTTAGTAAGCGGATCCATAATCATGGAGTTTGTTCCAATATGCTCTATGGACAACTATCCACTCTGAATTCTTTCTTTAACAACCAGGAACTTAATGTCTATATATTTTGACTTTGTCGAGCTCCTGTTGTTATTGGAATATTGTACTACTGATTTATTGTCACAAAATAGTTTGAGTGGTCTATCAATAGTATCCACCACACATAATCCTGTGACAAAATTTCGCAGCCAAATTCCATGGTTGGACGCCTCATAACAAGTTACGAACTCTGCAGCCATAGTGGAAGAGGCTATGAGAGACTATTTAGCACTCTTCCAAGATATGGCACCCTTAGCCAATAAGTAGATGTAGCCTGTTGTTGATTTCATACTGTATTGACATCCAGTATAATCGGAATTAGTATACCCAATGATCTCGAGCTTATCTGATCTCCGATACGTGAGCATGTAGTCCTTTGTTCCTTGTAGGTACCGCAAGACCTGTTTGGTTGCTTTCCAATGATCCAATCCTGGATTACTTAAATACCTACCAAGCATTCCGATAATGTACTCAATATCTGGACGCGTACAAACCTGAAGATATATTAGACTCCCTACTGCTGATGCATAAGGAATCTTCTGCATCTCCATTTCCTCAAAAGCATTTTTGGGACATTGATCAAGACTAAATTTGTCTCCTTTAGCCACAGGGGTATCACCTGGTTTGCAATTTTGCATGCCATATCGTTTGAGAACCTTTTCGATATAAATCTTTTGTGATAGTCCAAGAATATCCCGAGAGCGATCCCGATGTATCTGAATGCCTAACACAAAAGTTGCATTACCAAGATCTTTCATCTCAAAATTCTTAGTTAGAAATCTCTTGGTTTCATGCAACAATTCTATATCGTTGGTGGCAAGCAAAATATCATCAACATACAATACCAGGAAAATATACTTGCTCCCACAGAACTTATGGTACATGCATTCATCAACTAGATTCATCTCAAAGCCAAACGAGATGATTACTTGATGAAATTTGAAATACCATTGTCGAGATGCCTGCTTGAGTCCATAGATGGATTTTTTAAGTTTGCAAACCATATTCTTTGGATCTCCTGATACAAAGTTTTCTGGTTCCACCATATAAATCGTCTCATCAATGTTACCATTGAGAAATGCCGTTTTTACATCCATCTGGTGTAAGTCAAGATTGAAATGTGCCATTAGTGTCATTATAGTTCTTAAAGAGTCCTTCGAAGAAACCGGAAAGAAGGTCTCTTTATAGTCGATGCATTCCTTTTGTGTGAAACCTTTAGCGACAAGATGAGTTTTGTACCTTTCGACATTGCCTTTCAAATCCCTCTTAGTTTTAAATATCCATTTACAACCAATGGGTTTCGTTCCTTTTGGCAATGGGACAAGATCCCAGACGTCATTGTCTTTCATAGATTTCATCTCTTCATTCATGGCATCAATCCACTTTTGAGAATTTGAACTTTCCATGGCTTGATGGAAGTTGACTAGATCATCTTCCATCACTCCAATGTTATCCTCATGTTCTTGGAGAAAAACAATATAATCATCTGGCACTGCACTTCTTCTTTCTGTTGTGGATCTCCTTAATGGCACTAATTCTTAAGGTGGTAGAGTTTGTTCCTCTAGAGTAGGAGATTGTCTGACATTGTCTTGACTTGCTGTGTCATTAACAATATTAGGAATAGGATCCTGAACAACGCCAATAACACCTATGGGAATATTAACATATTCCTCTTTAAAGACAATATCTCTAATTATATCTTCTCCCCTAAACTCGACATCATCAAAGAATCGAGCATTTCCTGTCTTGAAAATTGATTTAACTGTGGGATCATAAAATTTGTAGCCCCTGGATCTTTCAGAATATCCAATAAAGTAACAACTAACCGTTCTTGAATCCAGTTTCTTTTCATTTGGCCTATAAGGTCTTGCCTCAGGTGGACAACCCCAAACACGTAAATGCTTCAAACTAGGTTTCTTACCAGTCCAAAGCTCAAAAGGGGTTTTGGTAGTTGCCTTAGTTGGAACTCTGTTAAGGATATATGCAGCAGTCTTAAGTGCTTCGCTCCAGAGTGATTTTGGTAAGGTAGAATGACTTATCATACTCCTCACCGTATCCTTAAGTGTTCTATTTCGTCTTTCAGCAACACCATTCATAGTGAGTGAACCCGACATAGTGTACTGAGGGACGATACCGCATTTCTCTAGGTACTTAACAAAAGGCCCTGGACGTTGTTCACTTGAACCATCATATCTACCGTAGTATTCACCACCACGATCAGATCTGATGCTTTTGATTCTTTTGTTGAGTTGATTCTCAACTTCAGCTTTAAAATTTTTGAACATGTCCAGGGACTGTGATTTTTCATAAATGAGATATATGTAGCCATATCTCGAGAAATCGTCTATGAACGTTATAAAATATTGTTGAACATTCCAAGCAGACGTGGGAAATGGTCCACAAATGTCTGTATGTATAAGTTCTAAGACGTCTGAGACCCTATTGGTTTCAAATCTCCTTTTATTAGTTTGTTTCCCCTTTATATAGTTAATACAATCCACCAAAATCTATAAAATTTAAGAGATCGAGAATTTCATTTGACACAAGTCTTTCTATTCTCCTTTGGGAGATATGACCCAATCTCTTGTGCCATAATGTAGCTGAATTCTAGTTGGTTAATTTTCTCTTTACACCTCTGGTGCTTAAATGCAGGGATTCATTATATGAAACATGTGAGATCCCGATTTTTCCCAAGTTTTGGAAAATATTAAATAATATTAATTCTAGTAATTATTGTTTGCCAAGGTGTTTATATGGTTTGTTTTACATCTTAAAGTGTTTTGATTTAACTATTTTGTCTTTAAAGTCTGAAAACCCTAATTTGAAATTTAAAACTTTGTTTGCTTCGAAAACCCTAAATTTGGATAAAAAGCTAATTTGTATATAAAAAATCCTAGTTTGGTTTCGTAAAACCCTAGTTTTGAAAGTGAATCTAAGTTTTATGTCCAACTACATGTTTGTTATTTCTTTGATTTTATGTATGTTAAGGCATGATTAAGAAAAGTGATCAAGATCCTTGGGTGATTAGTAGTGTAAGTAGGTGAGATTATGCATCAGTGGACTAAGTTGATGTAGGGCCTATGGACTAAATTGATAGGATAAGAAATCATTTGGGGCAAGGATGATGGACACCTTAAATTGCTAGGTCTTCTTGGCATGATAATCTTGACCATTAGCTAAACTTTGACTAAGAGAAAGAACTATCTATTAAGTTCAATCCTTTAGCTATTTGAAGACAAGAGAGCTCAGGTGGAGAGAGGCCAAGAACAAGGAAAAAAACCGGGAAGAAAGAAAGGAAAGAAAAGAGAGGAAAAAAGAGAGAAAAACTTGAGATTTCATCCAACTTCAATCATCTAATCTTGATTTGGAGTTAGGAGGAGAAGATTGCACTTGGGAACTTAGAGTTTCACCAAGAACATAAGCGAGAAAGGTATTCTTTCTATCTTTACAAGCTGGAATTTTGATCTAAGTTGTTGTTTTAGCTTAATTCATGATCATTTATAGCTTTTGAGATGATTCTATGGATTGGTTTGAATTTCTGTCCGAATTTGCTCTGGATATTTGAGTATGATGGAGGCTGAATTAGCTTTGTCACAAAACATGAAAGTTGTATAGAGTTGAGTGAGGATTCTACTTGTAAATTTTCAGATGAATCGGAGCACTGTATCATGTGAAATGACTAAAATGCCCCTGATGCCCTATTTCTGTCCGAAATGTTATTTTGCCACTGTAATGGGTCATTTTGACCGGAAAGATGAATGTTTTTGCTTTTGATGTCTTCTTAAACATTGTATCCTTGTATGTTAGCTTTCTAACGGCTTTGGAATCACTTGATTTGGAGTTGTGAGTGTCGAGTTATGGCCAACTGAAACTGTCCTGCTCATATCTCTGTGATAGAGTAGAAAGCCACTGTTTTGATTAATTTCGACCTAGTTTGAGATGGAATTGGGTTTTGACTTCTGCATGAAAGTTGTAGAGGGTTGAGTTTTCTTTCTAAATGTTAAATTTCAAACCATTTGGATCTTTGTGCACTGAGATATGGTCATTTGAATCTGGCCTGTTAATGAACCTGAGATTGAAACTTCTGGAACGGTTTTTGTGTTTTTTGACCTAGAAGGAGTAAATCTAGGTGGAAATGTTCTCATGAAAGTTATAGCTTGTTCTCTTAGTTTCGAAACGGCACCTTGTGCACTTCAATCTGACACTCATACCATGAGTTATGATCAAAATGGTCAAAGATGTCAAATCTGCCTTTCACACCTTCTAGTGTGTGTTTTCCGTTTTGATTCTATTGTCGTCCGTTTTCGTTCAAGCGACCATGCATGTGCTCTCTTTGCTGTTTTAAGTGTTTTTAAGTGTTGTTTTGGCATCTTAGTGATTATTTGGGTAATTTTGTGGCTCGATTTAAACTTTATTCAAACCTAAATATCTCATATCTTGTGTGCTATTAGACTTGGAAGGCGGATACAAAGGGGATCCGAGAACGGACACATAGGGTTTACTTTTCTTCAAGGTAAGTGATCTTTGCATGTGTGTGACTTGAATGATCTTGTTATGTGCTCCTTAAATGTTCACTACTTGTTTAAGTGTTAAGTGTTTCTAAAACTGTTCAAATGTGAAACTTTTCTCCGTTATACCATTTGTTAGACGAGTGTGTACTTTATCGCACTCGGCCTAGTCAAATGTGACATTTTACTGTTTAAAGTGATTAATTGACCGTTATTTGACTGTTTGTGCATGAGTCTAAGCCTTTGGCTGAACTGGGCCCTCGTCCATCGTTACTAGCCTATTCGAGCCAGAAGCGGACTTGGTCGGGTAGGTTAGGAACATTGGGCCACTGTTACGGTATGCTCGAGTATTACCACTGGGTGTTATAAGGAGGAGTAGGAGGTTGATTGACCAGCTGATGAGATGGATTGCAATTGCCCCCAGTGGACACCGTATCCTTTAACTGAGTGTTTCCTTATTTTACATGTTTTATTGGTGATAAATTCCCTAACTGATTATTGTTGGATTCTTCGGTGCTACTATATGGAATTGCATGTTTTCAGATTGTCCACTGGACTTTTAGCTCATTCCTTCCAATTTTGTTTTTCCTTAGCAGGGTTTGAGAACGAGAGCCTCCAAGGTTTGCCCTAGAATGTTTGGTTTAGAGACTTTAAGCGGTATTTTGATGTAATCTTTATATTTTGGATTGTACTTATGGAATTCTGAATGGATAAACTTTTGTATCTGTAGTTATAGTTTGGACGGTTGTGGTTCGCTAAGGGAGCTTTTGGGGTTCAAATGTTACATTTGACTAGAGGATATTAGAGTTATTTTGTTATGTGAAGTAATTGCTCGCAATTGAATTGAGGAACTGTAGTGAGTCCCGGCAAGAGTTGGGCAGGCGGCCCACCTAACCCTTTGGTTCGCCTTAGGAGAAGGTGGGGCTGTCACAAAACAATTGTGTCAACTAAATATAGAATATCACAATATGATAGAGTACCGGAACCAACCAATTTTGAATCATGAAACAATCTAAATTTTTCATTTCCAAATGAACAAGTATAACCAGATTTATCCAAAAGAGAAACAGAAATTAAATTCCGTCAAAAAGACGGTACAATGAAAGTCTCATTAAGATCCAAATAAAATCCAGTCTTGAGCAATAATCTAAAAACTCCAATTGCTTCAACTTGAACTGTTTTGCCATCGCCCACATAGATATATCTTTCACTATCATTAGGCTTTTGGCAACTTAGGCAACCCTGTATAGACACACTGATGTGAGTTGTTGCACCAAAATCCATCCACCAAGTGTGTCCAGGTATCGAAGTTAAATTAACCTTAAAACAAACCAAAAAGAAGCATACCTTTCTTAGCACGCCAAGCGTGATAATTAGTACAATGCTTCTTTCTATACCCTTCAGCACCACAGAAAAAACAACCATTCTTTCCCGATTCAGCCGGTTTCTTTTGTTGTTTCTTTGGAGGTGCTGTACCTGCAGCTACTTATCCATCTTCCTTTTACGTCCCTTCCCTTTATTATTAGTGGTAGAGACTAGGTGAGCACTCTCTGTCTAATCTTGCTTCAACCTTTCCTCTTCCTCTACACAGTGTGAGATGAGTTCATTTAGAGACCATGTCTCCTTTTGACAGTTATAACTCACCTTAAACTGACTAAACTGTATAGGAAGAGATATCAAAATCAGATGCAATAATAATTCCTTAGAAATTGTAAGGTTTAGTGCACCTAATTTAGAAGCAAGATGAGACATCTCCATGATGTACTCCCTAATGTTGCCTTTACCACTATATCTCATGGAAATTAGTCATGTCAAGAATGTACTTATTTCAGTCTTTTCATTCTTGACAAATCTCTTTTCAATGTCCTGAAGGAACGCCTTAGCAGTAGTTGTCGTTTCAGACATTGTCCCTCTAAATGCTTCTAGAATGGCCTTTTTCATGATCATCAGACACAAGCGATTTGACCTCTCCCATCTTTCCTTATCCCTCTTTTCATCAGAGGTACTCTTATCTGTTAGAGATGGAGGAGAGCCAACCCTTAACGCAAGGTCGAGATCCATGACTCCAAGTACTATCAGAAGATTTTCTTTCCAAGACTTGAAGTTTGTGCCATTCAACATGGGAATAGCATTAATGCTGGTAGTTATACTGGTAGGATCATTCATAACTAAAAGGAAAACAACATATAATTAAAACAAACTCACATAATCCAAAATAATAATAATAAATTCAAATAAGATAGCCCCATCTCAAGATATCGATATTCCATTAACATCTTGTCTTTGGACGAAAATATTAACTTCTTAGTGATATCTTGTGTAGTAACAAATACTGACAATAAGAGCATGTCAAAAAATAAATTTTCCTTTGGGCCAATTTATAATTTACATGTAAAATCTAAATAAGCATCACGCGTTTATTACTACCAGTGCACATATAATTTCGTCAAAAATTAATCTCCCTTTGGGCCGGTTAATATTCACAAAATTATAAATACACAACTAATGATATTTTAAGACAAATTAATTTTCACAAGAGAGGTCACTTTGGTGACATGTTGTTTCAATTAATTCATCCCAAAAT
Source organism: Gardenia jasminoides (assembly GCA_013103745.1). Lineage (NCBI taxonomy): Eukaryota > Viridiplantae > Streptophyta > Magnoliopsida > Gentianales > Rubiaceae > Gardenia > Gardenia jasminoides. The sequence continues at coordinate 3,431,408 of CM023099.1, read as the reverse complement.
ATATATACAACTTTATCAATATTCGAATTTAAAATTATACTAAATTTTGAACAAAGTTGACTTTGGTCAACTCTGGTCAAACTGGTCAAATCTAGCAATTGGGTCAAACTTATTGGATCAAAGATCCATATCCATAATTGTAGCCCAATAGTTAATTATTTAAACCCAAAAATTTATTAAAGTCCATAAATGTTTTATTAAACCAGATGTTTGGTGGGCCAACCTTTTGGACTTTATAAGGTTGAAATAACTTAAATTAGGAAACCCTAACTTTATATATATTTCTTTATTAGGGTTCATTCAAATTAGGAAACCCTAATTTCTTAACATAAACAAGTTACTAAATTTCATAAAACCTAACTTCATGGAATAGCTAGAATGACATGCGAAAGCTCAAACGACATCACTTCAATATAATAAAAAAGGATGCATCAAAAGCCAAGCCTAATCCATGAAGTCCGAATCGCATGCAAAAGCTCAAAGCCATGCGAAATTGGAATGTTCAATGACTATAAAGTATTCATGAAAGCCGAAGCCGTGCGTTCCCTTCCCCAACAAAACAACGACTTGGCCATAGCAATTATCATAAATATACATCTCATTCTACATCCAAAACTTGTGAACAATAGATCCGAATGCAAAAGTTAATTTAGTACCTTATTTTATCACATAAAATTTTATGATCAGGATTATTCACAGCATCGTCATGTCACGGCTAGATCCGTAATATAATTATGAATAATCCAGCTGAAATACAAACTTAAGACTTTTAACGATTCAAAACCTGATATTGGGTGCTCTGATACCACTTGTTAGAACATTCAGGATCCCAATATCAGATTTATGAATACAACTGAAAAGATGAATGCGTACCTGGATCCATATTCGATAATCACCATTAAATCCTCTTTAGCCTTGATTTGGGGTTGGCTTTTCAGGTCTACGCGTATCCACTAATCCTTCAGAGAAAGCCCTCTAAACTCTCAGGTATCTCTCTTGACGATGGGATATAAAGAGAGTTATTTTGTGGTACTGGAATGTATGACAAACAAGATACGCGTGACCCGGGGACCATAACCCTATTTATAGACAACATTCCTGTTGTCTTTTGGTATTTCTATTTCAACCCATCATTAAAATAGAAATTACCATAAGTATCTACACATTAAAGACCCACATCCTATTAGATACATTAAAGCCCAAACCATAATAGGTCACTTTAATTGGGTTAACTTTATTTGACAGCCTGCAACACATAATTATTTACATATAAGTCCAACGTTGGATTAAGTATCCAACAATAACAACTCCAAAGCCAAATATGTGGAACAGAATTACCAAAACAACAAGGCATTATTAGACCATTATGTTTTCGATGTATTTTGAATTCTAAGAGACTAAGTCTGCTGTGCATTATTTAGCTCATTATATAAACACTGCTAATCTTTCTAAATCTCTGTGGAATCGCCCTCCATGTTTTATCCAACAAACCGTATTGGACGATTTTCAACAATTTCATTAAGAAATCATTTGTTCTATCAAAAAAATTAACTCTTTTGCCTACAGGTTCAGTTTACTACAAGTGGATGTAATTAATGTATTGGCAATTTAAAATGTTGAACAAAAGCTCTGAAATTGATAAAAGAAAATATGAATAAGTCCCTAAGAAGGCCAAATAAATGACTGCACAATATTCAATTAGAGTAGTCAGCTACATGGACAAGTCTTTCTCCAAACCTGTAGCTCTTCCATCATTCAAATTAAACTAGGAGGATGCTAGATTTCGTGCGTGTCCACAGTTTTGTATAAGACGAAGTCACCATGCACAAAAATTCCGTAGAATTTGACCGGAATAATAAACATTCTTTAATTTAGTTATTGTGCAAAGGTCTTTTTTTAAGAAATAGGATCACTTCGAAACCTTTACGTACACCTTGTGAGCCAAACCAAAGGAAAAGGAAAAGGTATCAAGGTTGGCAATTTCAGTAGTCTACGGGTGTTGCAACTATCTAATCTTGCTCAGATTTTTTTTCTTTTTTACTTCATTTTGATAAATTTATGTGTTTTTGGGTTGAATTCCCTTGATCGAGGCTGTAGCATGTCATTCAAAGTTGTAAGATGATGTGAAGTCAATGGATAGTCAATAAATAAAAGTAAACACGAGTTAAACTCTTATTCAGTGTCTCATTTCAAATTTTGGTTACAGAATTTGTCAAAAATATTGGTTAAACTCTACAATTCTCTCTCTTGATGTGAATATGGTAAACGGCAAAATAATGTTTGTTCAAGACAAATCAATATAGGACTAGGATTATGGTGGCGTATACAAGGAGACATTTTTGACAACTGGTAATGATATTATTTGAATGCTATATGGATTAACAAGTACGGTCTTTTAAGAACTAAGTATTATTGCTTTAAATGAGATGAGTGCCACAAGGTTTTAAAACCTGGATCGTTCGTTGAATCGAAAAAGTTACTAGATCACAGGTCACTGGTTCAACCATTAGGCTGACCATTTTCGACTAGTGATATCATAAATATATACAAAAATATATTATATATTACTATTTTATCATATTTGCAATCTGCACATCCCTCTATAGAGGTTTAGAGACATGATCAAAGTTATAGTTCTTTTCCTAATAACTTTATAATAAAACAAACTAAAAAAAAAGCAAAGATACAAAGCAAAAGAAAAGAAAGGAAAAGAAGAGAGCTATGATTATGTCAATATGACAAGCTTGATACCAAGAAAACAAGAATTTTACTTTAGAAAATTAGTAAATTGCAAAGTAGAATAAAAAAATCATAGATTTAGAAATCAAACTATGCATGTGGTTTAAGCACAAAACTGAACATGCATATAGTTTAAGCACAAAACTGAACTTTGTTGGAGGAATTTGAGAGATTAATGGTGAGATGATGAAGAGATGGATGATTAGGAAGAGAGGAAATTGATGGAAATTGGATAAAAAATTAGAAATTAAAGGAAAAGACGAATATTGGAGTCTTGAGTCTTAACTTGAGCCAACTATAAGCTGTAGCTATCTAATTAATTTCTATGTTACATTTTTTACTTTTTATTTTTTTAATTTTGAAAAATTGAATGAATCGGACTAGTTTAGAAAAAACCATTCCGACTATGGTTCACCGTTGGACCTCGAAGTCAACTGCTTTTTCACTAAATAAAGTGATTTTTTGACCCACTGATTAGAGGCATAACCTGCTCGACATCCACCCAATTGACGGTTCAATTGTTAGATTGGACAAGTATGGGTTGGTTTTAAAACCTTAGACTGCCACAACCAAGTTGACTTGTCATTCTATTTTATATATATATATATATATATATATATATATATATATATTGAAGAAAAAAGAAGAAGAAGGAGATACAAAACCCACACTACCGGAAAGAATCAAGAACTTTTCCCATAAATATTACTTGCATTTTTATTTTTTAGTGGTGAGCAACGAAATTTGAAAATTTTGATGCTATACACACGCTAGAAGAGAAAAAAGAAAAAAAAAAATCAAATGTGAACTGCTATAGTTTTGGGGCATTATGTGAATATTTTGATACGTTTGGAAATCATATGATAATGTGTAAAACCACAAGAGGTTTTCAGTCACTTACCCTTAAAAAACTACCCCTATCACATTTTCATGATTTCACAAGTTAAGAAGGTCACAAATACATATAACGAAACAACCTTCTAATCCGTAATTTAGCATAAACAGAAAATTGTGACCAGAGACAATTAGAAAAGCATCCCCAAGACGCATATAACTTAGGGTAAATTTTACATAACTCTTTTGTGGTTTTTCATATTGCTACGTGATGCCTTAAGATTTTAAAATATCCATATAATCCCCCATAATTTTATACAAAATGAAAAAATAAATGAAACGCACCAACGTTATGGCGGTTGGACCAAATGCAATACAAAAATGCATATGATGGAATCACAATTTCTACTTAATTTCCCTATAATTATCATGAATATCCACTTTACGTTCTATAATTTTTGCATTAATTTATCCACATAATTCTCTTACATTTTACAGGGGAGACATGTTAATCTACCCTATATTTTACTTTCATCCCTTTTAAATTTGAAAATTTTTTAAAGTTCCTCATCAGATTTTTGCCCTGCCAAAGTTACTAATGAAGTCCAGTGTTGTGCTTCGTTTATGTAACTACTTGTCTACCGCAAAAACTTTTTCTCCTAGATCCATCTTGGTTTTATGCTAAGGCGAAAGGCCAGAGGACCATAACCTTCGTTCTTGATAGTTGATAGTTGATACTATTTATTCTTCCCCCCCCCCCCCCCTTTGGGTCCTATAGTTGACACTACCACATACCAAAGCAACACCCTATGAAACGACGATTTCCCCACGATTCAAGGTCCAATAGTGACCAATCTCATTTGCAAAGACTCAACTTGACTTATGTACTTGGAACCAAGACCCATACTCTTGTTTTATAAGTCCAACAAGCATGAGATCAAGACGATTGGATCAATAGTCCTCCACTACATCTCCTTGTCAGTATGATGCAATTTTCTCATCACATGCAGCCTTTTGGAACGAAAAATGGAGATGCATAGATCCATACCATGTGCAACTGGCCAACCGCGTCCGTTTTGCTCCCAAGTCTACGAGCTGTACTAGACAGGAATTGGCTTTTGTGCATTTTTTCTGTCCTTTTTCTGTTTATCCATTTCATGCCGTCTTCTGTCAAATCTTGACCAGGAAATGCCTGCTTTTTGGTTTTTTTCAGGCGCCCGGTTTTTTGGGTTGTTTTTTGGTTTTTTTTGGGGAAGGGGCGTCAAGGGTCATCTTTTATATGGTTTGGTAACAAGATACTTATGTAGAACCCAAAAAAATTCCACCAAAAAACTATAATGAGATATACCTAATAGAGCCAATGTATACTGTGGGAGGGAATTTATACGATAAAATTAGTGTGGAGAAAAGAAATAAATCACCAATATAATATCAAAAACATCATAATAACAATACTTTCAAACTTTCACTTTTCTCAACTAATAATAACAATAACATTCACTATTTATAGACTAAATAACTTGATAAACAAGTATTAAAATTACAATAAATTTTCTAATAAAACACTAATTATTAAATAATAAAACTACCATAACTTCACTCTGATTGTGATACCCCATCCCACATCGGAAAAGTAAAATGCTATGGACCAATACTTAAGTAGAGTTTAGCCATTCAAGTTCAACTTGGAACATTCATTTTGGATTAGTGAGGATGGAGCCCAAGTAGTTAGATTTGTCTGCTGAGACTTAGGTCACTTCTTAGGTCTGTGGGTCCGGAGCATGACATTATCGTATTGAGCGAACCCTATGTGGCCTGTGAATGGGGTGAGATTGGCCCAGTGGTATTGGGTGGTCTCTGCATGGACACAAAGTTTAAGGAGGGGTGAATGTAATATCCCATTGCACATCGGAAAAGTAAAGTGCTATGGATCAATACCTAAATATAGTCTAGGCACTTAAATTCAACTTAAGATATCCATTTTGGCCTAACAGGGACGGAGTCCATAGGGTGAGATTGGGCCAGTGGCATTGGACGGTCTCTGCATGGGGTGAAACTGGGCTAGTGGTATTGGCGGATTTTGTGAGGACGCAAAGTTCAAGAAAGGGTGAATGTGATACCCCATTCCACATCGGAAAAGTAAAGTGCTATGGATCAATATTGAAATAAAGTTCAAGCACTCAAATTCAACTTGAGATATCCATTTTGGCATAGTAAGGATGGAATCCAAGTAGTTGGTTTGGTTGTTGAGATTCAGGTCGCTTCTCGGACCTGTGGGTCCGAGGACACTGATAGTGTTAATAAAACCTTAACTTGACTAAAACGCTTCTAAACAATTCTATAAAAATTTCTCTTTTTGAGCCTTGATTTAATATGCCAATAACTTCTCATTGTTGTTAAATATATATGGCTGATACTGTTAGAGAATTATTATGTGCCTCTTTTTCAAATCACAGAGAAAAGTGCTTCTTCCACCAAATAGCGCTAACAAGGTTATTGGCTTGTATAGCCAAACCATGACTACGGAAATTAAAATTCTCTTCCAATTAATGAAACAGAATGCACATAAGAAATTCACAATTTGTACATCCAATCTGCATAAACACACGTATTGGCATGAAATATACGCCCATAAAAGTTATAATCCAATATTGTAGTATGCATCATACAGTAGTAAGACATTACCTTGAGATCTTCGTCATTCTATATCTTACTGATCTCATTATTGAATTGTCCTTCGTTTTTAGTTGGGCTGTTTGATTGTCATAAACAAATATGCTATTACTATAAAATGACATTTTGGGACGCCTGCATCTCTCCCTAGGGCGTACCCTAGGGTATCAGCGGAATGCCTACCCAACTCTCACCAGGACTCACTACAAAATCCAAATATAAATACAAGCACTCATTCCTATAACCCTGATAAGGACCAATAACATTCACGAGCTAACTTACAAGAGTACAATCTCAATAATTTTATCAAAATTACAATAATATTAACTTTAAGTGCGATAAACCATTTACTTCAAAATTAATATCAATCCTATACAAAAGTGTGGAAATCATACAAAAGAAACTATTTTCCTCAATCCTCGAATTCCACTTCAAGACCTGTTAAGGAAAACAAACTTAATGGGGTGAGCAAAACTCAGTGAGGTCAAGAACAGGCAGGTCAACACAATAATAAAATTATTAAAATAGTAAAACAAGAGAAAACTCAGAACTCACATAAAACAATTAAAGAAGATAATATAAAAGGATACAATTGGCCCGCTCCACCTTTCCGAAATTTCCACCATCATCTTTGGTCCGCTTCCAAGCCACAATTTTTGTATCGAAATGTTGACACTCCATCAACCACTATCTAACTATACGTAGACATCACTTTACATTCACCTGTCTACTTACACCCCCTGTACCGGGCCCGCTCATCAAAATGGAATTTATCAATAAACCAAGACGGGATGAGAGGCACCTCCCACTCATTAGAGTGTGGTACATACTACCGCTTGGCAAAAGAGGTCGACGAGACAACGCTCCAATCGACTTGACCATAATTAACCAAAACGGGAGGAGAGGTCCCTCCCACTTACTTGAATGTGGTACATACAACCATTTGGTTTTAATAATTCAGGAACAAGCACAAGTATGAGTATTTAACCAATTCAATTCAACTAAGGGTGGGCGCGATAAAGTACACGCTCACCAAGTTAAACAAGCATGCTTTTCAAATCATTAACATTAAATAAAGCGTTAAATAACATGCACTTGAACACTTACCGGTGATTTGGTTAAACAAGTGAGCAAGAAAGAAGATTAAACTTCGATAGTCGGATCAACTTCCACAACCTCTTGGTCACCTGGGCCAAAACGGAACTATCACTTTCAATCCAAACGGCTAAAATTCCAAATTTAACCTAACTATCCAAGTTCATCAAAATCACTCAACTATAGTTCCTTTCTCAGGCCATAACTCACTCAATATACGTCGGAATTGGACAAGGTTTAAAGCTATGGAAACTAGATTCAACAATCTAAAAATCACTAGAAGACTTTGCTTGAAGATTCACTGAGCAAGATGGACTAAAATGAACTGGAAGATCCAACAGATGTCAAAAACAGGAAATCAGGCTGTGAAATCAGCCATCTTTGTGGCTTCGCTGGTATTGATAGGGAAAGAAATAGCATGCGAGCCTTATACCGTTAGAAAGATTGTGAAGTCTAGTTTCAAACGCCACTAACAGTGCTCAATTTTGACTCCCGAACAAGGAATTACAGTCATTAGAAGGACAAGGGTTCACCAAGACTGACGGCCAGATTTTCAGATTTGAAGAGCTGTGTTTGAAACAACATTTGGGCATCGAAACGCTACTGAAAAATCACCAAATTTTGTACACTCATACCTCACTAGGTAAACTATGTGTGTACCGAATTTGAGCCAAAAAATCGTATGGGAAGGTTGTGAGGAACTGAAATTTCTTAAATTATACACCTGAAATTTCTTGAATTATTTGCTTATATTTCTTGCGAGAACCCTAAATTTTCATGAATTATTTGTCATTGTATTTATTTAAGTGCAAATCATTTTCTTTAAACATTGGTAGCATAAATTTTTCATTTTTCTTTAAACATTGGTAGCATAAAATTTTCATTAAGTGCATTATTTTCCTTTAATTACTCTATTTTGTATGACATTAATTTGAAATTGCATTTTACATGTTTTATCTAGTCAAATGCATAAAACTTATATGTTATCAAGTGGGTTATATTTTAAATTGAGGGATTAGAAGATAATTGCATAGATTTTTATCCAATTCTTGGTCCAAATTGGGACACTTGTCAACCATCCATTAACATCTTGACTTAAGCTTTTCTATTTAATCTCTTGTTTTCCAAAATTCAAATCAAAAATCCCTCCCATTTTTTCTCTCTCTTGGTCGAAAATATAGGAGCAAGAAACACTAAACCCTAAGCTTGATTCTAGCAATTTTAGGTGAGGAACAACATCTTCAAGTGAAACCCTAGCTTAGATTGTTGCTTGATCATCAAGTTTGGTTGGAAGAATTGGAGTTTTGGGTGGTTTTTCTCTCTCTACTCTCAAGGTAACCAACCACTTAACTACCACTTAACTATGCTTCAGTTATGTTTAAATTCAAAGAAGATGCATGTTTGATGAGTTTAAAGTGATTGAGGTGCTCTAGGAGGAATGATTGTGGAAGAATTTCTTGTAGTTGGAAACTTGAACTTAGACCTTTGTTTATAACCTCCAAGTGTTTGATGAAATGCTTAAGATTTTGTAATGTTTTATTGATGACTTTCTTTGATGTTTTAGCATGCTAAAAACTCTATTAAGAGTTGGAAATAATTCTTGAAAGGTTGCTTATAGAAGTTGTGTAGAAGAAGGAACATTGACATGAAATCAGAAATGGAATTCAGCCAACTTCCCGAACTTGCTAGTGATTATAGGAATTGAACTAGAACTCGAACCTTACACCTTTGGAAATATCTACGAACCTAGTTTTAAACTCCGCTGACGGAGCTCGATTTTGATTTTTCTATATCGAGTTATGGCCATTCTTCCGAGACTATTCAACCAACCTGCTCCTAACCCGACAGTTTCTGGTGTCTCTGAGTTTAGCCATTTCGACCCTGATTAAGTCTGATTTGAGGTTTGACCTCTTCATGAGAGTTGTGGCTCTATGTCTTAGCTTCCAAACAGCATAAAATTCATCTCAATCCAATAAGCGTAGCACTAGTTGCGATCAAAACGCCGAGGGGTGTCAAAACTATTAAACCAAAGTGTCCTTTATTGTTTGCTATTAGACACGTTTAACACGCGATTCATATACATTTGAGTGATTCTTCTACATTTGAGCTAGTTAAACCTGAATATCTCTTATTTGTTTACAAATAGGCATTGATGGTGGAAACGGAAGGAATTCCGAGATAAATACCAAAATTTGCTTTACTCAAATCGGTGAGTGTTCCAAACTCTTTCCAATTGATAGTTTTACTACTGTTTTGTTCTAACTTGTGTTAAAGGAATGTTCCCCTATAACATTTTTGTGTTACTACTGTTTCAAAGAAATCACTTGTGAAACGTTTTACTACTAATTTACTATTGACTTGCATTGGCTTACAAGTGTAACGATTTGATTTACCTTTGAAATGATTTACAGGTGCTTTTAAGCTGATTAATCGAAGTATGAATTGTTGCTTGGATGCTATCTAAATGAATGTGATATCAATAGTTAGTGAGTGCTCCAATCTCTTTACAGTTGAAAAGACTTATCCTTGTTCCTACAAGAGATGGTTTCCATTGTTTCGAGTGAAACGATTTGTAAGTGTTGTGAGTGATTTAAACTTGATTTTCAAATGAAATATTTGAATAATATTTACAAATGAAATGATTTTCATGACCTGATTTCTAAAAATGATTGCAAAACTTGATTTTAAAATTTGGATCATTACCAACTTGGTTTTTAGTCTTGATTTCTAAACTTACCAAACTTGAGCCCTAAACTTCATTTCCAAACTCTTGCTTATAACAAAAATCATTTCCAAAGATGTTTTCATATGATTTACCATCGAGATGATTCTAAATGAAATGAGCTTCACAAAATGATTTCTAAGTGAAAACATGATCAACTGTGTGACTTGATTGACTCAGAAGATTGCCTGTGCATGATTGCTTGTTAAATGTGCATGTTTGTAGGCTGATGTGTACTTTATTGCATCGGCTGAATTGAGTTCACTCTTCGCTGGAACCCTATCCTTGATCCGCCATCGTGAGGTCAAGTAGGCCAAAAGCTTATCTTAGACCCGCCATCGCGAGATTGGATCAGCCGGACAGCCCTGAGTAATGACTTACCAATGTTAAGTGCAAAACTCAAAACTCTTCGCTGAAAGGCCTTGAGTACTGTATCCAATGTTCAATGTTAAATGAGGGGATCGTTTATTGTTTTGGAGGACATAAGGTGAGATCAAGATAGGGGATTGTTTATCGTTTTGGAGGTCATAAGGTGGGAGTTTAGAGGTTATAAGGTGGAAAAATATAGGGGATTGTTTATTGAAAGTTGTAAGGTGGAAATGGCTCCAAGTGAGCACCCGTATCCTTTCAATATTTGAATTGAATGTTTATTGAATTATTGTTTACTGCATTTTTTGATTGTTAAATTAAGTGATTATGGAATGATTGTTTAAGGAATTATTGTTTCCTGTATCTTTTGAAACGAAAAGATTCTTAAATATTTTCAATGTGAATGTGTGACCATATTCTCGACTTACACGTTACTCTTTTAAAGAATCAAATGTTTTTACAAAATGCTATTTAATTCAGATGTCCATGAATTTGATAAAACCTGCATTTTCTTGTTTTCACCCAACATTCACTGAGCTTCTAGCTCACCCCAAAATGTTTTATTTTTCCCCCCACCCACAGGGCTCGAGATAAAGGAAAGCAGGAAGTGATCTTTCTTAGTATGACTGGCAGGATTATCTCTTGTGCTAATTGTAATCTTGGACGGTTGGGCTTTTGGTGTATTTGCATTAGTTGGAAATGTAATTATTATTTTAGAGATCTTGCATTGTAGCTATTTGAGGTCTGTAATATGATCAGAATCTGTAGTGAGTCCCAGAGAGTTGGCAGGTGGTCCGCCGATCCCTTTGGTTCGCCTTAGGGGGAGGTGGGGTCATCACAATGGTAACTTTATAGATGGCCAAAATTTGTGAAAAATCTCGGAACTAAACTGCCAGATTTTTTCTTCTTTGATTTGTAAACATTTTGCTCAACCAAATCAGCCCCAAATCATTCAAATTTTGATACATAAGCTGTAGCAACATTCCTTTAACAAAAGAGAGCAAAATGGTAGTAAAACTTTGAATCAAAATGCTTCAAAAATAGGGCAACCATTCGGCACAGTGCAAGGAGGAAAATTTCCAGCTTTTTAACTCAACTTTCAAGAGCTTTTAACACACCAAATGGACTCACATTTGCAAAGCATTTTACCACACATATAGTGCAACATTTAGGCTTTTAAAACCACCAATGAATCCAAAACTGAGCTTGAAAATGGCAAAGTGAATCGGCAGCTTCTCAGCAAAACTTTCCAGGTTTGATTCTTCACTTTTCACAAGTTTTTGCCAAACTTTTGATGCAGCAAAAATGCTCATTTTTGCAAGGGGTCTAGCCCTCATCTAGGCAATCATCTTAGCAGGGAATAACCACAAGAAAACCAAGAAATTATGAGGTTAAAACAGGGCAAAATGACCCCCAAAACAACTGGCAGTTTTGAGGATTCAAATTCCAGATATTTAAACTTCCTTAGAAGAAGTTTCGATTTTGCACAGTATTATTTGAAAAATCATAACTTGAGTTTTATAAGTCCAAAAATTAGGAATCTTATACCGTTAGAAAATAGACTCAGTGAAGTAAAACTCTCGAGAAGACACTTATACAAGATTCAAATCGAAAACCAGTCAAATTTCAGTTTAAAGTCGCTGCTACAGTAAAAACAGGACATAACAGTCTTGATTTTCAGTCAACTTTGAAAATTCACTAAAATTCACAGGATTCGAACTAGCCCTTAACATTTATACCACTGAAATAAATTGGATTCTAGTTTCAAATGCAACAAACGGAACTCAATTTGGATCTTCCTACACCAAGTTACAACAGTTTTAAGAAACCTGTTTCACCAACCCTGTCATACGAAATTCCAGATTTTTAAAGCTTTCTTTCTCATCCATTTTGCAACATCAAATAAAGCTATTTTTACATGAAATTTCTACCATACATAGGCCATCATGTAAGCTTCAAGAATCAACAAAATAAACATGGAATCATTGAGTAAAAATTTGAGGAAATAAAGCTGCAATAAAACCGGCTCTCCAAACCCTCTCTCGGTTCGTCTCTTCTTCTTCCCTCTTTCATTTCTAGCAACAAAACTCTATACACAACACCTCATACACACACAATAGATCATCAACAGCCCCAAGTTCCTAGATAGTGGGATTTCATAGAGCCCACATTCAACCAACAACAACAAAATCTAACACAATGAGCTACAAGCTCTCTTAGCCAAATAAATGAAACAAATGAACAAGGTTTTTGGTGTTTTGCCAACTTACCTTTACTCAAACAAGAATCTTAGCTTTTGGTGGATGAACTAGCTCAAAAAAGCCCTTAAACTTCAACCTCAACAACCGGATTCTCCCCTCCTTAAAGCTGGTCCGAAGTTTCACCAAGAAAACTAACAAAATCCTAAAGCTTTTGATGGCTTCAATGGACGTTTTGGTTGGGGATTCTTGAAGTTGAAATGGAGGGGAAAGGGAGGGGAAGAGAACCGGCCAAGGGAAGAAGAAAGGAAGAGAATGAGAGGCTTGTTTGACTTTTGTAGTTTTATGGGAAAAATGGAAGAAATGGGAGAAAATTGTGTGATTTGATATAAAGTCACCTTTTGTCACGTCGAGGTCGATTCACGTGACATGACACTACGACCCCGATTTCTCTCATTTATATATCCTGAATACATATTCTAGCATTCGAAACTTGTGTCTATTAATCGACCCTAGACCTGAGTGCGAAATTTAAACATTCAAATAATTTAATCAGGGACATTATTTAAACGTGCTTAACGCATTTTGAAACTTTTCATGCCGTTACAATTGATATACAACAATCAAATAATTCAAACTAAATTAATAAAATAATTTTATGAAAATATGGAATTTTACAAATTTATAAATTAAATTGATGGTACGAGGCCTCACACATTTACTACTTAAAGGAGCTGAACATTACATGATACCCCGGGTCTACATAGTTAGGTCAAGTGAAACTAGTGTGACCTTACACTTATAATACCATTCTAACGTATATTCTCCCATAGACGGAACTAGAAAAAAAATTTTCGGAGAAAAATTTTGAAAATTTTAATTTCTTAAAGGAGAAAAACATAATTTTTCAAAACAAAAGGAGGGAGGAACCTTCCCCACCACCACTAGTTAAGTCCTTGTATTCTCTAGATAGACATTTTAAAAGTTTTAATTTGTTTCCTAGAAGTAAAATCTACAAGGATATGTAATAAGAGAATTCAATACTATATTTTATAGAGATTTTATCTTAAAAAAGTATTACTTAAGTATGTTTTTGTGATGACCCCACCTCCCCCTAAGGCGAACCAAAAGGATCGGCGGATCGCCTGCCCAACTCTCGCCGGGACTCACTACAGACCTCAAATAATTACAAATTTCGATCCCCAATAATTACATTCAAATATTCCAAAATAATAACATAACCAAAAATTACATTTCCATAAGTCATTTGAAATTCCAATTGTACACTTAAACTTAATATGGATCAACAGATTATAAAATTTATCCAAGCATTAAAACTCAACATTGTCTCAAAATAAAGTAAAATCCAAATTACAGGGACATAAAGTTTTCAAACATCTCCATATTAAAGTTTACCACCAACTTTAAACTTACAAAATGGAACAAATTCACTAATACATCAGTACTTAAACAAAAGATAGCACACTTGACTTTTAAGTCAAAAGCAAACTTGCCGACCTCTTACACAACCCTGCTAAGGAAAACAAAAGGGAATGGGGTAAGCTAAAGGCTAAAGCTTAATGAGGTCCCAAATAAAACATGCAGTCACATTGACAAATAGGAAAACTCAAGTAGTCAAATATCGCATTTAAAATGTAAAATAAAGAAACAAATATCACAACCAAGTACAAAATACAATGAGTCTCTCAACTAGGAGATCGTGTTCATGAGGAGAACACTGCTCGAGCCTTTCAACTAGGAGATCGTGTTAAAGAACACGACTCGAGCCTCTCAACTAGGAGATCGTATTCATGAGGAGAACACTACTCGAGTTAACAAGCAGACATAAGACAAATATAATAGCAAGTACTTTTAAAAGGATACGGGTGGATTCCAAAGGCCAATTCCACAAGAGTTTGATCATAAGATAGACTGTTGACTCCCTGTCAACTTTTGAAGTCAAGAACCAAAGTCCGTAGAACACCACTTTACCCCACAACCGTCCACCGTTCACCCCCTTACCGGGCCTGAACACCTCAAAGAAACTAATTTAGGTAATACTCGGAGTATACCAAATTCCAAAGGATCAGATATAAAAACCCACGGTTCGACAATTTTCTCGACCAGTATCTCTCAGCTGGCTCGATACAATTGACTTGCCAATAGGGTTTTAGGGTATCCGGAACCCCAAACGAATCAACTTAGTCGACGGGATATCACCCGAATGACTTTTCACATCAAAGTACATAAAGTCAAATCACAAATCGAGTAGGTCAAATTTCAAGTGAAAGTTAAGCAGGAGAGTTCGAGTGCGATAAAGTACACACTTGACTCAACCACAGGAACCCAAAGGTATATTACATGGAACAAGAGACTATTCACATTTCAAGTATTTCACATAGTTCACGTAGTTCAAGTTTCATGTTGTTCATGTAGTTCAAGTATTCACGTAAACAAGCGAGGAACACTCACCAAATAAAGCCAGCCTTGATCACCCTCGATACCACCTTCAAGCCGTATGTATAATCAATGTATATAATCATCAACTCAAACAAAGCAAATAAATGCAACCCAACAAGTGCAAATGAATGCTACTAGTTAATACACCTAAACTAGGAAGTTCCAAGGTGATTCAAGGTCGCAAAACAATGAAACATTGAAGGTCTAATAGATTCACAAGTCAAGTATGATATTTAGAATGAAATAAGTGCGCAAAGATTCAAGAAGCATCAAGGTTCAACCAAGGACAAGTTTACGACAAAAGCTAAGGTTCGGGTATAACAGTGGCCATTGCACAGTCTTGGGAAAACGGGCATAACTTGGTGCAGAAAAATCAAAATTGAGTGCCGTTAGTGGCGATAGAAACTAGACTCATAGGGCTTTCCGATGGTATATGGTTCAGCTTCTAGTTCGTTTTCTATCATCACCAGAAAAACTAGGAATTTGGCTGTTTCTCCAATTCTGACGGAGTGCAGAATCGAAAATTTGTTCAAAAGTTCATGCAATTCAAGTGATTTCTGTGAGAACCCTAGAAAAAAAAAAGAGGGAGAAAAGAAGGAATTTTACTTGAGTGCATCAAATAGTCATTAGTGCATTAATTTTTCTAAAGTGCTTAATTTCATGTGCGTTACATGGTTTAATTTAGAATTTTATTTTTCATCTTTTATATGGATAAATGCATTAAAATTGTGTGGTTTTATGTGGGTTATATTTTTTTAATTAGGGGTCTGATGCTAATTAGCAAGACATCATCTTATTTTTGGCCAAGAATGTGCCACTTGTCAACTACCTATGATGTCTTGACCTTAAGCCATCTTATATAAATCTTCCAATTCAAAAAATTTGAAGCAAATTTCCTCTCTCTCACCCTCTTATTGGCCATTCCCTCAAGCAAGAACACCAAACCCTAGGCTAAAATTAGTCAATTCTAGTGTAGGAAAAACAGCTTTAGGCAAATTACTCACCTAGGCTACTACTTCAACTCAAATTTGGTGGCAAGAAGTGGAGTTTTGGTGGTTTTGCTCACACCTTGGCAAGGTAAAACCCTCTTTAAATATGCTTTAATGAGCTTTTAAACCTTGGGGTTGTTGGTTAGATGTGTTGAGGTGTTTATTGATGTTTGGAAGAGGAGATAATGGAAGGAAATCTTGTGTTTGCTAACATGAGTTTAGGTTTCATTCATAGCCAAGTGTTTGATAAATTGCTTGATGTTTTGTGATGCTTCAATGATGAAGTTAATTGCTGTTTTAGCTGGTTTAACACCTTGGCAAATGAGGGAAATGGTTTTAAAAGGTTGATAGAAGAATCGCCACTAACCTGAAATTTTTCTCAGAAAACAGGAATGAAAAACTGCCCAATTTCCAAGGTTACTGCTACCTGTAGAAAATGAATTAGTATCCAAGCCTTATACCGTTAGAAATCCCTATGAACCTAGTTTTAAACGCCGCTGAAGGAGCTTGATTTCGATTTTTCTACGTCGAGTTATGACTGTTTTCCCGAGACTATTCGTCCAGCCTGAATTTTTCCGACAGTTTTTCTTGCTTCTCTGATATTTGCCATTTTGAGTGTGATAAAGCATGAACTGATACCTGACCTCTTCATGAAAGTTGTAGAGCTATGTATTAGCTTCGAAACTCCATAAAGTACACTTCAATCCGATAAGCGTGGCCACAGTTATGATCAAGTTACTGAACCTTGACAAACCTGTCCAACATTGATTTCAATTCTGCGATTGCTTCTTTTAATCCTTTCAATTCTCGTGTCTTCTTGCCGTGCCCCGACCCACTCATGCGTAGTTCTAGGATGTTGTTAAATCTTTTATTTTCTCATCTTCATAACCTGGATTGGTCATTTCGTGATTTGTGCATCCAAAATACGACTTTTATCACATGAAAAGAAACATTGAACATATGCATTTGATCACGTTTGGTTGGGCAGCCGAGCTTAAATATGTTCCATTTTATTTGATAATAGCCTTTGAAGGAGGAAGTAAAGAGGATTTGGGTGTGAATACTTGAAGATATTTCACTCGACTCGGTGAGTGTTTCATGCTTGTTAATTGACCAACTTGATATCTGAAATATTGAAATACTTGAACTATGTGATGATTTGTGTTCTTGTGATTTGTGAACCAACTAATGTGATCGAGACGAGCGCATTTTATCACACTCGATCTCTTGTGCTTGGAATTTTGTACTAGAATATTTGAATTCATGTGAAACGGCTTTTGGCCATATTTGATTTGTGAGTCGTTTGGGTGATATCCCATCGACAAATATGAATTGTTTCGAAGCTCAAAACCTTGTTGGTGAGTCAATCAACCGAGCCGCACGCTTGGTCGGAAAGTTGACAAACCACCGGGTATGATATGTGAAATCCGAAACTGGGTATACTCGGTATCACCAAAAATTTGATTTGTGAGGTGTTCGCCCTGTAGGGGTGAAACGGTGGTTGGTGTCCGTGATAAGCTGGGATCTACCGCTTGGTTCTGAAGTAAATGTTGACGGAGAGTCAACAGGAGGTGATTGATCAAGCTTCGGAATTTGACTTTGAAAGCCATCCGTATCCTTTAATTGAACGTGTTTAATTTATTTGGTGAATTTATTTGTGACACTTGTTTGATAAGTGAATTATTCTTGTATACCCGGCTGCTTGTATTTGGAACCTCATTGAACTTTTAGCTCACCCTATTTTCCCTTTTGTTTTCCTTAAAGTGGGGATTTGCCCAGCTCGTGGGTTGGACGCACGTGTAGTATAAGTTTTGTCGTTACTTTGTTAAGGAATGATGTACCGTAAAACCCAACTATGGATAAGTTTAGCTTTTGGCTTTGTATCCTTACTTTCCTATTGACTTTAAGTTTGAATGGTGGTGTGAGTTTATGTATCTATATTGGTTGACTTTTGAATTGGGAGAATTTAGTTTTATCGGTTTTGAATTGTTGGTTCATTTTAACTATTGAGTCCTGGCGAGAGCTGGGCAGGCAGTCTGCTAACCCCTTTGGTTCGCCTTAGGGGAAGGTGGTGCTGTCACAGTTGGTATCAGAGCCTAGATTTAGAATTAGCCTGGGTAGAATATAAGTTATGATATAAGTTTGTGTAAGTTATGATTTAAGTTTGTATAAGCTTGATTTTAGGTCAACTTAGTTGAAGTTTATGTTTGTTTGTAGGTCATGGACGGAGACAAAGGGAGAGGGTGGAAGTGAGCAGCTCGGAAGTGCCCTCCGGATGGTCGACTATGAGATGAAGTTCGCGGGGCAGTCCGGTTTGGAGTCCCTCTAGCCGCGAGAAGCTGCCAGGACGCACCAAAACTACTCTTACCGATCATGTGGTTTTAGCAAAGGCTATATACGAGAGCTGAGGTTAACCAATGCGAGCTTTAAGGACCGTGATGAGATGCAAAGGATGAGGGAATCATGATCATGCAAAGGAATAAGATTGAAGAGCTGAGACTGCTTTTGAAGAACGAGAACGTCATCGATGCTATGCGCGCCAACAGTGTAAGCTCGACCGACACCTTACTAGATCCGAGGGATGTAGGTGATCGCATCGGGGCATTCTACATGAGTGTCAATCTTTGCTTGGCGCAGGTTGTGGACGCCAACCGAGAATGCAATGCCGTAATAACAACCCTAGGGATGTGACGCCCAATCGGCTCATGGAAACTAGGGTGCCATAAGTGGCTAGCTATATTTTGACCCGTGAAATGGGTAGTCAGGAAAAAGCTTAGTAACTTTTGTATATTTTGGTGTGGTTTTCCTAACATGCTTTTGTGATAAACTTGCTACTGCCCTCTGGGATTTCTTTTGTTTGTAATCCATCTGGGTATGTAAATATTTGGCTATGTGATATATATGACTAGATGGTATGTAAATATATGTAATCTTTCCGTGTGTTATCATTTCGTGTTTTACTTACGTATAATTATAATTTTCTTTTGGACATGCATTTTAATTTTCATGTACATACGACCCTAGCCTTGGTAAAACTCAGATGGAGGGTAGACGTGGAGGATGAGGTCGTGGAAGAGGACTTAGACAACCCCACGATCAAGGGGGTGAACATGAATCGGCCGCGGGAGGTAGTGGTGAACAGAGGATCGATCCTAATGAACAAATAGCCACAGCCATCCAACGTATGACTGATTTACTAGCTCAGATAGCTGGTCAAAACCCTGGAAACCAACAAGGAAATCTTGGGAATCCACAAGGGAACCCTGGGAACCAGGTGGAAGGAGAAGATAGGGCCTTGGAGAGATTCCAGAAATTTTCTCCTCCAAAATTTCTTGGAGGACCCGACCCCGAGATAGCTGAGAGATGGATAGAGAAAATGGTTGACATTTTCGCCGCTCTAAACTATACAGGGGAAAGACAAGTTACCTTTGCTGTGTTTCAGTTAGAAGGAGCAGCTCGTGCTTGGTGGAATGTTATACGATTAAAGTGGGAAAGAGAGCAGTCCCCAAGAAATTGGGCCAACTTCATGAGAGAGTTTAACACTAAGTACTTTCCACCTTTGGTTCAAGAAAGGAGAGAGGATGAGTTCATTAAACTTCGTCAGGGTATTTAGAGTGTAGTTGAGTATGAGACTCAATTCACTAGACTCTCTAAATTTGCACCTGAGCTTGTGGCAACTGAACAGAAGCGTATAAGACGTTTCACTCAAGGGCTAAATGTCGAGATTCAAAAGGATTTGGCAGCAGCTCAAATTAATACTTTTGGGGAGGCTTTGGAAAAGGCTCAAAGAGTGGAAAGTGCTAGGTTACAGTTAGGCATTCCAGGCAAAGAAACGAGGTATGCCAGGTGGTACCCAAGGGCCGCTTGACAAACCTGCCCTCCCAAGTTTGGCCGAGGGTCAGTGGAGGTCGGCTTTCTGGGGCATCCAGAGGGGCCCCGTGGGGTTCAAGGTGGGAGAGGAACACAAAGAGGAGCCTCAAGACTGAGGTTCTACGTCACCCCTCCGTCGTGTAACTTGTGGATACTGGGAAACCAAATCATAATCAAGATAACTGTTGGAGGAAGGAGAGAAAGTGCTTATACTGTGGAAGCCGAAAGCACCAAATTTCATCCCGTCCCAATCTCCCTCGTGGATGGGAATACAACCTCACAATGAGTAAACCAAATCCAAAACCTAACCAACCAACTATAGGTGGGAATAGATCTCGAGTTCCCTAGGGTCTTATGCTTTGGATCAACGCCTCACCCCGAAGTCATCCGAGGTGGTCAAGGTACGATTCCTGGTTCCATCGCTTAGCTAAGATTTTAATCCACCCCTGCCACTCATTCTTTGTGAACCCCGCTTATGTGTAATATTAATGTTAAATCTACTAGACTACCCTATGATTTGAAGTTAGTACACACCACGGGTAATCAACGCCTAGTCACAAGTACCATCTTTAAAAAATTGTGAGATTTGGATGGGGAGCGGAAATTGATGATAGATTTGATAAGTCCGATATCAAGGGATACGACGTGATTATAGGGATGGATTGGTTAACTCACTATCATGCTCGGTTGGATTGTAAGACTAAAGTGGTGGAATTTTGTATACCGGGAGAGGCAACTTTAAGGTTAGATGTGCGGGGTAGATTAGCCTCGTCTGCACTTATTTCTGGAATTCCGTAAAATTATTGAGTAAAGGAGCAATGTGGTTACCTAACTTTTCTAATTAACACCTCCACGGGATAAGGTGAAATTAGAAGATGTCCTAGTGGTCAACGAATTCCCAGAAGTATTTCCCAATGAGTTAGTGTCGTTACCACCAGAAAGGGAAATAGAATTTAAAATTGATTTGGTACCTGGGACAACTCCTATATCGAAAACCCCGTATCGAATGGCACCTGCTGAACTCAAAGAATTAAGATTGCAACTGCAAGACTTGTTAGAGCAAGGATTTATTCGAGAGAGTGAATCCCCATGGGGAGCTCCAGTTTTATTTGTGAAAAAGAAAGACGGCAGCTTGAGATTGTGTATTGATTATCGTGGATTGAGCGATGTGACTGTGAAGAACAAGTATCCATTACCACACATCGATGAGTTATTTGACCAATTGCAGGGGGCCGTGGTATTTTCTAAATTGGATCTTAGGAAGGGGTATTATCAGTTGCGGATCAAGAAGGAGGATATACCAAAAACTACTTTTAACTCTAGATACGGGCATTTTGAATTTGCGGTGATGCCTTTTGGCTTAACTGATGCCCCAGCAGCATTCATGGATTTGATGCACCGAGTCTTCAAACCCTATCTAAACCAGTTTGTGGTGGTGTTTATTAATGATATCCTGGTATATTCTAAAACTCGAGAAGATCATGAACAACATCTAAGGATAGTTTTGCAAACCCTAAAGGACCATCAATTATATGCTAAATTCAGCAAGTGTGAGTTTTGGCTGGAGCAAGTATCTTTTCTCGGGCATGTGATCTCTAAGGAAGGAATTTCAGTGGATCCAACAAAGGTGGAGGCCGTTATTGAATGGAAGCAACCAGAAAATCTGACAAAAGTTCGTAGTTTCTTGGGTTTGGCCGGATATTACCGACGGTTCATTAAGGATTTCTCAAAACTCGCCGGACCTCTAACTGATTTGACAAAGAAACATGGAAGCTTTGTTTGGACCTCCAAATGTGAAGCTAGTTTTCAAGAACTAAAAAAGAGATTAACCTCGGCACCAATCTTAACTTTACCCAATGGGAAGGATAGTTTCATGGTATTCACTGATGCTTCGAGAGAAGGTTTGGGGTGTGTGTTGATGCAAAATGAAAGCGTGATTGCTTATGCTTCTAGGAAGTTAAAACCCCATGAGCCAAACTACCCAACCCATGACTTGGAATTAGCAGCTGTTGTGTTTGCTTTAAAGAAGTGGAGACATTATTTATATGGGGTGATTTTCGAAGTTTATACAGACCATAAAAGTCTCAAGTATCTATTTTCTCAAAAGGAGTTGAATCTGAGACAACGTCGGTGGATGGAATTTTTGGAGGATTATGACTGTACGATTAACTACCATCCTGGAAAAGCTAATGTGGTAGCAGATGCATTAAGTCGAAAAGTCCAAATAGCAAGATTGATGGTTAAAGAGTGGGATATGTTAGAAAAGGTTTGTGAATGGAACCCTCACTTTGAACGCCAAAAGGTGGTGTTTGGAAACATCGCCATTAAGTCCACACTACTAGATCGTATCAAGGAGGTTCAGAAAGGTGATTCCGTGGTACAGAGGTGGAAGGAAAGGGTGGAAAAAGGAGAATTACCGGATTTTAATCTGAGTCCTGAAGGAATTTTAAGGTTCCGAAATCGAATGGTTGTGCCTAAGGACGAAATATTGAAAAAGGAGATTCTGGAAGAGGCTCATCGTTCTAAATATACGATTCACCCCGGCAGTACCAAGATGTATCAGGATCTGAAAAGATTATATTGGTGGGATAACATGAAGAGAGAAATTGCTCAACATGTTCAAACGTGTCTCACGTGCCAACAAGTAAAAGCGGAACATCAAAAACCTTCTGGTTTGTTACAACCACTTGAGATACCTGAATGGAAATGGGAGCACATTACGATGGATTTCGTTTCTGGTTTGCCACGAACACAGAAAGGTCATGATGCCGTTTGGGTAGTGGTCGATCGTTTAACCTAGTCAGCTCATTTCTTACCCGTGAACATGAAGTACTCCATGGAAAAATTGGCTCAATTGTACATGAATGAAATTGTAAGACTACATGGGGTGCCAGTTAGCATAGTTTCTGATAGAGATCCTCGATTCGTGTCTCGGTTTTGGCAAAGGCTACAAGAAACCTTAGGGACCAAGTTGAACCTTAGCACAACCTACCATCCTCAGACCGATGGACAATTAGAGAGAACCATTCAAACCCTGGAAGATATGTTGAGAACGTGTGTTATGGATTTTGGAGGTAATTGGGGACAATACATGGCCTTGGTAGAGTTTGCTTATAATAACAGCTATCATTCATCTATTCAAATGGCACCATACGAAGCTTTATATGGAAGGAAGTGCCGATCACCAATTTACTGGGATGAAGTAGGAGAGAGGAAGATCTTGGATCCGACCATAATGCCCTGGATGGAAGATGCACGAGACAAGGTCAAAATGATACGTCAGAAACTTCAAACCGCCCAAAGTCGGCAGAAGAGCTACGCCGATAACCGAAGAAAAGATTTGGAATTTGAAGTTGGCGACAAAGTATTTCTTAAGGTCACCCCACTATGAAGTGTCACAGCGGGAAAAGGAAAGAAACTTCAGCCAAGATATGTCGGACCTTTTGAGATTCTTCAGAGAGTGGGTAGTGTGGCATACTGACTCCAGTTACTATCAAGTTTATCCCGGATTCACAATGTTTTTCATGTCTCAATGTTGAAGAAATATCATCCGGATCCAACACAAGTCTTGAAGTCAGAAGAGATTGATATAGATGAGTCACTGACCTATGAAGAGAAACCCGTACAACTTCTAGATCGAAAGGTGAAGGAACTAAGAAATAAGAGAATTTCTTTGGTAAAAGTCCTGTGGAGAAATCATGGAATAGAAGAGGCAACTTGGGAGATGGAGGAAGAAATTCAAAAGAAATATCCGGAGCTGTTTACCGATCAAGGTGAGAATTTCGAGGACGAAATTCTTTAAGGGGGAGAGAGTGTGAGAACCCTAGAAAAAAAAAAGAGGGAGAAAAGAATGAATTTTACTTGAGTGCATCAAATAGTCATTAGTGCATTAATTTTTCTAAAGTGCTTAATTTCATGTGCATTACATGGTTTAATTTAGAATTTTATTTTTCATCTTTTATATGGATAAATGCATTAAACTTGTGTGGTTTTATGTGGGTTATATTTTTTTAATTAGGGGTTTGATGCTAATTAGCAAGACATCATCTTATTTTTGGCCAAGAATGTGCCACTTGTCAACTACCTATGATGTCTTGACCTTAAGCCATCTTATATAAATCTTCCAATTCAAAAATTTGAAGCAAATTTCCCTCTCTCTCTCACCCTCTTGGCTGGCCATTCCCTCAAGCAAGAACACCAAACCCTAGGCTAAAATTAGTCAATTCTAGTGTAGGAAAAACAGCTTTAAGCAAATTATTCACCTAGGCTACTACTTCAACTTCAAATTTGGTGGCAAGAAGTGGAGTTTTTGGTGGTTTTGCTCACACCTTTGGCAAGGTAAAACCTCTTTTAAATATGCTTTAATGAGCTTTAAACCTTTGGGGGTTGTTGGTTAGATGTGTTGAGGTGTTTATTGATGTTTGGAAGAGGAGATAATGGAAGGAAATCTTGTGTTTGCTAACATGAGTTTAGGTTTCATTCGTTAGCCGCCAAGTGTTTGATAAATTGCTTGATGTTTTGTGATGCTTTGTGATGCTTCAATGATGAAGTTAATTGCTGTTTTAGCTGGTTTAACATCTTGGCAAATGAGAGAAATGGTTTTAAAAGGTTGATAGAAGAATCGCCACTAACCTGAAATTTTTCTCAGAAAACAGGAATGAAAAACTGCCCAATTTCCAAGGTTACTGCTACCTGCAGAAAATGAATTAGTATCCAAGCCTTATACCGTTAGAAATCCCTATGAACCTAGTTTTAAACGCCGCTGACGGAGCTTGATTTCGATTTTTCTACGTCGAGTTATGACTGTTTTCCCGAGACTGTTCATCCAGCCTGAATTTTTCCGACAGTTTTTCTTGCTTCTCTGATATTTGCCATTTTGAGTGTGATAAAGCATGAACTGATACCTGACCTCTTCATGAAAGTTGTAGAGCTATGTCTTAGCTTCGAAACTCCATAAAGTACACTCCAATCCGATAAGCGTGGCCACAGTTATGATCAAGTTACTGAACCTTGACAAACCTGTCCAACATTGATTTCAATTCTGCGATTGCTTCTTTTAATCCTTTCGATTCTCGTGTCTTCTTGCCGTGCCCCGACCCACTCATGCGTGGTTCTAGGATGTTGTTGAGACTTTTATTTGCTCATCTTCATAAACTGGATTGGTCATTTCGTGATTTGTGCATCCAAAATACGGCTTTTATCACATGAAAAGAAACATTGAACATATGCATTTGATCACGTTTGGTTGGGCAGCCGAGCTTAAATATGTTCCATTTTATTTGATAATAGCCTTTGAAGGAGGAAGTAAAGAGGATTTGGGTGCGAATACTTGAAGATATTTCACTCGATTCGGTGAGTGTTTCATGCTTGTTAATTGACCAACTTGATATCTGAAATATTGAAATACTTGAACTATGTGATGATTTGTGTTCTTGTGATTTGTGAACCAATTAATGTGATCGAGACGAGTGCGTACTTTATCACACTCGATCTCTTGTGCTTGGAATTTTGTACTTAAATATTTGAATTCATGTGAAACGGCTTTTGGCCATATTTGATTTGTGAGTCGTTTGGGTGATATCCCATCGACAAATATGAATTGTTTCGAGCTCAAAACCTAGTTGGTGAGTCAATCAACTCGAGCCGCACGGCTTGGTCGGGAAAGTTGACAAACCACGGGTATGATATGTGAACCGGAAATCTGGTATACTCGAGTATCACCAAAAATTTGATTTGTGAGGTGTTCGCCCGGTAGGTGAAACGGTGGTTGGTGTCCGTGATAAATGGGGATCTACCGTTTGGTTCTGAATGTAAATGTTGACGAGAGTCAACAGGAGGTGATTGATCAAGCTTCGGGAATTTGGCTTTTGAAAGCCATCCGTATCCTTTAATTGAATGTGTTTAATTTATTTGGTGAATTTATTTGTGACACTTGTTTGATAAGTGAATTATTCTTGTATATCTGGCTGCTTGTATTTGGAACCTCATTGAGCTTTTAGCTCACCCTATTTTCCCTTTTGTTTTCCTTAGCAGGGGGATTTGCCCGAGCTCAGGGTTGGACGTACGAGCGTGTAGTATAAGTTTTTGTCGTTACTTTTGTTAAGAAATGATGTACTGTAAAACCCAACTATGGATAAGTTTAGCTTTTGGCTTTGTATCCTTACTTTCCTATTGACTTTAAGTTTGAATGGTTGTGTGAGTTTATGTATCTATATTGGTTGACTTTTGAATTGGGAGATTTTAGTTTTATCGGTTTTGAATTGTTGGTTCATTTTAACTATCGAGTCCTGGCGAGAGCTGGGCAGGCAGTCCGCTAACCCCTTTGGTTCGCCTTAAGGGAAGGTGGGGCTGTCACAGTTTCCACCCTTCAAAATAAATTAATTTCACTCCAATCTGACACAAAAAGGTCCTAACAATATTTCTCAACAAGAATCAATGAAGCTTGAACAAAAATGAATCGCAAAATGAGAGGAAAAATCCACAAAGGCAGCCCACAACTGCCTTCCACTTTTAAAAGTTCAAACCAATTTCTATAACTTTTCTAGCATGAATATGGAAGCTAATCAAACATCTTTCTCAAAGGAACAATCATCATAGACTAGTGATTAGTGCTAATCCAAAAATCAAACATATAGTAGGCATAAACTTAAACCTACTCTCAAGATACAACTACAAGAATCCAAGCCAAGAACTCATGCTTCCAAGCATCCGTCATCCTTAATCATCATCAAAAACCTTCATTAAACCAACTTTAAAGATCATAGAGCTAGGGTTTTGGAAGAAAATTACCTTAACAAGCTAAAGAAGTGAGCCTCCAAGCAACTAAAATCTTCCCCTACCCAAGTTTGAGGATTGATGGTTAAGTTGCTACGAACTTCCTCTCTTTGATTTCCTATTAAACTAAGCAAGATCTAGGTTGGTTTTTTGTGAGTTTCTCCTCTCTTTGTCTCTCCCAAATTTCGTCCAACACCTGCCAAAATGAAGCTGAAATTGTGTTGTTTTTAAAGGGATAAGTTGGAGGGAAAGAAACCAACAAGTCAAGGTTTGAATCCTATGGTGACAAGTGGTGGTTTCTTGGCCACTTCCTAACAAAAATCTCACTTAATTGCTTCTAACACCTCTAATTTAGTTTAGTCTCCAATTAACACCAACACATCCTATTTTCTTAGCAATTAAATCATGTAAGAAGTTCTCACTAATTCTAAAATTAAATCTAAGAAAAGTTTATCTAACCAAATAATGAATAATGTACTTAGTGAAAACATGCCACTAATGCACTAAAAGAATTTATATGCACTTGAATGAGTTAAATAGTGATGTATACATGGAATTTCTAGTGTGAGAATGTAAGCATGGAATTTCTAGGGCTCTCACACTCTCTCCCTCTTAAGTGAATGTCGTCCTCGACATTCCAACTTGCATTAGACATGCTCAAAAATATTCCTGCATGTCAATCTCTATCAGTTTTTCCATATTTTTGATCTCCAAGAATCACATCAAGTCCTATAGACATACATATAGAGATTAAGCCCTAAAGAACACATCGAATTCTATGATTTACCTCAGTCAAATTCACTCCCACAGATATCGACTAGTACCATTGTTCAAGAAACTCACCTATCACTTTTCAAATCACTCCCACACAATTTTCTTCTTTTCCCATAATATAAGAAACCCTGTGCTCAATATTTCACTTAACAGTCAATTGGTCCCACGTATTTTGGCTGAGTTTTCTTTCTTTTTTTTTCCGATGTAACACTTCACGGTGGACTGATCTTAAGAAATACTTTATCGCCAACCTCAAATTCCAAGTCTTTTCTCCGATTATCTACGTAACTCTTCTGCCGACTTTGGGCAGTTTAAAGTCTCTGACGTATTGTCTTAACCTTCCCTTGTGCATCTTTCATCTATCGACGCTGTCTTAAATTAAACTCCTTCTGAGAAAATAGGGACTTAAGACTTTTATGGTCCGTATAAACTTCAAAATACCACTCTATACAAATAATATCTCCATTTCTTTAAAGCAAAAACAACGGCTGCTAATTCCAAGTCATGAGTTGGGTAGTTTAGTTCATGGGGTTTAACTTCCTAGAGGCAAGGCAATCACACTTCCGTTTTGCATTAGCACACACCCTAAATCGTCCCTCGAAGCATCAATATATACGATGAAACTTTCCTTCCCAACTTCCAACTCATCACCCGATCTAAAATATACATGAATGAAATCAAGTACAAGCCACACTACATCATTACTTAACCACATGTTACACAAGTAACTAACATATCACTTTTACCATTTCACTAGTTGTCGAAGATAACTCTTGATCCATTTTAAGGAGAATGATATGGTAAAAGAAGTCTCGTTCAAATTCAAGAATAATTTGCGTAAAGTGAATAACCCAACAGTTTCACAATAGAAAGTTAGCAACTTTCAGTATATAAACAATTAGAAAAGTAGTATATTCCTTAACAAAATAAATTTCGTTTATACAACATACCTTTCTTCCATCACATATCCCTAGATATGTGTTTGGTATTACAAACAACCATTGTATAAAAATCCTTTTCCGTCAAAGACAAAATATAAATCTATGGGACAAAATTCAAAATGATTAACATACTAAGAAGAGAATGTCTAGTTCAACCTTAAATAGAATGCTATGAACAAGAATAATTTTTTTACATTCATGATTGTTTTAAAAATAAACATATAATTACTGTGAAGAGAAAGGAGCAAGTTGCTAAGGACAATATATATACACATGAAAACTTTTCTTCCTTTTGATATCCAAGACCATACCCTTAAAAGAAAATTATTGAGAACATTTAAACAATCCACATAAGAAAATCAAATTTGAAAAGTTTGTACAACTTTCAAAGATAACGTAATATAGGAAAAATCATCATTTTTTTTTCAAAGTTTATGATACTTTCAAGTGTAGTGATTAAGGAGAAAAAGAGAGTTAACATTGGCAAATTTTAAAACCGAGCCTTTGAATCAAACTTTCCACATATTAAATCAAACTTGAGTATGATGTATCAAAAATCTATCTAAACATTAACAATTTACCAATCTCACAACATACAATCTATATACACATAAAGAATTACGAGCCACCCGTAGACATGTCATATAGTACAGTTATCATGTCAAGTTCAGCATATAAGAAATTCAAATAAATCAAACTCAACAGTTATGAAATTCAGACAAATCAAACAAGCTAATAACAGGAGTGTATTAAACAAACCAACTTAGGGTGTCACAAAAGGAAGTGCTATTACATCCAAAAGATTCTATACTTCCACTAAAATCAACTTCATTTCCAACACTAAGAACCAAATGATATATTCGTACTTAAGCACCAAAACAAGAATTAAGCCATTTTATACCATGGTCGACCGCCCAACGGTACAAATTAACTCAATCCTCGCTCCTGCCTGACGTACGAATAAGATTACACACACAAATTCACAAAACTAGCAGAAAGAATTCACTCCCACTGCCCAGAAAGATCTGAACCTAGCGCTCTGATACCAACTGTGATGACCCCACCTCCCCCTAAGGTGAACCAAAGGGATCGGCAGACCGCCTGCCCAGCTCTCGTCGGGACTCACTACAGATCTCAAATAATTACAAATTTCGATCCCCAATAATTACATTCAAATACTCCAAAATAATAACATAACCAAAAATTACATTTCCATAAGTCATTTGAAATTCCAATTGTACACTTAAACTTAATATGGATCAAGAGATTATAAAATTTATCCAAGCATTAAAACTCAACATTGTCTCAAAATAAAGTAAAATCCAAATTACATGAACATAAAGTTTTCAAATATCTCCATCTTAAAGTTTACCACCAACTTTTAGCTTATAAAATGGAACAAATTCACTAATACATCAGTACTTAAACAAAAGATAGCACACTTGACTTTTAAGCCAAAAGCAAACTTGCCGACCTCTTACACAACCCTGCTAAGGAAAACAAAAGGGAATGGGGTAAGTTAAAGCTTAATGAGGTCCCAAATAAAACATGCAGTCACATTAACAAATAGGAGAACTCAAATAGTCAAATATCGCAATTAAAATGTAAAATAAAGAAACAAATATCACAACCAAGTACAAAATACATCGAGCCGCTCAACTAGGAGATCGTGTTCATGAGGAGAACACTGCTCGAGCCTTTGAACTAAGAGATCGTGTTAAAGAACACAACTCGAGCCTCCCAACTAGGAGATCGTATTCATGAGGAGAACACTACTCAAGTTAACAAGTAGACATAAGACAAATATAATAGCAAGTACTTTTAAAAGGATACGGGTGGCCTCCAAAAGCCAATTCCACAAGAGCTTGATCATAAGGTAGACCGTTGATTCTCCGTCAACTTTTGAAGTCAAGAACCAAAGTCCGTAGAACACAACTTTACCCCACAACTGTCCACCGTTCACCCACTTACCGGGCCCGAACAGCTCAAAGAAACTAATTTAGGTAATACTCGAGTGTACCAAGTTCCAAAGGATCAGATATAATAACCCACTGTTCGACAATTTTCTTGACCAGTACCTCTCAACTGGCTTGATACAATTGACTTGCCAATGGGGTTTTGGGGTATTCGGAACCCCAAACGAATCAAATTAGTCGACGGGATATCACCCGAACGACTTTTCAGATCAAAGTACACAAAGTCAAATCACAAATCGAGTAGGTCAAATTTCAAGTGAAAGTCAAGCGGGAGAGTTCGAGTGCGATAAAGTACACACTTGACTCAACCACGGGAACCCAAAGGTATATTACATGGAACAAGAGACTATTCACATTCCAAGTAGTTCACATAGTTCACGTAGTTCAAGTTTCATGTTGTTCATGTAGTTCAAGTTTTCACATAAACAAGCGAGGAACACTCACCAAATAAAGCCAAGTAACTCAAACATTCGTGCCTTGATCACCCTCGGTACCACCTTCAATCCCTATGTATAACCAATGTATATAGTCATCAATTCAAACAAAGCAAATAAATGCAACCCAACAAGTGCAAATGAATGCTACTAGTTAATTCACCTAAACTAGGAAGTTCCAAGGTAATTCAAGGTCGCAAAACGATGAAACATTGAAGGTCTAATAGATTCACAAGTCAACCATGATATTTAGAATGAAATAAGTGTGCAAAGATTCAAGAAGCATCAAGGTTCAACCAAGGACATGTTTACGACAAAAGCTAAGGTTCGGGTATAACAGTGGCCATTGCGCAGTCTTGGGAAAATGGGCATAACTTGGTGAAGAAAAATCAAAATTGAGTGTCGTTAGTGGCGTTAGAAACTAGACTCAAAGGGCTTCCCGACGGTATATGGCGTAGCTCCTAGTTCCTTTTCTATCAGCACCAAAAAAGCTGGGAATTTGGCTATTTTTCCAATTCTGACGGAGTGCAGAATCGAAAATTTGTTCAAAAGTTTATGCAATTCAAGAGGTTTCCACCCCTCAAAATAAATTAATTTCACTCCAATATGACACAAAAAGGTCCTAACAATGTTTCTCAACAAGAATCAATGAAGCTTGAACAAGAATGAATCACAAAATGAGAGGAAAAATCCACAAAGGCAGCCCACAACTGCCTTCCACTTTTAAAAGTTCAAACCAATTTCTATAACTTTTCTAGCATGAATATGGAAGCTAATCAAACATCTTTCTCAAAGGAACAATCATCATAGACTAGTGATTAGTGCTAATCCAAAAATAAAACACATAGTAGGCATAAACTTAAACCTACTCTCAAGATACAACTACAAGAATCCAAGCCAAGAACTCATGCTTCCAAGCATCCGTCATCCTTAATCATCATCAAAAACCTTCATTAAACCAACTTTAAAGATCATAGAGTTAGGGTTTTGGAAGAAAATTACCTTAACAAGCTAAAAAAGTGAGCCTCCAAGCAACTAAAATCTTCCCCTACCCAAGTTTGAGGATTGATGGTTAAGGTGCTACCAACTTCCTCTCTTTGATTTCCTATTAGACTAAGCAAGATCTAGGTTGGTTTTTTGTGAGTTTCTCCTCTCTTTTTCTCTCCCAAATTTCGTCCAACACCTCCCAAAATGAAGCTGAAATTGTGTTGTTTTTAAAGGGATAAGTTGGAAGGAAAGAAACCAACAAGTCAAGGTTTGAATCCTATGGTGACAAGTGGTGGTTTCTTGGCCACTTCCTAACAAAAATCCTACTTAATTGCTTCTAACACCTCTAATTTATTTTAGTCTCCAATTAACACCAACACATCCTATTTTCTTAGCAATTAAGTCATGCAAGAAGTTCTCACTAATTCTAAAATTAAATCTAAGAAAAGTTTATCTAACCAAATAATGAATAATGTACTTAGTGAAAACATGCCACTAATGCACTAAAAGAATTTATATGCACTTGAATGAGTTAAAAGGTGATGTTTACATGGAATTTCTGGTGTGAGAATGCATGCATGGAATTTCTAGGGCTCTCACAGTTTTATTGCTTGGATAGGTATAATAGCACTTTGTGAGACAATGCTACAATAGAAACTCAATTAGAAGGAGCATATTAAGTTTGAGAAACTAGTATCTAATGGGTTTTAGGATGGGGCTCAAACTTGGGGTCAATTCAAACTTGAACGTAATCTCAGCTGAATTATAGAATTGAATTATGATAGGTTGTGAGGACCCAGTTTATTCCCTATTTTCTCACCATATTTATTTATAATAAGTATTGATTTAGGATTTTCCCTTTTGTATAAGATTGAAATTAATGGATGAATTTGATGGTTTATGGAACTTTGGAGTTGTTGTTAATGTAATTTTGATGAAATTTTGGGGTTTGTATTTTGTAAGAGTTTATTAGAAATTTTAATATGTTATATTGATGACTTTACGAATGAATGTTTGGTTTATTAGTTGGGAATTTGTAGTGAGTCCTGGCGAGAGTTGGGCAGACAGTCCGCTAATACCCTTGGGTTCGCCCTTGGGAGAGGCGGGGCTGTTACATAGGTGCTTGTCTTGCAACCCAACTGAGGACTTGACACTGTCTGAACATGTGAAATTTAATTTGGAGTGGATCACTTGGCTCCAACCTAAAAACCCTACCCTTGGGTCCCTATAAATAGATGTAGTGAGAGTCATTTTTGGGAGGAAGCCGTGAGAATAGAATAACAACACGACAATTTCTCTACATCTATTCATTCTCTAGAATTAGAATAGAACAGTTACGATTGTTTTCTCTATTATGAACATATCTTTTGCTTCAATAATGATGATGT
This sequence comes from Gardenia jasminoides, assembly GCA_013103745.1. NCBI lineage: Eukaryota > Viridiplantae > Streptophyta > Magnoliopsida > Gentianales > Rubiaceae > Gardenia > Gardenia jasminoides. The sequence continues at coordinate 3,398,185 of CM023099.1, read as the reverse complement.
CTAGCTAAGTTCTTCATTCAAGCCAAGAATAAAAGTGGTAACTCCAACAATTGTGAAACCGATTTGATTTTTCCAACTTTGATTAACTATCTATAATTTATTGATTTCTTTCTTATATCTATGCATTTAAGGTGGAGTAAGCAGCTGATTATTCTCTTATATGTGTATATTCCAGCCAAACTATTAATCTTGTTCCATAATTATCATGTATTAATATTTATAAGCAGCAAGTAAGGCTAGTGATTGGTTGTCCCCTTTTGCAAACCCTTTGGAGGAATTGTAGTATTGATTAAATAACTGTATGCATGATGAGTTGTTGCCTTCTTTGACTGATTCTTAGTTTCTAATATTATTAATTTAGGATTGCATCAATGCCTAGATTATTTAATAATAAGGATACAATTAAAATGCATCATTGTAGTTCTTGAATTCAGAGAATTTTGCAAGTTACTACTAGCGTTTGGGTAACTTAGGTGGAATGGTTAATTAAAAATTGGATATTTAGGAGTTAATGATCAATCACAGTGAAACCCTTTGTGTATGAGCCCACAAATTAAATTTTTTGCATCATAGTATGAACTACGAATTGATGCCATGGGAAACACTTGAGTGAGAAATTTCAGCAACACATCGATGGATTTGCAAGTCCATCGCTTCGTAGTTTTCAAATGAAGGATATAGACAATAAAGGAGAGTTTGGAATACTTATCACACCCCGGGTAAAGACTTTTTTCAGCTTGGGATAATAGTCTAAGAAACCTACTTGCTTCCCTTTCTTGCTCATTTGGAATATCCCTATTATATTCAATCAAATTTCTCCAATTCTCACCAAAGTTAGTAGCTTCAATGTCATTTAACATTTCCTGAATATCATCTGACTCACTATTTTCTTTATCTATATTTATGTTATCATTTTCTTCATCATTGTTTTTAACTGGAATAAAAAAAATCAAATATTTAACAAAGAAATTAGAAAATAATAATAATAACAATATTCAAGTGTGGAAGGATGAGGCATGGATATCTCGCTCTCTATAAGGTGATTCACGTCTCTGCAGAGAAAAACAATTATAACACAGCAGGTATTTTAGCTTGCCACCTGTAGGATACAATAATCCAGCCACACTTGTTGTCACTCTTTCTAGTCTACACAACTAGGAGAGTATATTCTATAAACACCTTTTTTTTTCGCCGAAATATGCAATACAAAAAGACAGAAGTTAAGATGGTTTTTTTTTTTCCTTTATGGGTTGAAAATCACAAGACATAAGTTGTTGTTATGTTATTTTTTATCTTTCTCAACCACACATATATATAGGTAAAGAAAAGCTGGTCAAACATAGTTTTAATACTAATTATTGCAGCTAAATGCTAAAATTTATTGGCTATTCAAAACAAATTTAAATTGGAATTATAGGTTACAAAAATTTATTGTAATTAAGAAGGCCATAATTTCATAAAATAAATTTTTAATCAAAAAACTTTTAAACACCAATAAAGTTCAAAAAGTGTTACCAATCATACTCCTTGTAACTTACAGATTAAACTATTTTATTAACATATTATGACAACCTCCACTTATTTTAATAAAATAGTATAGTGTAATATTTTTTAAATGGCAAGAAAAAGCTATCATACATAATATAGGTAGCAATGCCTTCAACCTACATTTTGTAATGCATTAATTTCTAATACTAGAGCTAGTAGTGAACTATAGTCTTGAACTATGGCTGCTTTGGAGATATTAGATGTTATCTTACATGTATAATAGCCCAGGTGTTCTCATGAGCTCTCAAAACTAGCACATTTCGGAATTGTGCTCAACCCTAGTTTTTAAGAGTGTATTAGAGAATAAGTCCTAATTCTCTTTAAGTTGGCCCCACCCATGACACTTAAATAGGTGAAATCTATCAAGAGCGCTCCTGTAATTCAAATACTCCACTCATAAGAGCCATAGGTTTCTTTAAGAGCAAAGAAGCTCAACCTTACTTACATTACGGGATATGTGCACATATACCATAGGGATGGACTATAAAATTGTGCTTATCTTCAACTCACCATGTAATTCATTTTTTCCCTTTGAACCTAATTCTTGGGACCTCCAATCATTAGGTTGTGTGTCCTTACATGTGATTTATATTTTTATGGACTTTAATTTCAACGTTCTCGAAGTGTTCCAAACTCTTTCTCTAGCTAGAGATTTTGTCAAGGGATCAGCTATATTATCACTTGACTTCATAAAATTCACATTAATGGTGCCATTTCCAATATATGCTCAAATGATGCTATGCTTTCCTCTTATGTTCTTGACTTTCCATTGTAGTATTGATTATTTACCTACCAAGTGTTACAATATTGTCACAATATATTAATGTTGGTGGTGCTGGTTTCTGCCATATTGGAATCTCGTGTAAAAGATCCTGTAACTAACTTGTTTCTCCACTAGCAGAAGCTAAAGCAATTAACTCAATTTCCATTTTTTACTCTACAATAATTTGTTGCTTCTTTGATTTTTAACATATAAGCATCACTAGCTAATGTAAAAATATATCCAGTAGTAGATAATGAATCTCCAGACAACATATTCCAATTTGCATCACAAAATCCTTCAACAATAGTAGGGTGATTTGCATAGAATAAACCATAAGATTTAGTATTAACTAAATATTTTATAAGACGGTCAACCACATGCCAATGAGTAATATTTGGTTTGCTAGTAAATCTGCCAAGTACTCCTACATATTCAATATCAGGTCATGTTCAATTAGCTGCATAATATAAACTTTCAATTATACTAGCATAGTCTTTTTGATTGGACACATTATTTTCATTTTTAGTTGGTTATAGATGAACACTAGGATCAAATGGTGTGCTTACATATTTAGTATTATCATAATTATACTTCTTTAGTAATTATTGAATATAATGTGTCTAATCTAAAAAAATACCGTCATTTAATCCAGAGATTCTCATGCCAAGTACAAATAAATCATCCACATATAAGCTAATAATTACATGTAGAATATCAATATTTTTATAACATAAACATTTATCACATTCACTACATTTGGGACCATTTTTAAGTAAACAAGTATCAAATTTTTTATGCCATTGTTTGGTGGCTTGTTTAAGAACATATAAGGATTTATTCAATTTACATGCTTTTGTTTTCTTGACTAGATATAACAAATCTTCCTAGTTGGTCCACATATGAATCTTCATCTAAATCATCATTTAAAAAGGTTGTTTTTACATTCATTTGGTGAATAACTAAATTATAAATAGAAGCAATGGCCATTAAAAATTTAATTGATACTATCCTTGAAACAGGAGAATATGCATCAAAGAAGTCAATGTCTTCTTTCTGATTGAATTCTTTAGCAAATAATATTACTTTATATTTTTCTATTATTCCTTTTGGTTTGTATTTTTTCCTAAGAACCCATTTATAACCAATAGCTTTACACCAAGTGGCAAGTCAACTAATTTTCAAGTATTATTAGAAATTAAAGAATCCATTTTATCATTAATAGCTTCTCCCCAAAAAATTGAGCCAGGAGATGATATAACTTATTCAATAGAATTAGGATTTTCTTCCAAATTATAAACATAATAATTTGGACCATAATATTTTTCTATTCTAATTCTTACAACACTTTTAAAAGGTTTCCTTGTGATTTCTGTCTTTCTACAACGCTTAGATTTTTCAAAGTCATTATTCAACATTGGTATCAAACCCAAATTGCTTAGATTTTTCACATACTATTTATATGACATAATCATACATGCCAAAGATTCATTGAAGAAAGCATATAAACAAAACTAGAAGTAGATTTATTGATGTTCACAACATTCACTTTGAACATGCCATCAGATGCATAAACTTTGCTAACAAAATCACCATTATTCATAATCATATAACTATCAGATTCAATAATTTGCTTGAAACTAGCCTTATTAAGAAGAAATCTAGAAACTAAGTTCTTCCTCATCTGATGTGTATTAAATACATCTTTAAGAAAGAAGTGTTCATCCAGAAGTAAAGTTTAGTTCAACCTCACTAGCACCTAATACTTTGATAGTATGAGAATCACCAAACATAGCATGCTTGCCTTTCTCAATGGGTGTGTAGCTTTTGAAGCAATTGCGGTCAAAACACACATGTTTTGAAGCACTCTTGTCCACCTACCAACCATTAGAAACCCCAAGCATGTTAACTTTTGTGATCATGGCCACAAATGGCTCCTCGATAACATTAACCTATGGTACAGACCCACATTTTCGGTATTTGCATGTCTTGGCAAAATGTCTCCATTTTCCACATACATAAAAGACAGTTTAACAACTATTACAGCAACTTGAAATTATTCATCAATCTGAATTCCATCGGATCTCAACTCATGTATGATCATTTGAATCTCATGAGTTTGAGCCACACTAATTTCCCATCCACAATAGCAACTTGCGGCATACTTTTTTATATTTTTTTTCCAAAGCTCTCCAAATATTTTTTAGCAGTAGAGTATGAATTCTCATAAAAATCATAAAATTCATCAAAAAGACAATTTAACAAATAATTCATCCAATGAAATTCATCATCTTCCAATTTCTTGATTTTTTCTTCATGAGCTTTCCTTTCCTCATCACTCATCTCATTGGTTGAGATGCTCATGGGATTTTCCTCTATTAAAATAGAGGTTACTTTCATCAAACTAAGATAGAAGAGAACTTTTCCCCTCCACCATTTGAAATGGACTTCATTAAAATGGAATGGCTTCTTTAGATCACTTGAATCTTTGATTTGCACTTGAGAATTGGTCTCCATCTCATGTGAATCACCTTAAAGTTGCTGTTCGACTAGAACAAAACATCAAATATTTAATGGAAAAAACTAAAAAAAAATAATAACAGTACTCAAGTGTGGAGGGATGAGGCACAAGTATCTTGCTCTCTTCAAGGTGATTCAAACCTTAGCTAAAATAATAACTCCGGTGCAATAGGTAATTCAGCTTGTCATCCCTCGGATACAACAGTCCAGCCACACTTGTGGTCACTCTTTCTAGTCTACACAAGTAGGAGAGTATAGCTCTTTAAATCCTTCATTTTCTTGCCTAACTATGCAATAGAAAAAGACAGAAGTAAAGATGGTTATTTTTTTCTCTTATGGGTTGAAAATCACAAGACATAAGTTGTTGTTATGTTATTTTTTTCTTTTTCTCAACCACACATATATAGGTCAAGAAAAGCTGGTCAAACATAACTTTTAATACTAATTATTCCAACTAAATACTGAAATTTATTGGATATTCAAAACACATGTAAATTGGAATTGTAGGTTACAAAAATTTATTGTAATTAAGAAGGCCATTATTTCATAAAATAAATTCTTAGTCAAAAAACTTTTAAATGTGACAGCCCCACCTCTCCCTAGGGCGAACCCTAAGGTATCAGTCACCAGCCTTCCTCAGGGACTCACTACAGATCCTTAGTTCAAATGCAAATAACAAAGTACATCGATATCCTCAAATCAACTGTAATATTTAAACCCCAAAATTTCCTTAACGAACCACAAACGTCCCGAACTATAATTACAGATACAAAAGTTTATCCATCCAAAATTCCATTAGTACGATTCAAAATACAAGGGCTACATCAGAATACAAGATTAGGTCTCCAAACCAATCGACCTAATGTAACCCTTGGAAGCTCTCGATCTCAAATCCTGCTAAGGAAAACAAAGTTGAAAGGGGTGAGCTAAAGCCCGTGAGCGGTCCCAATATCATACAAATCACACAAGAATGTGGAGCAAAAATATATCGATAAGCACTCGAGGGTTAATATAATTCAGTTTAGAAGCATAAAATGTATAAACACATAAGCGGAAAATACCCAAGAAAGGATACAGTTCCACTGGAAGCGTTGCAGTCCGTCTTGTTCAATACTCAACCTCCTACTCCTCCTTATAACTCTAGTGGTAATACCGAGTATACCGTGCGTCTCTAAGTACCAACCTACCCGACCGAGTCCGCTTCTGGCTCGAATAGGCCGATAACGAAGGGGGAAAGGCCTTATTCAGTCCATGTGGTAAAGTACACATGGCCTACATCATGCGCAAGTAATATACAAACAATGGAAAAGCACACAGTTGAACAGTAGAATAAAAGTAGGCCGAGTGCGATAAAGTATACACTCGCCCTTCACATAATTATTAAAAGCATTTGAACACGTCAACAGAGTAATTTATTCACAAACATGCAAGGAACACTCACCAACAGTTGAGTAAACAAGACAATGTAGAGGTCAAACACGCCACAACGTCCACGGACTCACCTGGAACATGCAAATCAAACCATCAACCCTTTTGGTTTCTATTTAAAGCAATCTTGTCGTAAGATTGGAAGAAAACTATTTCAAAGGTGAACCGACGCGACATGCACCTGCCCTATGAACTAAGCTCTCATAAATGCTTATAAACACTTAAAATAGCAAAAAAAACACATATGTGGGCGTTGGGCGAAAAATGGACGATGACAACTCGAAAACGGAAAACACACAGTGGAAGGTGGAAAAAACAGTTTTGACGCCTTGTACGCCATTGCCCATATCTCAGGCTACAAGTGTCGCATTTGAGCGTACGAGGTGCCGTTTCGAAGCTAAGAGAACGACCTACAACTTTTGTGAAGACAACTTCAACCCAGATTTACTATATCTAGGTCAAAAACGCAGAAAACAGTCTCAGAAGTTTCGCCGTCAGAATGTTCGACAGGCCAACTTCAAACAGGCATAACTCAGCGCTCACAAATCGAAATCAGGAAATTCCAAATGCGTTGGAAAGCTAGAATAAAGGGCTATAACTTTTGTGTTTTGGCCAAAAGCTAAATCACAAAGGAACAACACCAAAAACGACGCCAAAGTCGCTGCAGTCAAAATCCTGTTTTTTCCGTTCAATGCCCAAACGAATTTTTACGCAACCAAACACATTCATGCAAATTCCCTCGACCCGCCTGCGATTACAAACATGCAAAACAGCTCCACACACACCTCACATCACTCCAATTCAGCACGCACATACACACACTACACACACAACACACCACAAGTGGGATTTCAAGAGCCCACGTAATCGTTCAAATTTACTCGCGGGTGGGAATTCAAGAGCCCACCAACAACTAAACATGCAATCCCACCTTGATTTCTACCAAGAGCATTAAAGCCAAAACCCTAACCCTAACTCATGATTATGGCAAAGCACATATACATCAAATTCCACCATTCCAAACCATAACATCATTCCATGAGCTAAAATAGACATGAATCAAGCTATGGAAAACACAAAATCCTTCATTTCATAATCTTCAATCAAATTCCAGCTTGTAGGAAACTAGAAAAAACCTTTCTTGATGTGGTTTTTGGTGAAACTTCAAGTGCTCAAGTCCAAGCTTCTCCTCCCAACTCCGAATCGAAATCGCACGGTTGAAGTCGCAAGAATCTCCCAAGTTTTCTTCCTTTTTTTTTCCTCTCTTTTTTTTTCCCTCTTTTTCTTTCTTCCCTCACGGTTTTCCTTTCCTATTTTTCCCTTGGTTTGGCCGGCAGCTATAAGGCTTAAATAAGCCAAGAGATAATCACAAAAGATATTTTTTTACTTGGTCAAATGTTGGTCAAAAATGTCATGCCAAAATAACCCATCAACTTAGGTCTATTTCCACTCTTTCCCACATAACTTCTTTTCCTATCAAATTAGTCCATAAGTACTCAATTTAACCTAGCCCATCAAAGCTTAATTACCCCTACTTAGGCTACTAATCACCTAGGAATTGTAATCTCACTTCCTAATCATGCATTATCACACATAAAATCAAAGAGTTAACAAACTCGTAATTAAACATAAAACTTAGACTCATTTTCAAAACTAGAGTTTTAAGAAATCAAATTGGGGTTTTCCATATTCAAATTAGGGTTTTATCAAAATTAGGGTTTTTCGAAACAAATTAGGGTTTTAGGTTTCAAGTTAGGGTTTTCAAACTTTGTACACAAGCGAGTCAAAACCAAACACTTTTAAAAGCAAAACAAACCATATAAACACCTTGGCAAACCAAAATAACTATAATTAACATTATTTAATATTTTCCAGAAATTGGGGAAAAAAATTGGGGCCTCACATTAAACACCAATAAATTTCAAAAATTGTTACCAACTATACTGCTTATAACTTACACATTAACCTATTTTATTAAAATATTACAATAATCGTCATCAGAATCTTCAAAACCTTCCCCCTGGTATACTCACGTAGTATATCTCTCAAAAATTCCACCACACAAATGACTTTTTGTGACCTCCATATTTTGATCTTCAAAGTTGTTGCACACTTTACATAGAAAAGGAAGCTTATATGTAGGATCCTTGCCTAAATAAGCAAACTCGACAAATTCTTTCAGTCCTGCCAAATGTCTAGCATTTAGGTAATCTTTAATTGACATCCAACTCCTATTCATGGTTTTCCTGCCCTTTATCCTAAGGGATAATATCAGAAACCTCCCCTAAGGTTTCTCTTAATATCACCTAGTACCCCTAAACTTTTGAAAATATCACTTAACTCCCTTACTTTTGTTATTTGTGTAACAAAATTTATAAAAACCCCAAACTACCATTTTGCTCATTTTACTAAATAAAAATACTCCTAACCACTTTGTTTGTTAAAAAAAAATCACTACCTAAAAAATAATTTCTACTCGTACCACTATATCACAAATCTATAATTCATAAAAATAAAAAGTTTAAAAATAAAAAAAATATATTTGTAAAGAAATTTACTAGTACCAATTTAATTTATATATTTAAATCTGATTCATTATGAGCCTTTTTTTTTGCCTAACATCTTCACAACTCGTGACCCAAGTCTTTAAATTGTACTAATTTATTATAAAAGTCAACTCAAAACAAAGGAAAAAATCTTACATTCATATTCCATATTATCACAATTAAAAAATAAGATTTAATTTTTTCAATTTATAAGTAAAAAATTGTAGAGCCATACAAAAAAAAAAGAATAAAAAACAATGTTGGATAAACAGAAAAAAGAAGAAAGTGACTTTTGATTCTTTTTCTTTCATTTTTTGACATCCATTTATTTGATATGTAAATCATGTACCAAGTGAAGGTTAATATAGTCAATTTACAATTACCAAGGGAGGTGAGTGATATTTTTAAAACCATAAGGGTGCCAGGTGATATTACGAGAAACCTCAGGGGAGGTTTCTGATATTATCCCTTATCCTAACTCAAAAAAATACACATATATAGACACACACAAATATATATATATATATATATATATATATATAGACACACAAACACACACACATATATATAGACACACACAACCATGATATCATAGTGAAAAATAGTAGCTAAACATAGGAAATTAATCTTCCCAAATAGCAGCAATGAAAAGTAAACAAAATGGAACATAGCTATTACTATATTCAAGATTGTCAAGAATAGGCGCAAGCACACAAAACGATACAAACAAATGATACTACTTAGTCTTAACTATTAAATCACTTTAACCATTGTGCACTTATATATGCATTATATACATAGTGCATTTAGTAGCTATATAGAACCATTACAATTTTTGTCATGATTTGAAAGTATAAAATTCTATTAAATTGAATTGGCTATTAATAATAGGAAAAAGAAGAAACGAGGAAGAAATGACCCTTATAGCAGTAACAAAAAAGTGAATAAAACCAACCGATAGGGTGGTAGGACAAACCCTTGTGGCAGGGAATTTAAAGAAGAAATAAAGTAAATGAAAGTAACAAATTAGATAAAGTTAGTTTAAAAGTCAAGTAAGAGGGGTCCTAGGAATTAGAGTCCCTTATTAAGTCAAGGTTAGAAGTCAGTTATGTTGATTATGTTTTTAGTTCAATGATTTATCAAGGAATAACTTCTTAAAACATGTCCTTACTTTCGCCAATAAACATGTATTGAAGAAATTGCTTTCACCAATTTCTTATCTTCTTGAAATCCCTCATTGACCTATTTTCATAGAAAAAATATTAAACCAAGTTAAATAAGTTCAATAAAGTCATGAAAATCCAGCCAAACATATTTACTACTTTCCTGAGAATAAGGGAAATGTTTAAGAGCAAAGATCTCATGAAGGCAACTTTTATTACTCAACAAGTATCATATGATTCATAGTTGGTGATCAAGCAACCACGAATAGAAAGCACAAGTTTTTAAACTAACAAAATCATGAAAAACATAATCATGTCTAACTACTTCATACCAAAAACTGCAACAAGTTCATCTTCACCTAGGAGGTGAAAAACTTAACTAAACATAATATTTTAGTGTGTCTAAGCATGGAGCAAACTTAAATTAAGTACAAGAGAGTCAAGGAAGAAGAGTTTTTATTCAATTTCTTGAAGTTGAATCTTTGAAATCCTTCATAATTTGATCTCACAAATATGCTAAGTGCAAGAGTATCTCTCACTCTCTCTTAAAAGCTCTCTTTTAATCTAAGAAATTCACATTATGAAATTAGAACCAACACTAAGAAACTTGAACTAAACTCAAGCTTTTTTTACTACTTCTACTTACTACAATTGATTCTACGTTCATTTTGAATTCTTGGAGTACAAGGGGTATTTATAGATATTTTAGATCAAAAAAAATGTCATCAGAATTTTGTCACAAAGTTGTTCTACACTTTTTTAAGTCTTTCTTGTACAAATACAGTGGAAATTCTTAGTTGGAAATTATCAGAAAATGAGTTGAAAATGAGCTACAAGTTGCAACAAGTTCAAACATGTCACTATCTGGGAGGCACAGCTCACACATAGCATCACGGATCACCACCCCTGTCTTCAATTAGAGAGAAACGCGAGTCAGTTTGATCCATGAGCTACTATTTAACACTTTAGGTTGTGTATCTATACAAAATTGCTGTTTTTGATCCAATTGACCACAATTTGTACTTAACTTCAATTAAGAACCTACAAAACATAACAAATTAGCATAATAATCCATACTTTTGCATATTTTGGATAAATTAATACTCTTACATGAAAATTTCTTGTAAAGGAATTCAATTCTTCTATTTTCTATTAAAAACACACTGAAAACACATATTAAAACTTACTAAAATAGGTCAATTATATGCTTATCAATAACACAGGTGCATGTACGAACTTGTGTTTAATGAGTTAGATTGCCTTATCTTGGTCAGGTCCCCAAATGAACTTCACATTTTTCTTGATGATTGCTATTAAAGGACCTACAACTGTACTACAGTTCTTGACAAATCATTGGTAGAAACTAGCTAATCCATGAAAGCTTCTAGCCTCACTAACATTAGTGGGGATCAGCAACTTAAGAATGGATTTCACCTTGTCTTGATCAACTTGGATACCCTATTTACTTATAACATATCTGAGGAATACTGTGAGAACCCTAGGAAAAAAAAAGAAAAAAAAAAAAAGAAAGAGAGGGAGAAAAGAAGGAATTCTACTTGAGTGCATCATATAATTAGTAGTGCATAAATTTTCCTAAAGTGTTCAATTTCAGGTGTATTGCATCGTTTAATTTAGAATTTTATTTTTAACATTTTATATGGATAAATACATGAAACTTATGTGGTTTTATGTGAGTTATATTTTTTAATTAGGGGTTTGATGCTAATTAGCAAGATATTCTTTCATTTTTGGCCAAGAAAGTGCCACTTGTCAATCACCCATGACATCTTGACCTTAAGCCATCTTATTTAAACCTTCCATTTCAAAAATTTGAAGCAAATTTCCCTCTCTCTCTCACCCTCTTGGCCGGCCATTCCCTCAAGCAAGAACACCAAACCCTAGGCTAAAGTTAGTCAATTTTAGTGTAGAAAAAACAGCTTTAGGTAAATTCCTCACCTAGGCTACTACTTCAACTTCAAATTTGGTGGCAAGGAGTGGAGTTTTTGGTGGTTTTGCTCACACTTTTGGCAAGGTAAAACCTCTCTTAAATATGCTTTAATGAGATTTAAACCTTTGGGGGTTGTTGGTTAGATGTGTTGAATATGTTTGGAAGAAGAGATAATGGAAGGAAATCTTGTGTTTGCTAACATGAGTTTGGGTTTCATTGTTAGCCGCCAAGTGTTTGATAAATTGCTTGATGTTTTGTGATGCTTCAATGATGAAGTTAATTGCTGTTTTAGCTGGTTAAACCCCTTGGCAAATGAGGGAAATGGCTTTAAAAGATTGATAGAAGAAAAAGCCACTAAACTGAAATTTTCTCAGAAAACAGGAATGAAAAACAGCCCACTTCCCGAGGTTACTGTTGCCTGTAGAAAATGAATTAGCATCCAAGTCTTATACCTTTAGAAATCCCTATGAACCTAGTTTTAAACGCCACTGACGGAGCTTGATTTTGATTTTTCTACGTCGAGTTATGACTGTTTTCCCGAGACTGTTCGACCAGCCTGAAATTATTTCGACAGGTTTCTTGCTTCTCTGATATTTTCCATTTTGACTGTCATTAAGCATGAATCACCTCTTCATGAAAGTTGTAGAGCTGTGTCTTAGCTTCGAAACTCCATAAAGTACACTCCAATCCGATCAGCATGGCCACAGTTATGATCAAGTTACTGAACCTTGACAAACCTGTGCAACGTTGATTTCAATTCCGCGATTGCTTCTTTTATTCCTTTCGATTCTCGTGTCTTCTTGCTGTGCCCCAACCCACTCATGCATGGTTCTAGGATGTTATTAAGACTTTTATTTGCTCATCTTTATAAACTGGATTGGTCATTTCGTGATTTGTGCATCCGAATACGACTTTTATCACATGAAAAGAAACACTGAGCATATGCATTTGATCACATTTGGTTGGGTAGCTGGGCTTAAATATGTTCCATTTTATTTGATAATAGACTTTGAAGGAGGAAGTAAAGAGGATTTGGGTGCAAATACTTGAAGATATTTCACTCGACTCGATGAGTGTTTCATGCTTGTTATTTGACCAACTTGATATCTGAAATATTGAAATACTTGAACTATGTGATGATTTGTGTTCTTGTGATTTGTGAACCAATTAATGTGATCGAGACGAGTGCGTACTTTATCACACTCGATCTCTTGTGCTTGGAATTTTATACTTGCATATCTGAATTCGTGTGATACGGCTTTGGGCCACATTTGATTTGTGAGTCACTTGGGTGATACCCCATTGACAAATATGATTTGTTTCGAGCTCAAAACCTAGTTGGTGAGTCGATTGATTCGGGCCGGCACGAGCTTGGTCAGGAAAGTTGACAAACCACTGGGTATGATATGTGAAATCCGAAAATCTGGTATACTCGAGTATCACCTAAAATTTAATTTGTTGAGGTGTTCGGTAGGCGGTGAAACGGTGGTTGGTGTCTGGTGATAAGTGGGGATCTACTGTTTGGTTCTAAACTGTAAATGTTGACGGAGAGTCAACAGGATGTGATTGATCAAGCTTTGGGAATTTGGCTTTTGAAACCATCCGTATCCTTTAATTGAGTGTGTTCAATTTATTTAGTAACTTTATTCGTGACATTTGTGTGTTATGTGAACTCTTCTTGTATATCTGGTTGCTTGTTTTGGAACCTCATTGAGCTGTTAGCTCACCCTATTTTCCCTTTTGTTTTCCTTAGCAGGGGGATTTGCTTGAGCCAGGGTTGGAAGTACGTACGAGTAGTATAAGTTTTGTTGTTACTTTTGTATATGGGATGATGTACTAGTAAACCCTATCATGGATAAGTTTAGATGTTGGTTTTGTATCCTTAATTCACTGTTGAAATTTAAGTTTGAATTGTGGTGTGAATTTATGTAACTATGTGGTTGACCTATGAATTTGGAAGAATTTAGTTTTGTAAGTTTTGAGTTGTGGTTCATATTGGTTATCGAGTCCTGGCGAGAGCTGGGCAGGCAGTCCGCTAACCCCTTTGGTTCACCTTAGGGGAATGTGGGGTTGTCACAGTTGGTATCAGAGCCTAGGTTTAGAATTAACCTGCGTAGAATATAAGTTATGATATAAGTTTGTATAAGTATTGATTTAAGTTTGTATAAGCTTGATTTTAGGTCAATTAAGTTGAAGTTTATGTTTGTTTTGTAGGTCATGGAAGGAGACAAAGGAGAGGGTGGAAGTGAGCAACCTCGGAAGTGCCTTCCGATGGTCGATTATGAGATGAAGTTCGGTGGGCCGGTCCGGTTCTGGAGTCCCTCTAGCCGAGAGACGCGTTGTGGACGTTGCCAAAACTACTCTTACCCTGATCATGTGGTTTTAGCAGTGCTAGACGAGAGGCGGAGGTTAACTAATGCGAGCTTTAAGGACCAGGATGAGATGGAAAGGATGAGGGGAATCATGATCATGCAAAGGAATAGGATTGAGGAGCTTCAGGAGACTGTTTTGGAAGAGCGAGAGCATACTGATGCTATACGCCAACAGGTGCAAGCTCTGAATGATCGCCTTACTAGGATCCTGAGGGATGTAGGTGATCACACTGAGGGCATTCTACTTGAGTGTAAATATTTTCTTGGCGAGGTTGTGGACGTCAATCTGGAGGATATGCAACGCCGTAATAACATTCCTAGGAATGTGACGTCCACTGACTCTGTTGGGAACTAGAGTGTCGTAAGCGGCCATCTATATTTTGACCCGTGAAATGGGTAGTTAGGAAAAACCTTAGTAACTTTTGTGTATTTTGGTATGGTTTTCCTAACGTGCTTTTGTGATAAACTTGTTACTGTCCCTCTGGGATTTCTTTTGTTGTAATCCATCTGGGTATGTAAATATGTGGCTATGTGATATATATGACTAAATGGTATGTAAATATATGTAACCTTTCCGTGTGTTATCATTTCGTGTTTTACTTACTTATAATTACAATTTTCTTTTAGACATGCATTTTAATTTTCATGTGCATTCGACCCTAGCCTTGGTAAAAATCAGATGGAGGGTAGACATGGAGGACGAGGTCGTGGAAGAGGACTTAGACAACCCGACGATCAAGGGGGTGAACATGAATCGGCCACGGGAGGTAGTCGTGGACAGAGGGTCGATCCTAATGAACAAGTAGCCACAGCCATCCAACGTATGACTGATTTACTAGCCCAGATAGCTGGTCAAAACCCTGGGAATCAACAAGGAAATCTTGGGAATCAACAAAGGAACCCTGGGAACCAGGTGGAAGGAGAAGATAGGGCCTTAGAGAGATTCCAGAAATTTTCTCCTCCAAAGTTTCTTGGGGGACCCGACCCCGAGATAGCTGAGAGGTGGATAGAGAAAATGGTTGACATTTCACCGCTCTAAACTATACAGAGGAAAGACAAGTTACCTTTGCTGTGTTTCAACTAGAAGGGGCAGCTCGTGCTTGGTGGAATGTGATACAATTAAAATAGGAAAGGGAGCAGACCCCGAGAAATTGGGCCAACTTCATGAGAGAGTTTAACACTAAGTACTTTCCACCTTTGGTTCAAGAACCCTAGGAAAAAAAAAACAAAAAAAAAGAAAGAGAGGGAGAAAAGAAGGAATTCTACTTGAGTGCATCATATAATTAGTAGTGCATAAATTTTTCTAAAGTGTTCAATTTCAGGTGTATTGCATTGTTTAATTTAGAATTTTATTTTTAATGTTTTATATGGATAAATGCATGAAACTTATGTGGTTTTATGTGAGTTATATTTTTTAATTAGGGATTTGATGCTAATTAGCAAGATATTATTTCATTTTTGGCCAAGAAAGTGCCACTTGTCAACCACCCATGACATCTTGACCTTAAGCCATCTTATTTAAACCTTCAATTTCAAAAATTTGAAGCAAATTTCCCTCTCTCTCTCACCCTCTTGGCCGGCCATTCCCTCAAGCAAGAACACCAAACCCTAGGCTAAAGTTAGTCAATTTTAGTGTAGAAAAAAACAGCTTTAGGTAAATTCCTCACCTAGGCTACTACTTCAACTTCAAATTTGGTGGCAAGGAGTGGAGTTTTTGGTGGTTTTGCTCACACTTTTGGCAAGGTAAAATCTCTCTTAAATATGCTTTAATGAGATTTAAACCTTTGGGGGTTGTTGGTTAGATGTGTTGAATATGTTTGGAAGAAGAGATAATGGAAGGAAATCTTGTGTTTGCTAACATGAGTTTGGGTTTCATTCGTTAGCCGCCAAGTGTTTGATAAATTGCTTGATGTTTTGTGATGCTTCAATGATGAAGTTAATTGCTGTTTTAGCTGGTTAAACCCCTTGGCAAATGAGGGAAATGGCTTTAAAAGATTGATAGAAGAAAAAGCCACTAAACTGAAATTTTCTCAGAAAACAAGAATGAAAAACAGCCCACTTCCCGAGATTACTGTTGCCAGTAGAAAATGAATTAGCATCCAAGTCTTATACCGTTAGAAATACCTATGAACCTAGTTTTGAATACCACTGACGGAGCTTGATTTCGATTTTTCTACGTCGAGTTATGACTGTTTTCCCGACACTGTTTGACCAGCCTAAAATTATTCCAACAGTTTTCTTGCTTCTCTGATATTTGCCATTTTGACTATGATTAAGCATGAATTGATAGCTGAACTCTTATGAAAGTTGTAGAGCTATGTCTTAGCTTCGAAACGCCATAGAGTACACCCCAATCTGATAAGCGTGGCCACAGTTATGATCAAGTTACTGAACCTTGACAAACCTGTCCAACTTTGATTTCAATTCCGCGATTGCTTCTTTTATTCCTTTCGATTCTCGTGTCTTCTTGCCGTGCCCCGACCCACTCATGCGTGGTTCTAGGATGTTGTTAAGACTTTTATTTGCTCATCTTTATAAAGTGGATTGGTCATTTTGTGATTTGTGCATCCGAATAGGACTTTTATCACATGAAAAGAAACATTGAGCATATGCATTTGATCACGTTTGGTTGGGTAGCCGGGCTTAAATATGTTCCATTTTATTTGATAATAGACTTTGAAGGAGGAAGTAAAGAGGATTTGGGTGCAAATACTTGAAGATATTTCACTCGGCTCGGTGACTGTTTCATGCTTGTTATTTGACCAACTTGATATCTGAAATATTGAAATAATTGAACTATGTGATGATTTGTGTTCTTGTGATTTGTGAACCAATTAATGTGATCGAGACGAGTGCGTACTTTATCACACTCGATCTCTTGTGCTTGGAATTTTATACTTGCATATCTGAATTCGTGTGATACGGCTTTGGGCCACATTTGATTTGTGAGTCGCTTGGGTGATACCCCATTGACAAATATGATTTGTTTCGAGCTCAAAACCTAGTTGGTGAGTTGATTGACTCGAGCCGGCACAGGCTTGGTCGGGAAAGTTGACAAACCACTGGGTATGATATGTGAAATCCGGAAATCTGGTATACTCGAGTATCACCTAAAATTTGATTTGTTGAGGTGTTCGGGCCCGGTAGGGGGTGAAACGGTGGTTGGTGTCTGGTGATAAGTGGGGATCTACTGTTTGGTTCTGAGCTGTAAATGTTGACGGAGAGTCAACAGGATGTGATTGATCAAGCTTCGGGAATTTGGCTTTTGAAAGCCATCCGTATCCTTTAATTGAGCGTGTTCAATTTATTTAGTAACTTTATTCGTGACATTTGTGTGTTATGTGAACTCTTCTTGTATATCTGGTTGCTTGTTTTGGAACCTCATTGAGTTATTAGCTCACCCTATTTTCCCTTTTGTTTTCCTTAGCAGGGGGATTTGCTTGAGCCAGGGTTGGAAGTACGTACGAGTAGTATAAGTTTTGTTGTTACTTTTGTATAAGGGATGATGTACTAGTAAACCCTATCATGGATAAGTTTAGATGTTGGTTTTGTATCCTTAATTCACTGTTGAAATTTAAGTTTGAATTGTGGTGTGAATTTATGTAACTATGTGGTTGACCTATGAATTTGGAAGAATTTAGTTTTGTAAGTTTTGAGTTGTGGTTCATATTGGTTATCGAGTCCTGGTGAGAGTTGGGCAGACAGTCCGCTAACCCCTTTGGTTCACCTTAGGGGAAAGTGGGGCTGTCACAAATACAGGTTGATTAGTATAAAATGTGCACTTCTTGATATTCGCATAGAGCCTCTCTCATCGAAGTACATCAAGTACAGCCCTAAGGTGCTCGAAATGTTGATCTAAACTCTTACTATAGATCAAGATATCGTTGAAATAAACAACAAATTTACCTGAGAATGAATGTAAGACGTGATTCATTAATTACATGACTGCACTAGGTGCATTAGCTAGACCAAAAGGCATGACTAACTATTCATACAATCCATGTTTATTTTTAAATGCACTCTTCCATTCATCCCCTTCTTTCGTTCTTATTTGATGATATCTACTTTTCAAATCAATCTTAGTAAAGATCATAGCACCATGCAATTCATCAAGCATATCATCAAGTTTAGGAATAGGGTCGTGATACTTAACTGTTATATCATTAATAGCTATAGAATTAGTGCGCAGCATCTAACTCCCATCCTTTTAGGCACAAGTAACATGGATACCGCACAAGGACTTAAGCTTTCTTGTACCCAACCCTTCTCCAAGAGCTCATCTACTTGCCTTTGAAACTCCTTTCTCTCTTCTAGATTGGTATGATAAGGTGGTTTGTTTAGACGTGTAGCTTCAGGAATGAGATCAATTTGATGCTTAATTCCTCTCAAAGGTGGCAGACAACTTGGAATTTCCTTAGGAAAGACGTCTTGCTATACCTGCAAAAGAATGGTAACAACACTAGGTAAAGAAGCTTCAAGATCATTAGTGGTAAACAATACCTCTTTGCACATAAGTACACAAAGATGTTGGTTAGAAAACAAAACTCTTCTCACATCTTTGGCTTCTACAATAAGACTTTTTTGTTTCCATTCTTCATTTTTCCCCCATTGGCCGATTCTTTAATTGTCTTTTTTCCCTCATTTTTTCAATCATATTATCTTTTTTCTCTCTCTCATATTCTTGTTGAAGTCTAGCTTGGTCCTTATACACTTGTTGAGGTGAAAGAGGTGATTTTTCTATTACAAAGTGTAAATGACTATTTATTAGTAAATCCATCAAAATTGATTCTCATGTCAAATTGCCATGGATACCCCAAAATAATATGAGCAACTTGCATTGGAACCATATCACATCCGATACTCCTAATAGCTAGTTTTTCCTACATTTAATACTTGACTATTGGAGGACTTTAAGAAGTTATTTATGGTGTCCTATAAATATAATAAAGTCTGAAATCATTAAAGTAACTGTACATATTGAATACAAGCCTCTAAGAGTGATTTTCAGCACCAAATACTCTTCTAGCATTAATTGTACTCTGTGTCAGTGATCAAATTTGTTTAACTTTTCAATTGTGAGTGAGCAATTCAATCCTTGTGGAGGTTTACTTGTAGAGTTGTAAAACCATCTTGGCTTGAACAAGGAAAGTTTGGAGTGAGCTATTGCTTCACTAAATTGAAGCAACTTAATTTGTGATCTTTGGACTTCAAGTTGAAGAAAAACTTGAGAGTCCTTTTTGGTTTGTAATTCCTTCTCTTCTTTATTCTCATTTTCTATACTTGATCAAGTGCTTAATTTGCTCTATTTTTATCTTAAATTACCAAGATCATTGCAAATCAATTTGATTGATTATTTAGAAAACTTGGTAAATATAAATTATGCAAAATTGTCTCTATCTTGATTAGGTTTTTAATCAACGTAATTCACACCCTTCTTAGGTTTCTTTCGGATCTAACAATTATGTTTTCCAGGATTTTGCTAGTTTAAGAGATTGTGCTTACTATTTATGGTTGCTTGATCACCAACTATGAATCATTTGATGATTGTTGAACAATGAAAGTTGCCTTCATGAGATCTTTGTTGTTAAACACTTCCCTTATTCTCACGAAAGTAGTGAATATGGTTGGTTGGATTTTCATAAATTCATTAAATTTATTTAACTTGGATTAATCTTTTCTCTGTGAAAATAGGTCAAGGAAGGATTCCAAGGAGTTAAAAAATTGGCAAAAGCAATTCTTCATGTTCAATAGCCAAGGCGTTGACATGCTTGAGGAAGTTATTTCATTAGCAAATCATTGGAACAAAAATATAATTAATCTAATTATTTCTAATCTTGATTTAACAAGGGATTCTAAATCTAGGATTCCTCTTACTTGATCTCTAAGCAAACTTTTCTAAATTGTTACTTTCATTGCCTTTATTTCCTTTTAAATTCCCACCACAAGGGTCGGTTCTACTTCTACCACCCTATCGGTTGGATTTATTCACTTTTTGTTAGTGCTATAAGGGTAGGTTCTATCACCCTAAAAGACAGTTTTTATTGCTTTATTATGATCGGATTTTCTGCCTATTTCCTTTTCCCTTATTCATTTTTCTTTTAATTTTCTTTACTTTTACAAGGACGGTTGTGCCATCTACCCTTTACTTGCTTTCCATTGATTATTGTCTAGAAAATAAGGCAAGTGACTAAGGCCCCGTTTGATAACCCAATTCAGGTCTTAATCTTAATGGTTTCAGACCTTAATGGTGTTAAGACTGTTTGATAACAAAAAATACTACATCTTAATGATTAAGTGGGTCTGAATTGTCCAGGCAAAATGGAGCCCAAAAAATAAGTGATAAGTTTATCACTTATCACCACTTAATAAAAAGTACGCTCAAATGTTAGGGTTTAAATACAATTTTTAGGACATAAATAACCCTAGTATTTATAACATTTGATAGACTAGCATTTATATTTTATCAAATAAATTTGTTATATTATAATTTTATTTTCATTTTTAGCTCATTCTTTTTCTTTTTTTTATAATAGTTCATTCTTTTTCTAATAAATAATTCTTATTTTTTTGATAATAGTTCATTCATTTTTAATTCATTCTTTTTCTAATAAATAATTCTTATTTTAAATAAAATTAAATCATATGTACTACTAGTAAAATATACCAATATAGATCATTTATAAACAAGTCAATATAAGGACAAAATTGTAAAATACAAGAAATTCAGCATTCAGTCGTCTATAATTATCAAACAGGCATAATATGTTCAGTGTTTAGATTCAGACAAAAGTTGTATTAGATTCACCACTTAACAATTCAGTGACTTAATAAATTCAGACTTCAGATTTCAGATTTCAGACTTCAGATTTCAGATTTCAGTTTTATCAAACGGGGCCTAAGTTTTGTTGCTTACTTACTCTTAGTCCTTGTAGGATTGACCCTAATATCCTATACTCATTGACCATTACTTGCGGTAAAAGGGGTAATTAGGATTAAAACTTTGGTATAATAATACCTTTATCAGCGTTCGTGGATACAATATTGAGAAATGATTCATATGTCCCAATTCATGTCTAATATTAGCAAAAAATTGACAAGTCTAAAACCAAAGACATTTTGAAGTTTGTGAAGGTAATAAAAGTTAAGTCATTTTACACATGTATCAATATTTGTTAGCTATTTATGATATGATGGTTGGAATCTAAGCACTCGAAATATGTTTTAGGAAAAGTTTGATATCTCTCCTAGTGCAAAATCTTGATTCTTCATGCTTTGGGCTAGTATTGGAGGAATTGGAAGACATGGATTAAGGCAACAGACTACAAGCCAAATATAACAGTTGAAACTCAAATGCTCAATTTAGATGTGCAATTTGTAAAAGATCAATACAAACCATTGCGGGTTATTGGGAATTAGAAGATACAAAGGTATATGCACATTTCCTTTATGTAGTATCATATCAGGTTATCTTGGACTTATTTCTAAAATGTTTGTATGTGATATAGAAAACTAGTGAAAAAAAAATAAAAAGGCAAGAACAATGAAGTCCATGAATCATAATACTAGGAAGAAATCATTTGCCTAGATTCGAGCAGACATATTTCTAACTATTTTATTAGATTTCATCTCATCTTATTTTAGTTTGTTAAACAAACCATTTCTTTGATATAGAAGAAAAAATTTGGCCGCAATCCTTCACATGTTGAAATGTTCAATTACTGCTACACTGACAATAATTGAAATCCATCTAGTAATGAAGTAGCTAGTATTGTGGTAAGTAAAATATTTTGTTATGCTGTTTACTTGCTTTGAAATATAATAGAAAGATGTAACCATTATTTTTTAATATATATTAGTATTGAGTGAAATTAAAATATGATATATATTTTAGTCTTTATGCTTATGCAACTTGCAATGAATGAAAAGGTTAGTCAATTACCTCCCGGTACTGAAGATCCTACTGAAAAAAATGATATATTAACACAAGTAGCTAGTCAAGATAATCACAAGCATGTATAGATGCATAGTTTTGATGTATGTCCAACTGATACGTGGGGTGATGAACCTAGTCAAAGTGGATCTCAATGGTTACTGCTGGATCAAAAACATGAAATATTGGAGATGAAGGCAAAATTTGCTCAACAAGAGGAACAAATTAAAGATCAAACAAGAGAACTTGCTAACGTGAATGCTTATGTAGAATAACAAAATGGTCATAACTTATTGAGTCAATCAAGGATTACTTCAACATCATCTAATCATATCTCAACTTCTAATTCCAATTTTAAACCTCTTAAGGTAAGATTTTCTTTTAATACATTTTCTTGGTGATGGCAGTTCTCTTTGCTAAAATTGACTTCTTGCTCATGTAAGTTTCTCTTTATGGTAGCACAATCTGGAATTCTTGTGGACTAGATCATATGTTCGTTAGCATCTATTCAAGATGGTCTAATGCAAATATAGTACCATGATCCGATCTTGCATATGAAAACATGATGATGTTATTATATTTGTTTGTGAAATAAAGTATAACAGTCTTTTGTACAGAACTGGTGAAAATTATTTGCAAAGTATAGCTATTATTTTATTTTAAAGAAGAGAGTATATACTTCTATAACTTTGGTCTAGATGTCTGCCTGCTGCTCTATACATGGAGACAAAAGAGCAAGTTTGTGTTTGGTAACAAGTAGATGCAACCTATTCACCTTCCAAAACATTTGAATCATATATGCTATTGTTTATACTTGGTTTGGTTTTAGAGTTATTTTTTTCTACCTCTTTTTATTTACTACTGGGCCTTTACATCCAATTAAATTGATCACATTTCATAGTTAGATGTGTTTTGCTATTGCAATAGATATATTTTGCTATTGCAATATAAATGCATTTTTCGCTTAGTTGCTTTTATATTTGTTACATATTGCTTCTAAGTAGCTTGTGGACTTTTTTTAGGGGTATAGCTTCATAACTTCCTTACTATGATATTACTTACTACACATCGTGGAAACTACATTTTGATGTGACTGTATTACTTATGGCTGCCTTTTTGATGCTTTCAGTTTTGCATTTTCATTTCAGGAAGGAGATTGGGTTTTCCTTTTTAGTATATAGAAGCCAACAAAAATTGCAGAAATTGGCTAGCTTCAATCCATTAATCCATCTACTGTAGTTGGGGGCCAACCATTAGGTTCAAATTGGTGCAAAGTGCTAGTACAACTAGTGGTTGACTATGATGAATGTGATGAGTATTTTGATTAGACCTTGTGTGCCTTTGCAAACAATTGGTGCTCCTATAACTTGGCCACAAAACTAATATGTTTTCCTATCTCTGGCTTTCAAATTATATTCATAGTCAATATCTCACTAAGTTTGTCTCGTCTGATAATTTTGACTAATTTTAAGAAAATCAACCTATACATATGATTTAGGCACAAAACTGAACTTTGTTAGAGAAATTCCAAGAGATTAATGGTGAGGTGACAAAGAGAGGGATGATTGATATGAGTGGAAATTAGATAAAAAAATTTGGAAATAAAAAAGGAAGAAGTTTGGAGTCTTTGGGCTTGACATGAGTTGATTGCAAGTTGCAGCTATCTAAATAGTTTTTGGCTACATTTTCGTTTTTCACTTTACATTAGTTTTTTCTTTTTTTTTTTTTCATAATTGAATGAACCAAACTAGTTTAGCAAAAATAGTTCAAGTTCAATAGTTCACCGATTGGATCAGTCGAGTCAATTAGTTTTCACTAGATAAAGTAGCTTTTTAACCCAACTGAGTTTGAGGTGTAACTCAGCTTGGACAGCTACTCGATTGACAATTCAATTGGTTCGATTGAGTGTTTGGGTTGGGTTTTAAAACCTTGCTTGGATACTACACTGTTATCATGCATTCTAGAATCTGCCTAGGACTGAGAGCTTCAAAAATAATAAGCTTCAATTCCATTAAGATGGGAAGGAACATGTGAGGAAGGTGAGGACTTCAATTATTCAATTTATAATAAAAAAGCTGATTAGAGTCTGATTCTTCAACTAGGTAGCAATCAAAACAATTTGGTGCTAAATCAAAATACCTCACCTAGAGACATTATTGACCATGGAACCATTGTGTTTCAAACTAGAAAGCTTTGTTGACAATGTCTTGACATCGGATTCTTTTAAGGTGAGGGCCAAAGGAATTGCATCATGTGCAAGATTTGCTATTTGTAAAGCTTTGTAGAAGGAGATTATACTATTTTCTGAGCATTTTTATTTCAATTGACTCAGCAATACCTAATGGAGTTAAAATACTCTACTTATCCATTGACTATGGCCGAGACAAGTTTTGGAGCCATGTGACAGAATTTTTGCACAAGTAATAATTGTCAATTATCCCCTATTGCAAGTTTACTAGCCATGTTTGAGTAGAGGAACATTCATGGTCTATCTCAGAAAAACTGTTAATGTGACGACCTCACTTCTCCCTAGGGAGCACCCTAAGGTATCAGCAGACTGTCTGCCCAACTCTCGTCGGGACTCAAACACAACTTCCTAGCAAACCTCGCTAACAAGTAAATCTATCTCAAAAGTAAGAACCACAACCCCAATCAACAATAACATGAGCCATTCATTGACAATTCCATGAAATAACTCTAATTTCAATCTTAAGGTACCATTTGAGTTTCAAGATTACAAAAGTCGAATTTCAAGCTTACAAGTCATATACAAAACTAGAAAGTTACTACTATTACACTAAGCAAAAGACTTAGACATAACGCGGCCCTTCATAAACACTTGCCCATATACTCGCCTCCTGTAAGGAAAACAAATCAAAAGAGTGAGCTTTCACTCAATGAGGTTCCAAGAAAACATGCAATCAATGAGAAAATCTGCAAGTCATACAGAATGTAGACCACCACAAAATAAAACATATACACCTCAAAAGGACAATAGCACATTCAATTAAAAGGATACAGGGCTCTCATAAGCTAGTTCAAGTAACACATTCAGGATAAAAGGTTTCTGTTGACACTCCGTCAACTTTATTCAATAATACTATCAAGTAGTTCCCTACTTCACACCATTCTCCATCCACCATTCATTCCCCTATCGGGGCTGCACACCAGATTCAAGAAGGGCAATACTTGAGTATACCAGTTCAAGTTCAAATTCAAATCCAAGAGACAAGACGCATGGTTTATTGATCTCCTAGCTCGACCCGACCACCCGCTTGCTGGTTTAACCCGACCAACTAGCCAATGGAGTTTGGGCCCCAAGTACACAATGGAGTCAGTGGGATAACAATCCAAACAACGATCAAGTCATGCACAAGGAAAACATTTCACTTGAAACAAAATAACAATCACCCAGTCAAGAAGGGTTGAGTGCGATAAAGTACGCACTCACACAATCAATAACATTTCAAATGCTAGTGTATCAACCCAGAAGGCATGTCGTTCAAGGAAGAAACATAGTATTCAAGAGGGCATGTCATTCAAGTAAGAAACATAGCATTCAAGCATTTCACAAGTAGTTGGAACACTCACATTTAAAGCACAATTCAAACTTCTGGTTCAAGCACTCCTTCGTGCTCACTTCCAAGTCCTAAAATCAAATTAATAAAGTACAATAACATCCACTACTATAAACCACAACGAAGAAGCAAATATCATCTCCAAGTCTCAACTACGAAGTCCCAAGATTTTTCTTCACCCCAAAACTCTCCCAAAAATCACATGGTTTCGTGTTCAATTCAAGGGAAAAACCCATGTATATGTTAGACCAATGATTGAAGTAAAATATGGTGTGACTAGGTCTAAATTTCCACCACAGATTTGGACTCAAAA
This sequence comes from Gardenia jasminoides, assembly GCA_013103745.1. Classification (NCBI taxonomy): domain Eukaryota; kingdom Viridiplantae; phylum Streptophyta; class Magnoliopsida; order Gentianales; family Rubiaceae; genus Gardenia; species Gardenia jasminoides. The sequence goes on along the minus strand of CM023099.1, from coordinate 3,372,079 downwards.
CTACTCAAAATTTTCGTTTCTGCTGTTGGAATTCCAACAAAGAAAATAGGACAAAAGTGAGGTTTTCACCTCTTAAAATTCATCATTTTTCACTCAAATCCACTACCCATGATAGGATTAAAGTCTAATCAAGTGTTTTGGGCAATAATATAGCAAATTCATCACACAATTGAAAAGGAAAAGTGAAAAATCTCTCTCTTTCTCTCGATCAACTTGGCAGATTTCCAGCCAAGAAAACAGTGAGAAAAATGAAATCTTTACCACTTAAATCTCATGATTTTGGTTCAAATCTAACATATACTTAAGTTTGGAGTCTTATAGAGTGTTTTGAGCAAGATTTAGCAAAAAATCATCATGAAAATTTGAAATTAAAGCTGAAAATTTTCTCCTCCCTGTTCGGCCAGCCAGCAGAAATTTCAAACATTATTTCCAAATATTTTCTCCAACAAATCTCAATAATTTCAACCCAAATTTCATTGCAAATCCACAATATCTCTTCACTAGCATGTTAAGGAATATATAGCGTAAAATCTTAAAAATAAAAACGACCAAAATTGAACACACATAACTTAACCCTAAGTTGTCATCTCAAATAACTCAAGCATCAGACTCAATAGTCATTAGCATGGAGAACTACTAAGATTCTTCACAAGATCTTGCTTTTAATCTCAAAAGATCAAATTACACTAAACATAAGAAAAGTAAAAGGGATGGTTTAGCATTTTACCTCTCTTGATTCCACCGAATAAGATGAAAACAACCCACAAGCTTCTCCAAGTTCTTCCTTCCAAGCTTAAGTTAAAAATCAATGGTTGAACAAGATTTTCCCTCTCTTTTCCCACAATTTTAAGCAATAACTAAACTAGGGTTTTGGTAGTTTTCCTCCCCTTTTTCTCCTCCAAGAATCTCGGGCCTACCTCTCTTTTTCTCAAGGAAAGAAAATGAAATGGAGAGAAAAGGAAGCTTGATTGGTGATGTCTTAATCAACATCTGGTTAGAAAAGTGCCACTTGTCCAATTCTCATGGAGGTTTTCCCAAAATATCTTATCCTTAAAGTACCACTTGTCCAATTCCTATGGAGGCTTTCTCCAAATATCTTATCCTTAAAGTGCCACTTGTCAAAATCACATGGAGGCTTTCATCAAATATCTTATCCTTATTTTCTCTTAATAATCCTATTTTCCAAAATTCCTTTTTGCACTAAAACTCCCTCTCTTTTACTAAAGTTTCCTCAAACACCCCACTAAAATCACATGCAACAAATCAATTAAACTAATAAGACAAAAATTATTATCAAATCATTAAATAAATAAATAAATAAATGCAAATAAGTTAACATGGGTAAAATAATCTCTCAAGTCCTCACACCCTTTCCCACTTAAAAGAATTCCGTCCTCGAAATTCCCACCTTTTCTCATGAACAGTTTAGGATATTTCTTTTGCATTTCTTCCTCTACTTTCTAGGTTGCTTCTTCCATTTAGTGATTTTTTCAAAGGACTTTAACCAAAGGAATCTACTTGTTTCTTATTTCTTTCACTTTTCAATCTAGGAGTCGCATTGGCCGCTCTTTGTAAGTTAGGAACTCATCAATTTGACTATCCTTTTGTCGGAGCACATGAGTTAGATCCGGGTGATATTTCTTTAGCAACAAAACATGAAAAACATCATGAATTCTGGATAAACTCACTCGTAATTCTAATTGATATGCCACTTTTCCCACTTTTTGGAGGATCCTGAAGCGTCCCACATATCTCAATTTAAGTTTCTTTTCTTTTCCTATCATGACTGATACAAACCCTCCCAATGGTTGAGCGCGTATTTGTCAATAACGGATCTAGACGAAAATTCAAGTTGGATGGCAGAACAATTGACCCCTCTAAACCCTAAGATTATGAACCTTGGACTTAACATTAACCCATAATCTAACGATCTAGCGAACCAATATTTTTTGGGTAGAAGAGCGCCACAATCAAGGTGATTACTTGATTGATAAGTTCAAGATTGAATAACTCAAGAAAACTCTCAAGTATTCAAGAAAGGCTCTCTTGGAAAGAGAAAATGAGAAATCACAAAAGATTTGATATAACTTGCTTGAATAAAATTGATGGTTTGTAGGCTTATTTATAGCCTTACAAAAGGCTCAAAAATCCTAGACCAATTTGGACTCAAATTACTAAAAACCTAACCTAACTAAATGCAAACATGCCTCCATCTTTTTAGGAAACTACTAAGTATCAAACATGGACTTAAAACCACATAAACTACCCTATCTAGGTTTGGCCAGCTTGGCCCTAGATTTTAGGAAGTTACTAAACATCTAATATTTGATTAAATAGGTAACTAAAATTCAGACAGCATACAAGAAGGCTGGTCCGATGTTATTTTCCTATTAAATGACTAATGAAAAGAACGCAAAAATGGACAATTGTGCCCTTATTTCCAAAAAACTTCAAACGGCAACTTTCTCCACGAAACCCTAGCCAGGATCCGGATATTCAACTTGAAGCAAAGTGATAATCTTTAAACCATCATTGGTCAATCCTTCAATGCTCCTCAACAGCTCCAATTCGTTCTTGTATGGTGTACACAAGAGCTTGAAGTGACTCCCTAAGCTTGCTTGCACGTGCTCTTGTGATTGGCCCACTTGGAACTTGTACAACTTGCACACTTATAGTGTAATCAGCCTTGAGCCCTTCATCAATCCCCTAATCTTGAAGGTTATTTGTCCTCAAATCACGTTTATCGTCTACATGGAAAGACTCAAGTCAGCAACATTAAAAGTAGCATGCACACCATACTCACCTAGGAGGTCAAGTTTGTAAGCATTATCATTTATACGCTCCACAACTTGCAATGGACCATCTCCCCTTGGAAAGAGCTTGTTGCGCCTTTGAGTAGGAAATCTCTCTTTGCGCATGTGGATCCAAACACAATCACCAGGTTCAAATACCATTTGACGACGCCCCTTGTTGGCATGTTGGAGGTATTGAAGGGTGCATTTCTCAATACTGGCTCGAGCTTTAGCATGTAAATCGTTGACAAGTTCAGCCTTTTCTTTCCATCTAAGCTAACTCTCTCATGAACAGGTAAAGGAGATAAATCCAATTGTGTGAGAGGGTTAAAGCCATAAACAATTTTAAAAGGTGAACATTGTGTAGAAGAGTGAACAGTGTGATTATATGCAAACTCAACATGAGGCAAGCAATCTTCGCAAGTTTTGATATTCTTTTTGATGATTGCTCGTAACAAAGTAGATAAAGTCCTATTAACTACTTCAATTTGTCCATCAGTTTGTGGGTGACTAGAAGTAGAAAACAGTAATTTAGTACCTAGTTTACACCACAAAGTTTTTCACATGTAGTTAAGGAACTTGACATCCCTATCAGATACAATGGTACGAGGTACCCCATGCAAACGGATAATTTCCTTAAAGAACAAATAAGCAACATGTTTGGCATCATACGTTTTATGACAAGGAATAAAATGAGCCATTTTAGAGAAATGATCAAATACCACATAGATTGAGTCATGGCCTTGTCTAGTTTTAGGCAAACCAAGTACAAAATCCATAGACAATTCAACCCAAGGCTCACACGGAATTGGTAAAGTTGTATATAGACCATTAGGATTTACCTTAGATTTAGCAAGATGACAAGTAACACACCTTTGTATATGCCTTTCAACATCTCTCTTCCAATGAAAGTTCAGATATTCTAGCATTTCAGCTATCAAGTTGGTTAAGTAACAAGCATGAAACACTCACCGAGTCGAGTAAAGTATCCTCAAGTATTCGCACCCAAGTCATCTCTATTTCCTCCTTCCAAGTCTATTAACAAATAAAATGGAACATATTTAAGCTCGGCTACCCAACCAAAAGAGACCAAATGCATATGCTCGATGTTTCTTTTCACTTGATAAAAGTCATACTTGGATGCATAAATTACGAAATGACCAATCCAATTTATAAGGGTGAGCAAATAAGAGTTTTAACAACATCTTAGAACTATGCATGAGTAGGTCGGGACACGGCAAGAAGGCACAAGAATCAAAAGGAACGAGAGAAGCCTTGGTGTAATGAAATCGGCATTTGACTGATTTGCCATGCTGCAGTAATTTACTCATAACTGTGGCTACACTTATCGGATTGGGACGTACTTTATGGCGTTTCGAAGCTAAGACCTAGCCCTACAACTTTAATGAGAGGTCAAACATCAAATCATGCTTAATCATAGTCAAAATGTCAAATCTCAGAGAAGCAAGAAAACTGTCGGAATGGCTGCAAGCTGGTCGAACAGTCTCGGGAAAACAGTCATAACTCGACGTAGAAAAATCAAAATCAAGCTCCGTCAGCGGCGTTTAAAACTAGGTTCATAGGGATTTCTAATGGTATAAGGCTCAGGCTCTAATTTATTTTCTACAGTCAACAGTTACCTAGGAAATTTCACTGTTTTCCATTCCTGTTTTCCTGCGAAAATTTCAGATTGGATGCATTTTCTTCTATCAATCCTTTAAAGTCATTTCCATCATTTGCCAAGGTGTTTAACAAGCTAAAATAGTAATTAAATCCATCATCAAAACATCACAAAACAACAATCAATTTATCAAACACTTGGTGGCCAACAAATAAAACCCAAACTCTAGTTAGCAACCCCAAGATTTCCTTCCATAATCAATCCTTCCAAACAACAATAAGTACTTTAATGTCACCTAACCAACATCCTCTAAGGATTTAAGCTCATTAAAGCATGATTAAGAGAGGTCTTACCTTGCTAGAAGTGTGAGCAAACCACCCAAAAATTCCATTCCTTGCCACCAAGCTTGAGGTTGTAGTAGTAATCTAAACTAGGGTTCCACCTAAAGCTGTTTTCCTTCACTAAAAATCATCAATTTCTAGATTAGGTTTGGATGTTCTTCATTGTTTGAGTGGCCGGCAAAGAAGGTGAGAGAGAGAGGGAAATTTAATTCAAATTTTTGAAAATGGAAGGTTTATATAGAAGGCTTAAAGTCAAGGGGTTAAGGAGGTGTTGACAAATGGCTAAATCTTGGCCATGAATCGGGTAAGATCTTGGCAAATTGCCTTCTAATCCCTTAATTAAAATATGACTCACATAAAACCACATAAGTTTCTGCATTTATCCATATAAAACTTGAAAAATAAAATTCTAAATTAAACCATGCAATACACATGAAATTGAGCACTTTAGGAAAATTAATGCACTAATGATTATATGATGCACTCAAGTAAAATTCCCTCTTTTCTTCCTCTTTCTTTTTTTTTTCTAGGGTTCTCACAAGGATAATGTCGGAAGGAGAAAATCTAATAAAAGTTAGAGCGTCACGCGTCGACGCAACATAAAGTCAAGTTGGTAGAGTTAGCCACCAACTCTTCTTAAAACATGGAAAGCCAAGCCTTTTGTCTCCTTAATATCTCCATTCTTGCTCCCTTATCTTATTAATTTCAGCCAAGCCAAGAGAGCAAGAGAGAGAGGGAACAGAGAGCAAGAGGGAAAGACATAGAGAGAGAAAGAGCTTGCTTCATCTTCTTCATCTTGTTCCTTGAAGAATCAACAACAACTCTTGCTCCTTCTTGTTCTTGTGCAGCCGAGGGAAAGAGATAGAGTGAGAGAGGCCGAGAGTGAAGAGAGAGAGAAGAGAGAGAGTAGCCGAGAGAGAGAAGGAGGAGCTGCCATCTTGATTCTTAAAACTTTTGGGAAGAAATCATCAAGAGATCAACTAGATCTTTGGCTAATCTTGAGGGTACTTGAAGGTACAAGACTTGAAAGTTCACTCTTGGGTAGATCTACACTTGATCTTGTTTAATCTCGATAGATCTTGAGGTAAGAGATCTAAATCTTTTAGTTTTACCTTTAATAATGGTAGATCTTCTAGATTTACACTAGATCTATGGATTATTTTTGGTAGAAAGTGTTATCTTGAAAATTGGAGTTGGGTTCCTGAATTCCCAACTTTGAGGTGGCCTCTTAGGTAGCGAACTTGAGGATATTTTCTTGTGTTTGATGTTGTTATTGTAGTAGATGTTGGCTTGTAATTGGTGAGAAAGCTTTGGAAAAATTTGGAGAGAAGAAAGAAGCTTGTTGTCCGAAATTTCTGCTGCATTTTCCCTTGTTTTATTCTGAAATTTTGATGCCTCTTGATGCTAAAATACTTGCCATATGTTGGGTAATGTGTGTATTGTATATCTTTCGAAAATATTGTTATTTGGTTGAGTAAAATTTGAGTTAAAGGAAGAACAAGAAAGCTGGAAAAATTTCTACTTTAAAGTTGCCCGAATTGCTTCTTCATCTTGGCTTGGTTTTTGTTAAAAATTTTGGAGTGTTTTGGTCTCAAACTACTCAAGAAAACTTTGCTAGATATTTGGCTTCAAATGTGAATAAAATGAGTGAAAAATACCTGCTCAACAAAGTTCAAAAAGAAAGCAATTTTCATGTGCACTCTCCTACTAGAAATTCTGGTAGCATTGCAGTGAACCAGCCTTTGGAAAACTGACCATAAATGAATGTACAGGACTTAGACTTGAGCACCATTTCTTGCATTAGAAACTAGACTCCAAGAGATTTCTAATGGTATAAAGCTTGAACCCTAGTTCATTTTCTACCGGTCGCAGCAAATCCGTGAATTTGATTGATTTTCAGAATTGTTTTGACTCTGATTCTGAAACTGCTGTACCTTGTGACTCAATTTAACCCACTTTGTGAAATGAATTTGCAACTGATGCTTTCTAGTGATTTCTAATGTTTTGAATCTAGTTTCCAACGGTATAAACCATATTAATTTCTGACTTGTGTGACCTTAGTTATGAACTTTGTTAGAGACTGCATCGGATGAGTTAATAGTTGGAAGTTGAGTTTGTGAGAGTAGAAGTTTTGCTACTCACACATAAGCTATTTGGATAGTTTATGATGATTATCCTTGGCACAAGTGATCAAGGCGATCTTGAAAGCGATCCTAATTTGGATTGGTAGCTGTGATTAATTCTTGAGTTTCCACGCATGTTACTTGTCTTGATTCGCAAATACTAAATGAGATGGTGAATTGTTTATGTGATCTTGAACTCTTGACTAGAGACAAATTATATGTTGAATACATGTCGTGTCTTGTAATCCTGACTTATGCTTGTTGAGTGGTAGTATGTATCACACTTTAATGAGTGGGAAGCACCTCTCATCCCGCCTTGATCTTGAATCTTGAATACGTCGATTGGAGCATTGTCTCGTTGATCATACGTGTTGAGCGGTAGTATGTACCACACTTTAATGAGTGGGAGGTACCTCTCATCCCGCCTTGATCTTGAATCTTGAATACGTCGATTGGAGTGTTGTCTCATCGATCATACATGTTGAGCGGTAGCATGTACCAAACTTAATAAGTAGAAGGTACATCTCATCCTGCCTAATCTCGAATCTTAAATAAGTCGATTGGAGCATTGTCTCGTTGACCATACATTTTAAGCAGTAGTATGTACCACACTCGAACGAGTTGGAGGTACCTTTCATTCCGTCTCAGTATCTTGTGCTTGATTAAATTTGAACGGTAATATGTGTCATGCTCAATCAGAGTGGGAGGCACCTCTTATCCTATCTCAGTACCTTTTCCTTGATTAAAGTGAATTGTTTATTTAATTATTGTTCGAATGCGCGAATTCTTGTATCTTTTGATAAACATATTCAAATGTATTCTTGAGTTTTCTTATTATGGCACCTCTTAATGAATCATACTCTTATAAGTGATCTTTAACGACTCAACTGTTTTGCAAAAGTGCTATTTGATTCAAGTGTTATGATTTTGATCGAATGTGAATTTTGCTTATTTTTTGAACCTCACTGAGCTTCTAACTCACCCCAAAAATATTTATTTCCCCTCCACAAGACTCGTGGCAAAGGAAGCACTTGTAGAGACTTACTAGTGTGACTGACTAGATTAACTCTTGTTCTATTTGGGTGTATTATTTCAGATGTCCTGTGGAATGTACTTATTATATTGAAGTACTTGGGAAATAACATCTTAAGGTTGTAATATTATTTTGAAATATTTGGAATTGTTGGTATTGTAGTTTAAATTGTAAGATTTATGGTTATATTATTATTTGGAAGTACTTGGATGTAATTGCTGGAGTTTTATTGTAATTACTAAAGGTTGGAACTGAGATTTGATTGAAAACTGCAGTGAGTACCGACGAGAGTTGGACAGGCAACCCACCGAACCCTTTGGTTCGCTTTAGGAGGGGGTGGGGCTGTTACAATAACAAACTTAATAGGGTGAGCGAAAACTCAGTGAGGCCAAGAAAGCATTCAGGAAAACAAGTAAAGGAAAATGCTAGACATTTACTTATAGTAAGGAAACTATAAATATATATCACGTAAGAGCAAAGAAGAAACTAAATATGCATTTAAGGGAGAATATGGGAGCTCTCAGGAGCTAATCCACTTTCATGCTTTTCAGTCGTACTCAGAAGTTGTTTTTATATGTTGACACTTTATCAACCCACTAGAACCAAAGTACATGTAGAATCTCCACTTTATACCAATCTCCGTCTACCATTTCACCCTCGACCGGACCCGCACACCACACATATTAAAGGTAATACTCGAGTATAAATAGATTTCACTTAAGTGGACAAGTCCATATGCCAAGTCCAGTGAACACAAATCATTAGCCTGTGGTTCGTCAAATCTCATCGACCAAGACCTCACAGTTGGCTGCGATTCGATTGAGGTACCAATGGGTTTTAGGGCCCCGAGAACATAAGTAGGTCGAGGAGTCAACGCTCCACTCGACTAGCAATTACAAGCACAAGTAGTTCAAGTTCAAGTACAAGCAAGAAAGCATCAAGTCAAGTAAAGGGGGTAAGATAAAGTACACACTTGCCTTATCAAATCTATTAACAAGATTCACATTCAAACATGTAACAAGTTCATGAAAGTGATCAAGCAGGGCATCAAGTCATACACTTGACACTCACCAAGAATTAAAGTCAAATAAATGAGCAAGTCGTCAAACTTCCACCTCAAAATTGCCCTCAAGCCTGCCATGATCACCTGATATCAGTGGTGGCAAATGAGTCCTTTAGATCTCAACTAGCAACGAGTCACAAGAAATTCATCCATTCACCACTTAAAGACATCGATTCTATCCAGATTGAACATATATGAAGGTTTAACAACATTATTTGAGCAAAAGTTCATTTAAACGACCCATAAAAATGGAGAAAAATGAGTCAAAATCCAGTCCAAGCTCAAGCCGACAAAGGTAGAAATTTCCATCATTGACAACCCAAGAAGTTTAATCTTTTTCACTACTTAAACACCATCATTTTGGTCCAAAACCAACATATATCTAAGGATGGAAGTTTATCAAAGTTTATTGAGCAAATTTTTAGCAAAACCAACCTCAAGATGTCCAAAATCAAAGCTCCGAAATTGGCCCAAAACTTGGACAGAAAGTTGTCCAAAATTTCCAGCAAAGCAGGGGTTCAAAACTTTCCTCTTTTCACTTCTAGAAATAAAACATTTTTTCTCAACTCACCCACACATTCAAACATTACTATCTAACAATGTTTATTGAACTAAACTTCACCAAGAATCACTACAAAATTTTGAAAACAAGAACACTTTTCTAGCACTAGCGACATTTTTGAAAATGCATAACATGAGTTCTATAGGTTGAAAAATTATAAAACTCATATCATTGGAAAATAGACTTAAAAGACTAAAAATTTATAGAAGAGATTTTTGTGAAATTCAGCTCACAGGCAAGTCAAATTTTAGGTCCAATTCACTATTGTCACGAAAGTAGAAAACAGAACAGGTTTGGTTTTTCATCCAACATTCCAAATCTGGTATTGACAGAAATTGAACCAGAATCTGAAATTTATACAATTGAAAGATCTTTGAGTCTAGTTTTAAACGCAATAAACAAGACTCAGTTTTGATTTTCCTACACCAAGTCATAACTGTTTTTCCAAAACTGCTCAGTGAAACTAGTGAAAATTTCCAAGTTTGCTACAACTTGAAGATATGAAACTTTTACCATTAAAAATTTATGATTTTGGCTCTAATCCAACATACACTTGAGGTTCAGAGTTCATATGGTGTTTTGAACAAGTTTTAGCTAAAAATTATCACCAAAAATTTTGAAATCCAAGCTGAAAATCTTAGCTTCCATTCGGCCAGCAAGTAGAAATTTTCCATCAAAATTTCCAAACATTTCTCCAACAAATCTCAAATGATCTCAACCCAACTTTCATAGCAAAGCTAAAATGACTCATCATTAACATGTCAAGAGGTATAGGCTACAATTTTTTAAAAAGAAAATCACCAATATTGCACCAAGTCTTAACCCTAATTTCAACTCATACAACCCAAGCATCACATATCATAATAATAACTTGAAAAACTACTACAAGATCTAGCCAAAACCAAAAGATCTGTGAGGCCCCATACCATCAATTTAAATAATAAATTACAAAATTTCATATTTCTATAAAATTATTTTAATTTAAATTATTTGATTTTCATATGTCAGTTGCATCCGCATGAAAAGTTTTAAAATACATTGTGCACGTTTAAATTATGGCCTTGAACGAATTATTTAAATGTTTAAATTTCACACTCGGATCTAGGGTCGACCACTAGACATAAGTTTTGAATGTTAGAATATGTATTTGGGGCATATAAATGAGAAAAACCGGGATCAGGGTGTCGCGTCGCGCGATTTCGAAATCGACAAGACATAAAGCTACCAAAGTTGACTTTTGTGGCTTTACATCTTGTCCATCACTCACTTGTCTTGAAAATCAAAAACTCACCACTCTTTCTCCTCCATTGCTCCCTCCAAAACAGCTGGTCACCCCTATCTTCTTCTTCCTCTTCTTGTTCTCTCAAAACTACCAACAAAACCTCCATTGAAGCAACCAAAAGCTTGAGGATCTTGCTAGTTTTTTTTGGTGAATTTCGGAGCACCATAGAGGGAGGAGCAGCTGGCTGTGAAGCTTGAAGATTGAGGGGTGTTGTGAACTATTTCTTCCACCATTAACTAAGCTTCTTGTTTCAGCTTGAGGTAAGCTTGCTAGACACCAAAAATCTTGCTCTTTTATTTCATTTTCTTGGCTAAGAGAGCTTGTAGCTCTTTGTAATGGATTTTGTTGTTGTAGGATGAAGTGGGCTCTTCGAAATCCCACCATTGTATGAACTTGGAGCTGTTGATGACTTAATATGTGTGTGTGAGGTGTTTTTGTGGAGATTTGTTGGTGAAAATGAAAGAGGAAAAAGGAAGAGAGGAGCTGAGAGAGAGAGCTGAGTGCCGACCCTCTTGTTGCTTTCTTTCCTCTATTTTTAGCTCAATGATTCCATGTCTCTCTTGCTAATTTTTATGCTCACTAGATGGCCTAAGTTTGGGGGAAATTTCATGTAAACCTAACTTTTGTTTGTGGCTGCCAAATGAGAGAGAAAAGAGGGTTTCAAAATCTGGAAATTTGAGCTTGTCTTGGCCGATCCTTTGCTGTCCATTGTTTCTCTATTTTAAGGTCCACGAACTCATGTCTTTCTTGCTGATTCTTGATGCTTACTTGATGGCCTAAGTATGGGAGAAACCTCTTGTAAAAATAGCTTTGTTCGGTGTTGCAAAATGGATGAGAAAGAAAGCTTAAAAATCTGGAAATTTGCATGCCTAGACTGACGGTTTCTTTTTTGTTGTTTTGCCCTATTTTAACTCCACTATTTTCTTGGTTTTCTTGTGGTTATTTACTGCTCAAATGATGGCCTGGATGAGGGCTAGACACTCTTGCAAAAATAAATATTTTGGAGCATCAAAAGTTTGGCAAAAGCTTGTGAAAAGTGGAGAACTGAACCTGGAAATTTTTTCTTGAAGATGCCGGTCCACTTTGCTATTTTCGTAGCTCAGTTTTGGGCTTCTATTTTCATGGAGTCCTTGGTTGTTTTGAAAGCCTAAATGCTGCACTATGTGTGGATAAAATGCTTTGCAAATGTGAGTTCATTTGGTGTGTCAAAAGCTTTTGAATGTTGGGTTAAAAATCTGGAAATTTTACCTCTTAGCAATTTGCCGTAATGTTGCCCTATTTTTGAAGCATTTTGATTCAAATTTTTGCTCCCATTTTACTCCAATTTGTTAAAGGAATGTTGATAGGGTTTTTGTGTCAAAATTTGAGTGATTTGGGGTTGATTTGGTTGAACAAAATGTTTGCAAATCAAAGACAGAAAACCTGGCAGCTTAGTTCCAAAATTTTGCACAAACTTTGGCCATCTAAAAAGTTATCTTCCCATTCGAATTTTTACCCCAATTTTGGTATACATATAGTTCACCTAGTGAGGTCTGAGTGTACAAAAATTGGTAATTTTTTAGTGGCATTTCAATGCCCAAATGTTGTCCCAAAAATAGCTCTTCAAATCGAGAAATTTCGCCGTCAGTCACTATGAACCCCTGAATTTCTATTGGCTGTAATTCCTTACTCGGGAGTCGAAATCGAGCGCTGTCAGTGACGTTTGAAACTCGATTTCACAAGCTTTCTAAAGATATAAGACTAGCATGCTAGTTCGTCTCCTATCAATACCTAAAAATTCACAAAGATGGCTGATTTCACAGCCTGATTTCTTATTTTTGTTCTATGCTGAATCATCCAGCTCATTTTAGTCCGTCTTGCTCAATGAATCTCAGAGCGAAGTCTTCTCATGATTTTTAGAATATTGAATCTAGTTTTTGTAGCTATAATCCTTGTCTAATTTTGACGTATATTGAGTGAGTTATGACTTGAGGAAGAGACTGTGGTTGAGCGACTTTGGTGAACTTGAATAGTTAGGTTAAAATTTGAATTTTAGCCGCTTGGATTGAGTGTGATAGTTCCGTTTAGGCTTAGGAGACCAACAGGTTGCTGAAGTTGACCCGACTACCGAAACTTAATCATCTCGCTTACGTGCTCGACTAATTGCATAGGTGAGTGTTCAGGTGCTTGTTTATTTCTGTTTTATCATTTGCAATTGATTCGAAGAGGATGCTAGTGTGCCTCGGTGCGCGTGTACTTTACCGCGCTCACCTTATTTGATCTGCCTTTAAATGAGCTCAACTGCATGAATTATTAATTGCTCGAACTACCTATTTTTGTTTATAATTGTGGGGACGCCCAAACCCCATTGGGAATCCTTTCATCTCGTTCGGCAATAAGGGCTAGGGCGAGGGTAAAGTGGTGAATATGGACTGTGAGAATGAGTGGTTGACGGAGTGTCAGCGTGTGACCTGAGATTGAGGCTTGTAAAGTGGAAAAAGTAATTACAGAAATTGTGAAAATATGGAGTTGGCCAACTGTATCCTTCAAATTTGTATTGTTTAAATGTTTTACTGCTAAATTGACTGTTCTGCTCTCTTTACTTTTATTTACTTATTTATTCCATTTTGTCTTGCTTGTGTATGTTTCTCTTGATCTCACTAGGCTTTACTCATCCATTAAGTTTGTTTTCCTTAATAGGTTTTGAAATGGAGTTCGTGAATCGAGGAAATTAGTTTCTTTTGTAGGAATTCCGCACTTTTGTATAAGATTGATATTAATTGTGAACTTGGTGAATTATTGTACTTGAAGTTTAAATTATTGTAATTTTGATAAGATTTTTGAGGTGGTGCTCTTGGAAGTTTAACTAGTAGTTATATAGACTTCGATTAGGGTTTAGAATGAATGCTTTTATTTATAACTGGATTTTGTAACGAGTTTTGATGAGAGATGGGCAGGCGTCCCGCTAATACCCTTGGGTTCGCCCTTGGGAGAAGTGGGGGCGTCACAATTGGTTTCAGAGCCTAGGTTAGAGATTTATTTCAGAAAAGTTTTAGGGACTTTATTCTTGAGAATAGAATTAAGATAACCTTGTTATTCCTTGAGTTGATGTTTTGAGTGAATTAGTGACTTTAAGTTTCTAACCTTAAGTTTTGTGGTTGTTTTGTAGGATGGAGAATGGAGATGGTGCTAATGGCGCTAACGGTGCTAATACCGATGGGGCTAGTGGTGGTAAAGCTAATGGACATGTGGAGCTCCTCAGGTCTATTCAATACCGAATGATGGATGGTGGACCCCGCACGCGATACTTTACTGTGAGTCATTTTTTGAGATGTGATTGTAGGGAGACCTACACCTATCCTAATGACTTGTTTTGGTCTATTGACGATGAGTGTCAAGAGTTGCTGCATGCCAATAGGGCGCTCTGTAGGGAGGTTAGGGATCTAAGGGTCACAGTGGAGGCTTGTGATACGAGGATCCAGGTGATTGAGATAGCCTCGGCGATTTCGCTGGATCGAGTTAGAGCCTTTCGTGACTATATTTAGAGGTCTAGGGTTTGACTAACTAAAACAGTCGACGAGGTTCGGGATCGAGTTTCTGGCATTATAGCAGATGCTACCAGGCTGATGGAGGAGGTAGAGGAGAGAGCCGAGAGCATGGCTCATGAGGAGCCCTTGGAGGAGGATCCAAGAGAGGAGAAGCCATCCAAGGAGGAGCCATTCGAGCACCCGTCTAGGGGAGTCCCGACTAACGGTTCGGCTATGAACTAGGATAGGATTTCTAATTTTTGAATGTTTTGTAAATGGATTAGCTAGGGTGAGGCTTGTAAGGTCTACGACTGTGACTACATGACTGTTTGTACTCTGTGGCACCTGTGTGCTATATTTTGTAATACCCCATGACTTGCTAAACATTTGTGAACTTACAAATGTAAATGTATGCTAGTTGTTTCTATTTTAAATATTTTCACTATTGACTCTTGTACTTAAATTGCTCTTGTATAATTGTTTTATTTCTGCATTTAGACATGACTAAGACAAATGGATGCTCAAGGTCAAGGTCAAGGTCGACGTCGTGGTCGAGGGCGTGGGCGTGAGCAGCTCCAACCCTCCGCGAGTGTTTACTCTTCTGACACTGAGTCCGAGAGGGAACCAGGTAGTGGTAATGAGGACCAGGTGGCTACTGCCATCATTAGGATGACCAATATCCTAGAGCGTCTGGCTAATAATCAAGGCTCCAGACAGCAAAACCAACCTATAGGTCTTCATCATGGAGACGATAGAGTCTTGGAGCATTTTCTTAAGTTCTCACCACCTAAATTCTTAGGAGGGGCTGATCCCAAGGTGGCAGAAAATTGGTTGGATAGGATGTTTGATATCTGTGCCACTTTGAATTACTCTGAGGAGAGAGCGAGTGAGCTTTGTCACTTTTCAATTTGAAGGTGCGGCGCGATTTTACAAAACTTTCAAAGTTTGCGCCCGAACTAGTGGCCATTGACAGGAAAAGAATCAGGCGATTTGTACAAGGACTTAATGTTGAGATCCAAGAGGCGTTTGCTGCGGCCCAAATCAATACCTTTACTGAGACTTTGGAGAAAGTCCAGAGAGTCGAGAGTGTTAGGCAGCAAGTATAGGCTTTTCATGCTAGAAAGAGGAACGCTCCGAGTAGTAATGGAGTGGGATCATCTGATAGAAATATGCCAACACCTAAATTGGGAAGGGGCACAGGTGGAGTAAGGATTGCTGGAGCATCGAGAGGGTCTATGGCTAGAGGAGTCTCTCGTGGACCTGGCTAGTTTCGGAATACCTCGCAAGGAGGTTCTGACTTTGTGTCGACGCCTCAAGCGGGATGTGGATATTGTGGCAAACCAAATCATACAGTAGACAACTGTTGGAAGAAAGTTGATAAATGTCTGAGATGTGGGAGCGCAGAACATCAAATTATCAACTGTCTGATGTCACGTCGTGAAGGTAGTAGGACCTAACAATCTGCTAGGCCAATGTCTAAAAAGTCGAGTGTGGGGGATAATCATTCGTGAGTGCCTGTCAGGGTCTATACTATGGACCAACAGATTGAAGGTACGATTCCTGTATGTCACCGATTAGTTAGGGTTTTAATTGATCCTGGTGCAACCTATTCGTTTATCAACCCTACCTTTATGAAAGGCATAGATGTTAAGTCTGAGAGACTACCGTACCACTTGGAGGTTAGGACGCCTAATGGGGATAAAAACTTGTTATCTAGTTTGGTTTATAGGAATTATGATATTTGGGTTGGAGAGCAGAAATTGTTAGCTGACCTTATGTGCTTGGCGATAAAAGGTTATGACGTTATATTAGGAATGGATTGACTAACCCGATATCATGCTCAACTTGATTGCAAGATGAAGATAGTGGAATTGCATATTCCAGGTGAGCCGAGGTTGGATGTGAGGGGTAGATAGGCATCTTCAACTCGTATTTCAGGGATTCAAGTTAGGAAATTATCGAGTAAAGGAGTTAAAGGATTCCTAACTTTTCTGATTAATACCCCAAGAGATAAGGTGAAATTGGAAGACGTGTCTGTGGTCAGAGAATTTCTCGACGTTTTCCCTGAGGAATTAGAATTTTTGCCACCTGAAAGGGAGATAGCTTTTAAGATTAATCTGACTCTAGGGAGTGCGCCTATTTCTAAGACACCTTATCAGATGGTGTCGGCAGAATTGGAAGAATCAAAACTTCAATTGTAGGATTTGTTGGAACAGGATTTTATTAAGGAAAGTGATTCGCCGTGGGGTGCGCTGGTGTTGTTTGTCAAGAAGAAGGACGGAAGTCTAAGACTGTGCATTGATTATTGAGATTTAAATAATGTCACCATTAAGAAAAAATATCCTCCGCCTCTCATAGATGAACTTTTTGATAAACTGCAGGGAGCTGTAGTATATTCTAAGCTGGATTTCAGATAGAGCTATTATCAATTGAGGATCTAAGAGGAGGATATACGTAAGACAGCCTTTAATTCAAAATATGGGCATTTTGAATTTGCAGTGATGCCCTTTGGGTTGACCAATGCACCTGCAACATTCATGGATTTAATGCATCGAGTCTTTAAGCCATATCCAGATCAATTTGTAGTGGTATTTATTGATGACATCCTAGTGTACTCTAAGACTCGAGAGGACCATGAGCAGCATCTGAGGATAATGTTGCAAATCTTAAGAGCACATCAGTTATATCCTAAATTCAGTAAGTGTGAATTGTGACTGGAGAAAATGACATTCTTGGGTCATATAATTTCTAAGCATGGAATTACTATAGATCCAACTACGGTGGAAGTAGTGTCAAAATGGAAATAGCCTGACACTGCGATTGAAGTGCAAAGTTTCTTAGGATTAGCCAGATACTACCGACTTTTTATTAAGGATTTTTCCAAAATAGTGGGACCCATAACTGAGTTCACTAAGAAACATGGCAAATTCATGTGGGATGTTAAGTGTGAAAGGATTTTTTAGAAATTGAAGAAGCAGTTGACGGAGGCCCTGGTGTTAGCACTACCTAATGGGAAAGATGGATATATGGTATTCACAGATGTTTCGAATGAGGAACTAGGCTGTGTTTTAATGCAAAATGAAAAGGTGATAGCGTACGCGTCTTGCAAGTTAAAACCCCATGAGCAGAATTATCCGACCTATGATTTGGAATTAGTTGCAATTGTATTTGCATTGCGTAAGTGGAGGCATTACTTATATAGGGTAACATTTGAGGTCTTTATTGATCATAAGAGCCTTAAATATTTGTTCTCGCAGAAGGAGTTAAACTTGAGGCAGCGTAGATGGGTGGAGTTCTTGGAAGACTATGATTGTAAGATTAGTTATTACTCTGGAAAGGCCAACGTAGTAGCTGATGCCTTGAGTCGTAGGATCCAAGTAGCAGGATTAATCGTGAAAGAGTGGCACATGTTAAAGGAGATTAGTGTTTGGAATCCACGTCTGCAGCCTAAGAAAGTTGTTTTGGGAGATATTGTATTGAGGTCTTCTCTGCTTGATAGGATTAAAGAAATACAAAAGAAGGATCCAGAAGTGCTGAAGTGGTTAGAGAAAGTGCAGAAAAAGGAAATTTTGAATTTTAATGTTGGAACAGAAGGAGTTTTTAGGTATCGAAACTGATTGGTAGTACCAAAAGATGAGAATCTTAAGAGAGAAATATTGGAAAAAACCCATCCTTTTAAGTATACAGTACACCCTGGAGAGAATAAGATGTACTAGGATATGAAGAATCTCCATTGGTGGGAAGGCATGAAAAAAGATATTGCTCGGTTTGTGTAGACTAGCCTAATGTGTCAAAGGGTTAAGGCTAAACATCAAAAGTCTTCTAGCCTGTTGTAACCATTGGAAGTACCCGAATGGAAGTGGAAAACATTACTATGGACTTTGCGTCAGGGTTACTAAGGACAAATAAGGGGCACGATGCAATTTGGGTTATAGTGGATCGACTGACTAAGTCTGCGCATTTCTTGCCCATAAGTATGAAGTACTCCATGGAAAAATTGGCCAAATTATACATTGATGAGATCATAAGGTTGTATGGAATTCTTGTGAATATAGTGTCAGATCGAGATCTGTGGTTTGTGTTGACGTTTTGGCAAAGGATGCAAGAGACATTACGCACTAAGTTGAATCTTAGTACTACTTATCATCTTCAAACCGATGGACAATCAGAAAGGATGATTCAGATTCTTGAGGATATGTTGAGGTCTTGTATTCTAGATTTTGGAATCAACTGGAGCCAATACTTAACTCTGTAGAGTTTGCATACAATAACAGTTTTCATTCATTAATACGAATGGCCCCGTACAAAGCTCTTTATGATCGTAAGTGTCGATTGCCAATTTATTGGGATGAAATAGGAGAGAAAAATGTGTTAGATCCGACATTAATTCCTTGGATGGAAGAAACTCGAGAATAGGTCAAATTGATTAGGCAAAGGATCTTAACTACTCAAAGTTGCCAAAAAGTTATGCAGACAAAAGAAGGAAAGACTTGGAATTTGAGATTGGAGATCAAGTGTTCCTTAGGATTACACCTCTTAAAGAAAGTTTGATGGCAGGAAGAGGAAAGAAATTGCAGCCGAAATTTTTAGGTCCGCATACTATCCTTCAATGAATTGGGAGTGTAGCCTATAAGTTGGAATTGCCGTAGAGCCTGTCTCATATCCACAACATATTTCATGTATCATTCCTTAAGAAGTACCACCCAGATCCATCGCACATACTTCAACCTGAGGACATAGAAATTGATGAATCCCTAACCTATGAGGAGAAGCCTGTGAAACTCCTAAATCGGAAAGTGAAAGAATTGAGGAACAAACAAATCCCTTTGGAGAAAGTCTTGCGGATAAATCATGGTGTCGAGGAAACAACTTGGGAATTAGAAGATGAAGTTCAGAGGAAATACCCAGAATTATTCCATAGTTCAGGTATGAATTTCGAGGATGAAATTCTTTTAAGGAGGGGAGGTTGTGAGACCCCTTACCATCAATTTAAACCATAAATTGCAAAATTCCATATTTCTATAAAATTATTTTAATTTGAATTATTTGATTTTCGTATGTCAGTTGCATCGGTACGAAAAGTTTTAAAATGCATTGTGCATGTTTAAATTATGTCCTTGAACAAATTATTTAAATGTTTGAATTTCACACTCGAGTTTAGGATCGACCACTAGATATAAGTTTTGAATGTTAGAATATGTATTTTGGGCATATAAATGAGAGAAACCGGGATCGGGGTGTCGCGTCGCTCGATTTCGAAATCGACACAACATAAAGCTACCAAAGTTGACTTTTGTGGCTTTACATCTTGT
This sequence comes from Gardenia jasminoides, assembly GCA_013103745.1. Lineage (NCBI taxonomy): Eukaryota > Viridiplantae > Streptophyta > Magnoliopsida > Gentianales > Rubiaceae > Gardenia > Gardenia jasminoides. The sequence goes on along the minus strand of CM023099.1, from coordinate 3,352,444 downwards.
CCATCACTCACTTGTCTTGAAAATCAAAAACTCACCACTCTCTCTCCTCTATTTCTCCTTCCAAAACATCCGGCCACCCCCCATCTTCTTCTTCCTCTTCTTGTTCTCTCAAAACTACCAACAAAACCTCCATTGAAGCAACCAAAAGCGTGAGGATCTTGCTAGTCTTTCTTGGTGAATTTCGGAACCTTAGAGGGAAGAGCAGCTGGCTGTGAAGCTTGAAGATTGAGGGGTGCTGTGAGCTATTTCTTCCACCATTAACTAAGCTTCTTGTTTGAACTTGAGGTAAGTTTGCTAGACACCAAAAATCTTGCTCTTTTATTTCATTTTCTTGGCTAAGAGAGCTTGTAGATCTTTGTGATGGATTTTGTTGTTGTTGGATGAAGTGGGCTCTATGAAATCCCACCATTTTATGAACTTGGGACTGTTGATGACTTAATATGTGTGTGCGAGGTGTTTTTGTGGAGATTTGTTGGTGAAAATGAAAGAGCGAAAAGGAAGAGAGGAGCCGAGAGAGAGGGAGCTGAGTGCCGACACTCTTGTTGCTTTCTTTCCTCTATTTTTAGCTCAATGATTCTGTGTCTCTCTTGCTGATTTTGATGCTCATTAGATGGCCTAAGGTTGGGAGAAATTTCAAGTAAACCTAACTTTTGTTTGTGGCTGCAAAATGAGAGAGAAAAGAGGGTTGGAAATTTGAGCTTGTCTTGGCCGATCCTTTGCTGTCCATTGTTTCTCTATTTTAAGCTCCATGAACTCATGTCTTTCTTGCTGATTCTTGATGCTTACTTGATGGCCTAAGTATGGGAGTAACCTCTTGTAAAAATAGCTTTGTTTGGTGTTGCAAAATAGATGAGAAAGAAAGCTTAAAAATCTGGAAATTTGCATGCCTAGACTGCCGGTTTCTTTTGGGTTGCTTTGTCCTGTTTTAACTCCACTATTTTCTTGGTTTTCTTATGGTTATTTACTGCTCAAATGATGGCCTAGATGAGGGCTAGACACCCTTGCAAAAATAAGTATTTTGGAGCATCAAAAGTTCGGTAAAAGCATGCGAAAAGTGGAGAACCAAACCTGGAAATTTTTGCTTGAAGCTGCCAGTCCACTTTGCTATTTTTCTATCTCAGTTTTGGGCTTCTATTTTTGTGGAGTCATTTGTTGTTTTGAAAGCCAAAATGTTGCACTATGTGTGGGTAAAATGCTCTGCAAATATGAGTTCATTTGTGCCAAAAGCTTTTGAATGTTGGGCTAAAAATCTAGAAATTTTACCTCTTAGCACTTTGCCGAACTGTTGCCCTATTTTTGAAGCATTTTGATTCAAAGTTTTGCTTCCATGTCACTCCCATTTGTTATAGGAATGTACCTAGGGTTTTTGCATCAAGATTTGAGTGATTTGGGGCTGATTTGGTTGAACAAAACATTTGCAAATCAAACACATAAAAACTGGCAGCTTAGATCCAAAATTTTATGCAAATTTTGGCCATCTAAAAAGTAACCTTCCCGTGTGAATTTTTGGCTCAATTTTGGTACACTTAGTTCACCTAGTGAGGGTTTAGTGTACAAAAATTGGTAATTTTCCACTGGCATTTCAATACCCAAATGTTGTCCCAAAAGTAGCTCTTCAAATCTGGAAATTTCGCCATCGGTTAGTGTGAACCCCTGAACTTCTATTGGCTGTAATTCCTTGCTCAGGAGTCAAAATCGAGCGCCGTCAGTTGCATTTGAAACTAGACTTCACAAGCTTTCTAATGGTATAAGACTTGCATGCTATTTCATCTCCTATAAATACCAGAAAATTCACAAAGATGGCTGATTTCACAGCCTGATTTCTTGTTTTTGTTCTCTGCTGAATCTTCCAACTCATTTTAGTCCATTTTTCTCAATGAATTTCCCAGCGAAGTCTTCTCGTGATTTTTAGAATATTAAATCTAGTTTTTGTAACTTTAAGCCTTGTCTAATTTCGACGTATATTGAGTGAGTTATGGCCTAAGGAAGAGACTGTGGTTGAGTTACTTTGGTGAACTTGAATAGTTAGGTTAAATTTTGACTTTTAGCCGCTTGGATTGAGTGTGATAGTTTCGTTTTGGCTCAGGTGACCAACAGGTTGCTGAAGTTGACCCGACTGCCGAAACTTAATCATCTCGCTTACGTGCTTGACTAATTGCATAGGTGAGTGTTCAGGTGCTTGTTTATTTCTGTTTTATCGTTTGCAATTGATTCGAAGAGGATGCTAGTGTGCCTCGGTGAGCGTGTACTTTACCGCGCTCATCTTATTTGATCTGCTTTTAAATGAGCTCAATTGCTTGAATTGTTAATTGCTTGAACTGCCTATTTCTGCTTAAAACTGTGGGGACGCCCAAACCCCATTCGGAATCCTTTCACCTCGTTCAGCAATAGGGGTTAGGATGAGGGATGAATGAACCATTGGTTATTCTTGTTTAATCATGTCGGTTGGAACGAGTCCATCGACTATGCATATTCATAGTGGGTATTGCCAACCACTGTTTAAAATTTTGGAGTTCAGCCCCAGTCAAGGGGGTGTAAGTAGACGGGAGAGGGGTAAAATGGTGAATATGGACTGTGAGAATGAGTGGTTGACGGAGTGTCAACGTGTGACCTGAGATTGAGGCTTGTAAAGTGGAAAAGTAATTACAGAAATTGCTGAAATGTGGTGCTGGCCAATTGTATCCTTCAAATTCGTATTGTTTAAATGTTTTACTGCTAAATTGACTGTTTTGCTCTCTTTACTTTTATTTACTTATTTATTCTGTTTTGTCTTGCCTATGCATGTTTCTCTTGACCTCACTGAACTTTGCTCACACCTTAAGTTTGTTTTCCTCAACAGGTTTTGAAGTGGAGTTCGTGAATTGAAAAAATTAGTTTCTCTTGTAGGAATTCTGCACTTTTGTATAAGATTGATATTAATTGTGAATTTGGTGGATTATTGTGCTTGAAGGTTAAATTATTGTAATTTTGATAAGATTTTTGAGGTGGTGCCCTTGTAAGTTTAACTAGTAATTATATAGACTTCGATTAGGGTTTAGAATGAATGCTTGTATTTATAATTGGATTTTGTAGCGAGTTCTGGCGAGAGTTGGGCCAGCGTTCTGCCGATATCCTTAGTTCGCCCTTGGGAGAAGTGGGGGCATCACAAGATCAACTTACTAAGCAAGGGCGTGGGGAAAAGAAATGATCTAGCATACACCTGTTTTGGTTCCTCTAAGCAAGAAGAAAACAACCACAAGAATCCATACATACCATCCTTCACAAAAACACATAAAGGTTCCTTAAGTCCTCTACTTAGAGTTCACCTCAAGTCATCTACCTAAAGTTAGGGTTTTTGAACAACCCATCACCAAATCTTGCTTAAACAACCAAAGACTACTTAGATCTACCAAGGATCCAACAAGATAAGTAGGTTTTAGCTAATTTCCTTCTTCCAAGCAAAACTTTAGAAGATGAAGCCCAAGATTTCTTCCAAATCCTCCACTAATCAACCTTTTTCTTCCAAAATGAGACAAGATCCAAGATCGGTTTGAAGTTGGGGGGCTTGATTGCAAGGTTGGAGTCAAGAAATGGAGAGCTTTTTCTTTTCCTCTTCCTTGAGGAGCAATTTGGCCAAAAGAGAGATTGAGAGGAAAAGAGAGAGTGAAAGAAAAGAGAGAGAAAGAAGAGAGGGAAAGGTTTGAGGAAAAATGGAATTTTTTCTCCCTTCCTTTCCCCTCTCAAAGTTGTCCTTCCCCTCTCTTTTTACCAAGGAGAAAATGAAGTTGTTTCAAGACAATTTGGTGTTTTGGAGAAGATTGGTAGGTGGGAGTTTGAATACTTCGTGGAGGTTGCACCACTTGTCAAAATTGTGTGGTGAGTTTCTTCCATATCTCTCAAATCTTTACTTATCATTTACTAACCTTAATTTCCAAAATTCATTTTCACTAAAACCCCACTTTTCACTAATGTTTCATCATACTGTTAATTGTGATCCCAAGTTTTGACAATTACAAAACAATTGAAGAAATTAGTTTAACATTTTCCACTGAGATCTTTGCAGCACAGGTTATCAAGAAATGTATATGAATCTGTTGACTATCGGACGTTTGATACCTTGTATCGGACATCCGATAAAATTCGAAACATCTCTATCGGACGCTCAACTTGATGTACCAGACGTCCGATAGACAGGGATCTATCGGACACTTCTTTCGGACGCACAACAACTTCATTGGACATCCGATAATATCCAAGGAATTTTTTGAGCTCTCTGGTCGATCTCTGTCGCAAGCCCATCGGACGTAAAAGCATGCATCGGCCGTCCGATCATTTTCAAGAATTTTTACTGAGCTTACTGGTCTCTGTCGGACGCAAAACCTATCAAACGCAGGAATATTCATCGGCCATTCAACAAAGAACGAAATAGTCTGTCGGGCGCTAGCATCGGGTGTACAACATGATGTCGGACATCCGATAGCTCCAACGGCTAGTTGACTCTTCAACTTCTTCTGTCCGTTGATCTCAATACCAAGGCACTTTTTAGTCTCCTATAAATACATGCCTTGTCTGAAAGTCTAAAAAACAGTTGTACACTTAGATTACAAGTTCTTGAGACTGATTTTAACAAGAAAACACTCATTTTGAGTAAGAATTGTTAGTCTTGAAGTGTGAGTTCATTAGCAAGCTTTTCAATTGTGAGTGAATTCATTAAAAGTGTAGCTTTGTGAGGGTTTTCTGTAAGAGTGTAAAACTTCCTAACTTGACTAAGTGTAGCTTGGGGCAATGAGGAAGTGATCCTTCCATTGTACACGAAGTTGATCAAATTCATCAAATTGAAGTAGCTTACATTGAGGAGTTTTTTCTTAAAACTCAAGTGGAGCTTAGAAGAAGTTTGGTTTGCTTTCTATCTTTCCATTTCCCAGCTTACTCTTTGAATTCATTGATTGAAATATCTCTTATACTTCTTGGTCTTGATTGATTATTTGCTTGTCGAATCATTTGATTAAAAAATGGGTCACTATTAATCAAAAAGGGGCACTATTTCATTAGTTCTTTGTCAACCTAATTCACCCCCCCTCCTAGGTTGTCTTTGGGCCTTACAATTGGTATCAAAGTTTGGTCTCTAGGATCAAGTTTAACCGCTTAGAGTAAAAATGACAACCAACAATGCCATGTTTGTAGAAGGTCAATCGATCACTAGGCCACCTATGTTTAACGGATCAAACTATGTTAGTTGGAAAGAACGTATGATTATATTCTTGCAATCTATTGACATTGATCTATGGTTTATTGTTAATGAAGATCCTTATACTGCAACTATTGATGATCCTATTACTCATGTTCCTAGATTAAAAACAAGGAATGAGTTGACTCGTGAGGATAGGGTTAACCTCACATTAAATGCAAAAGCCATGAATGTTTTGTTTAGTGCACTAGATTCAAATGAATCCATTAGAGTGAAAGGATGTAAATCTGCCAAAGAAATTTGGGATAAACTAAGAGAGATTCATGAAGGCAATGATGATGTGAGAGAACAAAAGAAGTCCATTCTAGTCATAAAATACGAATCATTTAAAATGGAACCTCATGAAAACATAGACAAAATGTATTGTCATTTCAATGATCTTATTAAAGATTTAGAGGTGTTGGATAAAGAATACACTCTTGGTGAAAAGAATAGAAAGATTTTGAATGCTCTACCTAAAGAGTGGGAGAACAAAGTAACTGCTATTGAGGAAGCCAAAGACTTAAATTCTATGCCTATTGAGTCTCTTATTAATTCTCTAACATCTTATGAATTGAAGCTTAAAAGCAAGGTTCAAGATGAAGAAGAGGCAAGAGCAAAAAGAAGCATTGCTCTAAAAGCTGCTCAAGATGAGGATGACTCGGCCTCACTAGACGAAGAAGATGGTGACTGTGATGATAGTGATCTTGCGCTCATCACCAAAAGCTTCAAAAGAATACTCAACAAAAGAAGATTCAGAAAGGGAGGAGCTAGTAATCAAAATCACAATCAGCTCAACACACGATACAAAGGAAGGCAAGATTCCAACAAGAAGCAAGGAGACAAATGCTTCGAATGTGGGCAGCCTGGTCACTATGCGGCTGATAACCAACAAAGACGAAGAAGGAAATGAAGAATGAGCGAAAACCAAGATTCAACAATTTCCAAATTACTTGGAATGAATGCAACTCGGAAAGAGAAATTGAAGAAGAAGAGGAATCTGCTCAACTTGCTTTATGGCTATTGGTGACAATGAGATAACTTCATGTAGTCCTCAATATGAAAGTGATGATGAAGATGATGATCTTGAGTCTTTCGTTGGAAAATTGCATGAAAGCTTAAAAGAGTCTTATGCTAGAAATAAAGAACAAGAGCAGAAAATTACCTTTCTTTTGCAAGATAATGCAAACTTGTTTCAAGAGAACAAAAAACTGAAATATGACAATGATTGCCTAATAAGAGTTGAGATAGAATTACAACATGAACATGATAGAAAAACAAGTCTTTGTGAGATGTTTAAAGAAAAACAAAATGACTTGAAGAAAAGAATGGATAATCTAGACATGATCCTTCAAAACAAAAAACAAAATGTTTCCACAGGAAATGAATTGAAGCCTCACTTTAATGCTTATGAAAGAAAACTAACCTTTAGTGTAAATGAATTCACAATCTATAGAAAAAGAGGAGTTAGGTTTATTAAACCAATTCATGTGAATGATCCTGCCCTTATGTGTGATTTTTGCTGTCAAGTAGGCCATTTGAAACATGAATGCTATGTGAAAAAGAATATGAGAAGAGGAATGAAATGTATGTGGTTAGTCAAAATGACTCTAACCATCAAGGACCCAAAAATTAAAGGGTACCAAATTTTCTATCTCTTGTAGGTGAAGATTGAAAAAGCCATAAAAGAATCAAAATGGTTCATTGATAGCGGATGCTCAAGGCACATGACCGGCGATCCTCCACAATTCATCAAGCTCAAATCGAAATCAAGTGGAAAAGTGACTTTTGGAGATGACATGAAAGCTAAAACAATTGGAGTAAGTGATGTTGGTAAGAATGGTGAAGCATTTGTGTATAATGTTCTTTTAGTGGATAATCTAGGCTACAATTTGCTAAGTGTTAGTCAACTATATGATAAAGATTTATTTGTCTTATTCAAAAAGCATGAATGTTTGGTTCTTGACTCAAAATTTAATATCATTTTCGAATGAAAAAGATACAATGACATCTATGTTGTAATTCTTGAGAAAATTGATGCTTCTAGCTTTAAATGCCTTAAAATTTCAAAAGAAGACCCTTGGTTGTGGCATAGAAGACTTTGTCATTTTAACATGGATGTGATAAATGAAATTTCGAAAAAGGAACTTGTTAGAGGCTTGCCTAAGATTAAGTTTGAAAAGGATAAGATTTGTGATGCATGTCAATTTGAGAAACAAACCAAGACATCTTTTAAACCTAAAAGAAACATTTCTACATTTAAGCCATTGGAGCTTTTACATCTTGATTTATTTGGTCCTACACCTATTGCTAGTCTAGGTGGTAGGAGATTTTGTTTTGCAATTGTTGATGATTATTTTAGATATACATGGACTATTTTTCTTGGTCACAAAGATAATGCTTTCAAAAGTTTTGTCTCTCTTTTTGCAAAAGTGCAAAATTTACTCAGATTGCATATTATTAAGGCTAGAATTGATAATGGTTCGTAATTTAAGTATTGTGGATTTCTGGAATTTTGTGATCACAATGGAATAACTCATAAATTTTCTATTGTAAAAACCCCTCAACAAAATGGTGTTGTTGAAAGAAAAAATAGAACACTTGTGGAAGCCGCAAGGACCATGTTAAGTGAAAATGATTTACCAAAATATTTTTGGGCGGAAGCCGTAAATATGGCTTGTTATGTACTGAATAGAGTTTTGTTAAGACCATTTTTGAACAAAACTTCGTATGAGTTGATGTTTGATAAAAAGCCAATTGTTGGTTATTTTAAATATTAAGGAACACCTTGGAAAATTTGATAAGAAAACCGATGAAGGTATTTTCTTGGGATATTGTGAAAATAAAAGAGGATATAGAGTTTATAATAGAAGAACTCTTGTGATTGAAGAAGCAATACATGTTACATTTGATGAATCTAATTGCAATTCTTCCAATAGTACTTGTGTAGAAGATGATGTAGGTATTCAAAAGGATCTTGAAAAGCTTACACGTCAAGAAGAAATAAATTGTGAAGAAAATTCAAAGGAAGATGGTTCTCAAGAAAACCGGATGCTAGATGAAGAAGACTTGGATGATGATGCATCAAAGGATCTTCCAAAAGTTTGGAAATTCAGTCAAAATCATCCCAAGGACTTGATTATTGGTGATCCATCCGAAAGGTTAAGAACTCATTCCTCATCAAAACCACTACTTGACAATTTTGCATTTGTTTCTCATATTGAGTCTAAAAACATTAATGATGCTTTGAAAGATGATCATTGAATAGTAGCTATGCAAGAGGAATTAAACCAATTTGAAAGGAATAATGTTTGGACGTTAGTTGAAAAAGCTCAAAATTATCCTATCATTGGCACAAAATGGGTGTGTAGAAATAAATTAAATGACAAAGGAGAAATAGTGAGAAATAAGGTTAGATTGGTAGTTAACGGGTATGCTCAAGAAGAGGGTATAGATTTTGATGAAACGTTTGCTCCCGTAACTAGATTAGAATCTATAAGAATGTTTCTTGCATTTGCTTGTTTCAAAGGTTTTAAATTGTATCAAATGGACGTTAAAAGTGCTTTTATAAATAGCTTTATTGATCAAGAGGTCTACATGAATCAACCACCCGATTTTGAAAATGATAAATTTCCCAACCATATATTTAAGTTATCAAAAGCCTTATATGGTCTAAAACAAGCTCCTAGAGCTTGGTATGAACGCTTAAGTGGTTTCTTGATTGAAAATGGTTTCAAAAGAGGTATTGTAGATAGTACTCTTTTTACTAAACAAAAATCAAATGATCTCCTTATTGTGCAAATTTATGTTGATGATATTATATTTGGTGCTACTAATGAGTGTTTGTGCAAAGATTTTTCCATCATTATGCAAAATGAGTTTGATGGAAGAATTGAACTTCTTCCTCAGACTCCAAGTTCTTCAAACAAGTGAGGGAATCTTCATCAACCAAATTAAGTACACTAAAGAGCTTCTCAAAAGGTTCGGCATGGAAGATTCAAAGCAAGTGGGAACACCAATGTGTACGTCCACCAAGCTTGAAAAGGATGAAGAAGGAACTAATGTAGATGAGAAAAAGTATAGAGGTATGATCGGAAGCATTCTTTATTTAACCGAAAATAGACCGGATATTATGTTTGCTATATGTTTATGTGCTCGTTTTCAATCTTGTCCAAAAGAATCTCATTTGAATGCCGTTAAGAGAATTTTTCGTTATTTAAAAGGAACTATGAATTTTGGCCTTTGGTATTCTAAATGTCATGAATTTGCTTTGTGTGGATATACGGATGCTGATTTTGGTGGTTGTAGGATTGATAGAAAAAGTACTAGTGGTTCATGTCATTTTCTTGGAAATTGTTTAGTCTCATGGTTTAGTAAGAAACAAAATACCATTTCTTTGTCAACAACCGAAGCGGAATATGTTGCCGCTAGTGCATGTTGTGCTCAATTACTATGAATGAAGCACACCTTGAATGACTTTGGTTTAACATATGATAATATGCCTATATTCTGTGATAACACTAGTGTCATAAATTTGACAAAAAAATCCCATTCAAGATTCTAGGATAAAACACATTGACATTAAACATCATTTCATTCGAGATCTTGATCAAAAAGGTGAAATTTGTGTGAATTATGTTTGTTCAAAAGACCAAATTGCTGACATCTTCACAAAATCCCTGCCCTTAGATCAATTTGTTTATCTTCGTTCAAAATTGGGCATTTTAGAAAAGGACTCTTAAGTATTTCTGGTCGAATCCTATCGGACGTCCGACAATGTTCTTGGTCATTTTCCAGAAAATGCTATCGAACGGATGTGTCGGATGCTTCACAATGTTTCGACATCCGACACACTAAAAGTCGTACCTTATCAGGTCATATCACTTCATTTCAATCAGTCAAACCTCATTAATTCGGACGCACCTTCCCAACCAATTGAATTCAAAACTCCAATTTCCTAACAAAATTCACATCAATTCTCAAAATTGAAAGCTCAGATTCTCTCTCAAACCTATTGCGGACCAACAATCACTCACCTTCCTCACTATAAATCACACACTCCTTCACCCCCAAATCACACCCGAGACCCTAGAACTTAAATTCTCTTCTTTCTGGACCGATTAATCGGTACATTTTCCTCACAACCGCTTGATAAACACTCTGCATCTCCTCTAGACTCCTCATTGTTGCTCAAAACACACACACACACTACACTATGGTGCGAACTCGTGGTGCTCTGACAGCTACCGGATGCAAACGAACCCTGAGAGATGAAGATGCTCCTACTCCAAAGGCCAAACGAACCTCATCAAGAATCAAACGTGGTTCTGCTACTGCTCAGACATCCCGTACCACTCAAGCAGACCCTCAGGTTATCACAGAACCTACTCCCTTGCCTAAGTTCATTGATGATGAAGTTGAGTCTAGATATGCTTTATTTTCTTAGAAAAGCTTCATTATTCAAAAGTCTATTAATCCCTTTGAGTTTTGGAAAATTGATCTTGAGTCAGTCCTTAAGCGCTTTGAATTCTAGAAATGGTCTCATATCATTACTATGCCAAACATCTACTATCCAGATATGTTGTACCAATTCTTTGCCAATCTTAGGAAAGGAAACACTCGTGATGAACTACAATCTCGCGTTAATGGTGTTGATTTGGTATTTGACTCTGATGTAGTTAATGAAATTCTAAAAACAACCATTGAATTTGGATGCAAAAGCAAAATTGCAAATTTCTTTTCTTATGAGGAAAATCCAACTAGGTTGAACCATTTCAATGCTGAAAAATTGATGACATATTTTCAATCCCCTTTTCAAACCCCTGTGGATGCTAAGTTGGAAGATTTAAATCCGAAAAATCTTATCATTTCTCTATCCTATCAAATTTGCTTGTGCCTACTGATAGTCATCGTACAGATGCCAATAAAATAGAACTATACTTGTTTTACTGTTTTATTGAAAAAATCAGGATCGATTTTGGCTTTCTCATGTGCAAGTTTCTAATGAAACTTTCCAATGACACAAGACGAAAATTATCCTATGGAAAATTTTTAACTCTCATTTTTGAGCATTTCAAAATTCCCATCAATGGTGTATGTCCAAAGGATACAACCACATCTATTTTCTCAAAATCCTATTTTGAAAGGAAAAACTTGAAATTTTTTTATAGTGCTTGGTGCACCAAAGAAGTTGCATCAGAATCACGTTCCAAGAAAACTCATGACACTCCCATCTCTCCTAGTATAACAAAAACCCTTTGATTCACCCCTGATCCATCCATTCATCCTAGGAAGTCTGTGTCAAAAATCTCTCCTCAATCTGAGGTCATTGAACTGCTCACTGAACTCAAAAGTCATGTTCTTCTTCTTGAGTATGGTCTTATGCTAACTATGACTTCCGACCAAAAATCTGACTTCTTGGACAAAAGGAATCTGTTGTTTCCTCCTCCCATGGATGAAAGTGCATCTCAAGCAAAGGAACCTCGACCTGACTCTACATTGGCAATCCTAGACTTGACTGAATCCCAAACACCTCAGTGTGATCCTTCTACATCTGACAAGGGAAAAGAACCAGTCACTGTGGAAGAGGAAGAGGACGATGGTGAAGAGACTGAAGAAGAAGACAACTCAAAGTTTCAGCTAATCAGAAGAAGACCTGGAACAAGATCCAAATTCACACTTTAGGCACTTTAAGAAGGACTTGCACTTCACAATTAGTCTGCACAAGTTCTTTTTGTTCCTCTTTGCTAATGGAAGTGTATTGAACTCTTTTTCTTTCTCTGTTGTACTGCTATGGAGACTCTGCACTCCAATACTTTTGCAGTTAACTTAATTTGGAGTCGTTGACTTCTTTTCATATATATATATATATATGTGTGTGTGTGTGTGTGTTGAGTAATGCATTCTGTTTGGTTGTGTTCGAATGACCTTGAATTCTGGTGTTTTAATATTGAATTTGAACTGCTGTGGATTTGAACTGCTGTACTGCTATGCATTCAGTTGAAATCTTGATGATTCACTACTGAAATTTCATTTGGAATTTTGCTGATGATATTGCAAGCACATTTGGCATTGAAGATTTCATTGTTTAGTAAGCACATTTGGCATTGAAGATTTCATGTGTGATGACAAAAAGGGGGAGAAAAAGTCTGTGATTTGAATTCCTTTGATCTGTGAAAAGTCTATGATTTGATCTGTGATTTGAATCCCTTTGATCTGTGAAATTCAAATTTCTATTCCTACACATTGATTGCAATGTTGAATAGTCAAAAGAGTAGTAGTAATCACGTAAGGGAGAGCTTGTTAAAGTCCTTTGATCAAAAGAGTAGTAGTGATCTGTGAAAAGTCTGTGATTTGATCTGTGATTTGAATTCCTTTGATCTGTGAAATTAAAATTTCTATTCCTACACATTGATTGCAATGTTGAATAGTCAAAAGAGTAGTAGTAATCACGTAAGGGGGAGCTTGTTAATAATCTAAACTACACTATTTATACAAGCTATGCATCAGATAGGTATTCAAGTAAGGGGGAGCTCTTTGATTCATTATTCTTTTTCAAATCATATTCAATTGTTTTGTCATCATCAAAAAGGGGGAGTTTGTTAATCGTGGTCCCAAGTTTTGACAATTACAAAATAATTGAAGAAATTGGTTTAACATTTTCCACTTAGATCTTTGTAGCATAGGTTATCAAGAAATGTATATGAATCTGTTGACTGTCGGACACTCGATACCTTGTATCGGACGTGTATCGGACGTCCGATAAAATTTGAAACATCTCTATCGGACGCTCAACTTGATGTATCGGATGTCCGATAGACAGGGGATCTATCGGACACTTCTTTCGGATGCACAACAACTTCACTGGACATCCGATAATATCCAAGGAATTTTTTGAGCTCTCTGGTCGATGTCGGACGCAAGCCCATTAGACGTAAAAGCATGCATCGGCCGTCCGATCATTTTCAAGAATTTTTGTTGAGCTTACTGGTCTCTGTCAGACGTAAAGCCTATCGGACGCAGGAATATTTATTGGCCATCCGATAAAGAACGAAACAGCCTGTCGGACGCTAGCATCGGATGCACAACATGGTGTCGGACGTCTGATAGCTCCAACGGCTAGTTGACTCTTCAACTTCTTCTATCCATTGACCTCAATACCAAGGCACTTTTTAGTCTCCTATAAATACATGCCTTGTCTGAAAATCTAAAAAACAGTTGTACACTTAGATTATAAGTTCTTAAGAGTGATTTTAGCAAGAAAACACTCATTTTGAGTAAGAATTGTTAGTCTTGAAGTGTGAGTTCATTAGCAAGCTTTTCAATTGTGAGTGAATTCATCAAAAGTGTAGCTTTGTGAGGGTTTTCTGTAAGAGTGTAAAACTTCCTAACTTGACTAAGTGTAACTTGGGGCAAAGAGGAAGTGATCCTTCCATTGTACACGAAGTTGATCAAATTCATCAAATTGAAGTAGCTTACATTGAGGAGTTTTTTCTTCAAGCTCAAGTGGAGCTTAGAAAAAGTTTGGTTTGCTTTCTATCTTTCCATTTCTCATCTTACTCTTTGAATTCATTGATTGAAATATCTCTTATACTTCTTGGTCTTGATTGATTATTTGCTTGTCGAATCATTTGATTAAAAAAGGGGTCACTATTAATCAAAAGGGGGCACTATTTCATTAGTTCCTTATCAACCTAATTCACCCCCCCTCTTAGGTTGTCTTTGTCCTTACACATACCTTCACTAAAAGTGACATTTACCTCTCTCATGAACTCTCACATGTAACAAGTAATAAAATCATTAAAACTAGAATCGTTATCAAGTCTTTAAACAGGTAAATAAGTAAATGAGTAAACGAGATACAGTTTAGTTAGATTGAAAAAAATGAAATAGTTTATTTATTTATTTATTATTACTATATATATTCTAGGTCCTCACAATTAGTCACTGAATGCTCTTTTGGACAAGGTGGCTAGCACATGTACTTTGTCATTTGAAATATATTTATTGAACTTATATGACTTTGAAAACTATATTATCTATTAAAGTGCCATAAGAAGTGTAATTATGTTTCATTATTTTGAATTCCTATTGTGGTCAATTGAGATTGTGAAATGGTATAATACCTTGAGCTCATGCATTTTGTGACCAGTGATAGAACTAGTTCCAACTGTGCCAAGAAGGAGTAGTTAGCAACTTCTTGGAAACTATGTTAACTGGGAGTACTTGCCTACTCTTTAGAAACTATGCCAACCAAGAGTAGTTGATAAATCTTTAGGAATGTGTCAACCAGGAGTAGTCAATAATTCTTGGAAATCATATTTACCGGTTAGATTAATAGCTGAATACGCAGGAAATGGGAACTTATGCTTTGAGCTTCTTTTTGAACGTGATTGGTATGATTGGTGATATTTCAATGGGTATTGGCTTATATGATCACATTTGAATCTATTTTGTTCATGTATGAATATTATTGACGTGTATTATGTATACTAACATGCTCAAGTTAAAAAAAAATTATATACTACTTATTGATTTTCACTCATCCTATTGGTTGTATTATTGTGCAACTAATGATGATTTTATTAAGGCCTTCGATAGTTCTTGGAGTTGGTAATTAGAGAAGAAGATGGTTCTTTTGGCTAGTGAATGGCTTATATATACTCATAGATTACACTTATTACACTACTTTCATACTTAGTATTAATTTGGTGCTAAGTCTGATGTTAGATTCTTTTGAAGTTGTAATATATCATGGATAACTTAAAGGTTGAAATATATTTTGTGGATGAATGTAGTTTTTTTTTTTTTGGTGCCCTGTGTCTTTAACTTTGTCTAAGATGTGGTGGCTTATCATTCCAAATACAAAACATGACATTTAGACTTTGGAAAATAGGCTAACCATCATTGGATCATCAATGTTCTCAACAAATATTGCATGTAAGAACTTATCTTTGTTCTATAAGAAAATTCTTAGTTTTGCCAGAATACTCTGAAGCATTGCCCACACAACCGCATGCTATAACTATTACTATGTACTATAATCGCGATTCTTTCTTTCTTTCTCATCCCTTAAAATATGGTTTACTAAATTAATCTAGTCTTATCTATTACCTTAAAGGCAAATCTCCTAACCACTTATGATGTTCTTTGTGACATCCCACATCGGAAGAATGATGAGGAAATAAAAGGTATATAAGCTTGAAACAAGGCCTATCAAGTAACTTGAGCTAGCCATTTTGGGCCAGTGATTTCGACCCAAAAGTTGCTCGGTGGCCTTGAGTCTGGGTTGTTACATTCTTCATAAATAATCGGAACCCTTAAGGATTTCTATGCTTCGAAACATTTATAATTATGTTTCTTTGCATTTTGTAATGTCTTAAATAATTTTACTTATTGGATGTGATCAAAATAATGTACTTTAAGTAGAATTCTAAGTGGTTAAAATGCTCCTCTACAATGAACATTATTCACAACCCTAGCCATCTACCATACATGGGGCCATAAACTTATTCTTTTTTCGAAATCTTAGGCTTGAGACTTGTATAACTAATTTCTAATAAATTATGAAGCATACGTATCTGACCATGCAATTAACTCAATTTGAAGTAACTCTAAATAGCTATGCTGTCAAACAGCTCCTAGTTTGAAAGAATCATACTTATTAACCATGAAGTTTATTCAATTTAAAAGAACTTTCAATAATTCTGTTATCAAACAGTTCCGGATATATGTTCAACTAGCATGTAGCTTATCTACTCTGACGACCCTACCTTCTCCTAAGGCGGACCAAAGCGGTCGGCGGACCGCCTGCCCAACTCTCGCCAGGACTCACTCACTTAAACAATCACGTACTTATCCAAGTATAACTTCAAATACAATATCAAAGAACAATGCCTTACAAAAATCATAACTTTAAATTACAAACCCAAAGTACAAAAACCATTCCTCCATACAGTTGAGTATCATGCTACAAAAGCTCTCACTACTTGCAAGTTCAAGATCTTAAACATCTTTACAAAAGCTTTCAAAACATTCAATATAAGCAACCCTAACACTATGGGTTGGCTTCTCCATTTGGACACTCATTTCCTACTAAGGAAAACAAATGGAAAGGGTGAGCTAAAACCCGTGAGTTCCCAAAACATGCAAATCACTTAGCTCATAAATAAAATTCACTTCACAAGTACACTTGGAAATTAACAAATAGAAAAGCGATTAACAAAACAATGTAGGATACGGGGGCCCTCAGGGGCCAAGTTCCACGAAGCTTGTCCACGAACCAAGTAGTTGACACTCCGTCAACTGTCACTATTACCATGTAAAACTCCACTATCTTCTTACTCCACCAAAACCCCCACCAGGCCCACACTACAAACACTTATCACTTCACTTTGATTGTGTACATTGTATTCATTTCCGAGACAAGTCCGCTGTCAAGTCTCGAGTACACATCATTTCACTGCACTTCACTTGTATATATATATATCACTGGTTTGATGCTCTTTTGGAAACAGGTTCAAGAACCAAATCTAGAGCATATATCAGCGGTCAATAACTTTCTTGGTTTGATGCTCTTTTTTTGGAGGCTGGTCCATAAGCCAAGTCTCGAGCATATAGCACTGGTCAGTCTTCGGGCTTTGTACTTTAAATAATCCTATGGCTCGTCCCTTTTCCTCAACTGGCTAGCCCGGCTCAATCCGAAGTCGAAGGGTTCACCGATAGGTCTCAGGAATTTCCTGATCTTTTCAAACACATGCATTCACGATATAACACTGTAACAATCAATCACTTCACTACACTTTTACTTTTATTTGCTACAAAACACTTTTCATAATTGTTTCCACTTGAATGATGGTAAGTGCGATAAAGTACACACTACCTCATCTGAGGGTTCAAAACCATGTTTCACTATACAATCACTACATTAATCACAATTGCAATCATATCACTTAAACACATAACAAGTGTGGAAACTCACCGCAGTAATAAGGTTCGGCTTCCACGTAGGGGTCAAAATCACTTCCTTGCACACTCCCTAAAATAATTTAAAATAATAGATGAGATTCACTTCATCTTTCATTCACTCACACAATTCACTTTCTTTAGTTTCAAGCGACATTTTCAAAATTCCCTTGAGGAAAAACTTTCACTTCACATGGTACAATGTTCCAAGTAGATTCTTTTGGAAAATCCGTTATCCATTCAAAAAACACCCCATCGATATACTCATTGGCACTACAAACACGTTCTCTTTCACAAAACATTTAAGTGAGGTCTCACACCTCAAAATCACTTCTTGCTCAACACGTTCGACATTCACTTTTAGTTAAAACTTTCATATTAACATAAAACACTTCATACCAGCCATTAAATTCAAAATATCTAGAATTTGACCAAGACATGTAAAACCCTCAAATTCAATTAAACGGCACTTTTCATTCAATTTCATGAAAAACTTCACTTTTCACCTTTTAAAATTTCAAACATTCCCTCACACACACACACACTCACAATAAACAATGTACATGTTTTTCTCAGAAGAAAACTCTTCGAGAACATTCACAACATTTCAAAATCAAACATTAAAATTACCAAGCATGGTTTTGGCCATCACATACATTTTCTATCACAATTTCCAAAAACAAAACCCTACTCCCTAACCACAACATGATACATTTCACAAATATCATACAAAGCCACAATCGGTCCTCAAGTCCGCTACCTAGGGCCACCCTCAGTCCGCTACCTAGGTTGGGATTTCAAGAGCCCAACTTCATCTCTTCAGATGAGATCATTTTACCAATATCAACCACAAATCTGAACTATTTAACACGAATAAAGCTATATCTACGAGTTTCAAGGCATATACCTCCGGATCTAACACGATCCGACACGATCAAAGATGATCTTGTGAGTTTCCTCTTTCAAGAGTGCTTCCAAGCCTAGCAAGCTTCACAAGCCGATCTTAGCCCCGATCTACAAGATTTGTTGAGGATTTCCGTCACCAATCTCAAACCCAAGCTCAAGACAATCACCCCAAGCTTTTCTTTCCTTTCTTTTCTTCCAAAACTTCATACCTCACTCCTCCAATCTCTCTCCTTGGTTTGGCTGCCATGGGGGGAAAGCTCAAGCCATAACTCTTCACAAACTCAAGATTCTAGTTGAAGAAGAAATGGAAGATTTCAACCACAAAACTCACATTTCTTTCTTCCTCCAAAACCGGTTCAGCTCCCTCTCTCTCCTCTCTTCGGCTGCAAGAAGTGGTGGGAGGATGGGTTTCAATGGTTGAAGCTTCAAGAAGAGTTGATGGAAGCAAGGGAAGAAAATGAAGAAGACAAGATGAAGAATTTCTCTCTCTTTCCTTCCTAGCTCTCTCGGCCACTCTCTCTCTATTCTCTCCAAAATGGCAGCTGAAAAATATCTCCAAGGGTGCAAGGAAGTCAAGGCTTTTATGGTGCCAAAAAGTGCTTTTCCATGATTTAAGGAAAAAAGTGATTTTTGGCACTTTATGTCGCGTCACACGCGACAGTCCAACTTACATTGTTTTTACTCCATTCCAACACTGTCTAACCTTCATAATATTTCCATAGTATCACTACATATGCTCGATTTCAAGTCCAAGTCACTATTCACGCGTCGGGACAATTTTTAACGCTAATTTTGACCAAAACCACACACCGGCAAACAATTCATATAAAATTTGCTAAATTGGAAAAATAATCACTTTAAACACATATTCACTCATATTTCAATAAATAATCACAAAATAAATAATATTATGCATTTTAAAGATAATTTTGAATTTTTGAGGCCCTCACATCCTTCCCCCCTTAAAAGAATTTTGTCCTCAAAATTTCTTACCTTGCTGGGTAAAAAGCTCTGGATATTTCTTCTTCATCTCTTCCTCTAATTCCCAAGTTTCTTCCTCAACATCATGATTGTTCCAAAGAACTTTAACCAAAGAAATCTTCTTGTTCCTCAAATCCTTCACTTCCTTATTAAGGATTCTCGTAGGCCGCTCTTCATAGGTTAGTGTCTCGTCCACTTCAATCTCCCCTATTTGTAGTATGTGGCTTGGGTCTGGATGATACTTCTTTAGCATGGACACATGAAAGACATTGTGAATCTTTGACATGCTAGGGGGTAAATCCAACTGGTAAGCCACTTTGCCAATTCTCTTGAGAATTTCAAATGGTCCCACATATCTTGGTTTCAATTTCTTCCCTTTCTTGGACACCACTCCTCCTTTCATGGCCTTAACTCTCAAGAAGACTTTATCCCCTACTTCAAACTCCAAATCTTTCCTTCGGTTATCAGCATAGCTCTTTTGTCGACTTTGAGCTGTTTGAAGTCTTTCCCGAACTAACTTAACCTTCTCAAAAGCCTCTTCAACCCAAGGTATAGTGGTTGGATCAAATTTTCTTTTCTCCTACTTCGTCCCAGTGGATGGGTGACCTATATCTTCTCCCATATAGTGCTTCATATGGAGCTATCCGAGATTGAGGCATGATAACTATTGTGTAGGCAAACTCAACTAAAGGCATATGTTGACTCCAACTTCCTCAAAAATCCAAAATACATGACCTCAACATATCCTCCAGAGTCTAAATTGTCCTCTCAGGGGCTGTCCATCCATTTAAGGGGATGATAAGCGATACTCAAATTAACTTTAGTCCCAATTTTCTTGTAGCTTTTGCCGAACAGAGACAAATCTCTCGATCTCTATGGGAATAATACTCACTAGTACACCATGTAGTCTAACAATTTCATCCAGGTACAACTAAAGCCAGGTCAACTTCTCGAAGAACATTTCATACTCATTTGGTAGAAAATAGCGGTCTTAGTAAGTGGGTCCACTATCACCCAAGCGCATCATCTCGTTTTTGACTCTAGGCAAGCCCAGTCCACAGAAATCCATAGTGATGTGATCCCATTTCCATTCGGTATCTCTAAGGGTTGCAAAAGTCCGAAGGTTTTCTGGTGCTCAACCTTAACTTGTTGACACTGAGACAAGTTTGAGCGAACACTCGCTATCTCTTTTCAAACCGTCCTGTACCAATCATTTCTCAAATCTTGATACATCTTATTGCTCCCAAGATGTGGTGAATGGTGACTTAGTTTGGTGCGCCTCTTCCAAAATTTCTCTTCTTAATCCTTCATTTCTGGAACAACTAGCTTGATCATGAAATCTTAAAACTCCTCAGCCTAGTTTAAAGTCGGGGTTTCTCCTTTATTCACTTTTCCAATCCATTTTTTTTGCACCATAGGATCTCCTTTTTGTGCCTCTTTGATACGTTCTAGAATGGAAGATCTCAACACTATATTCCCAAATTATGACCTTTTGTTTTCCAAATGAGGGATTCCATTCACTAATCCTTTCTAACATTTCCCACTCCTTAACCATCAAGCTTCGCTACTTGAGTCTTTCGACTTCAGTGCATCCGGCCTCTATTAGCCTTTCCAGGTGATACCTTATGGTACAATCATAATCCTCAAGAAATTCCACTATCCAGCCTTTGTCTCGGGTTTAGTTCCTTTTGGGAAAACAAATACTTAAGGCTCTTGTGATTAGTGAAAATCTCAAATGTCACCCATACAAATAATGTCTCCACTTTTTCAGTAGAAAGATGTGCGGCTGCCACCAAATCATGTGTTGGATAGTTTTACTCATGAGGTTTTAATTTCCTAGGGCATAGGCAATAACTCTTCCATTTTGCACGTCGAGCGCACCTAAACCTTCTTTTGAGCATCCGAGTAAACTACAAATCCATCTTTTCCATTTGGCAAGATTAACACGGAGCCGTGTTGTCAAAGCGCTTCTTTAACTCTTGAAAACTAGCCTCACACTTTTTGGATTCCAAACAAACTTCTCATGCTTCTTGGTCAAATCTGTTAGTGGCCCCACAATCTTAGAATCTAAATGATAGAATCGCGGTAATACCCCGCTAATCCCAAAGAAACTTCTAACCTCGGTAGAGTTTCGGCTATTGTCTCCATTGAGTTAGTGTCTACTTTTGAGGGGATCGACAATCCCATACTTAGAGATTTATGCCCTAGAAAGGACACTTCCTCTAACAAAACTCACACTTGTTGAATTTGGCATACAACTGATGTTCTCTTAAAGTTTGAAACACTATCTTCAAATGTGCTGAGCATGGTCCTCTTGAGTCTTTGAGTATACCAAAGTATCATCTATGAATACAACCACAAATTGATCCAAGTAGGGTTTAAAGACTCGTTTGCATCAAATCCATAAATGCAGGGGAGCATGGTAGTCAATCAAGGGCATTACCACAAATTCAAAATGTCCGTAACCTCGAGTTAAAAGTTGTTCTCATTACATCTTTCCTTTCTAATCCTCAATTGGTAGTACCCTTGCCTAGGTCCAACTTAGAAAAGACCAGCGTCCATCCTTGTAATTGATCAAACAATTCATCAATAAGAGGCAAAAGGATACTTATTCTTTATGGTCACATCATTAAACCCTCGATAGTCATGCACAATCTCAAACTCTCATCTTTCTTCTTGACAAATAATGCAGGTGCTCCCATGGTGAGTCCACTTTCCCTAATGAAACCCCGCTCAATAAATCTTGTAATTGAACTTTCAATTCCTTAAGCTCAGGGAGCCATACAGTGGTCTGGGGTTTTAGAAATTGAGGCGATTCGGCAATGGTCGATCTTAAATTCTATCATTATCGGGGAAGATTCTTTAATTCCTCGAAAAACATCGAGAAAAGTCCTTCACAATTGACACTTCTTCTAATTTCAGCTTGTCACTTGAAAGGTTTATCAAGAAGGCCAAATACCCTTGAGCCTTTACTTAACAATTTTCTGGCCTTAAGTCCGAGATGAGAATGAGGCTAATCTCCCTTTACATCTAATCTTAAAGTAGCCTCTCCCGGAATAAGCAAATTCCACGGTCTTAACCCTAGGTCCAATTTAGCATGATAGCGGCTAAGCAATCCATTCCTATAATAACATCATACCCCTTTATATCAAACTTATTAAATCCACCATTAACTTTCTCTCTCCCACAAATATCACAATTCTTGTATACCCAACTTCGTGATTAAACTTTGTTTTTCCCGTAGGTGGGTGTCCCTAACTTCAAGGTCATAAGGTAATCTAGTTGAGGTTTTATGTCTACTCCATTCAAAAGGCAGGATTAACAAAGGAATGTGATGCACCGGGATCAATCGAGAATCTTAGCTAGCGATGGAAAATGGGTATGGTACCTTCAACCACCTCGGTAGGGGTGAAGAACTTCTTGTTGGTCAATGGTGTAGACCCTAACTGGTACCCTCGACCGATTCCCTGCTGCACTAACTTGACTGGAGGTGGGTTTGCTTGCTGGCTGGGTCACACCTCCTCCTTGGGCCATTGGACATGCGGATGCTGAACTGCTCGGTACTTCCACACTTGAACCGCACGCTCCACTCTTTCTCCAGCAAACATTCTTGGAGGTTTGGCTTTCCCACAAGCCACGGGATACATTAGGGATAGAAGCGACTTCCTTGAGCTCCCTTGATTGCCCTCTTCCTCTCATACTCCCTCAGATCCAGCCATAACATATGTCCCCCTAGAATTTGATCCCCTAGATGATCCAGAGGGGATTGTCCTTCACATTCCTCTTCCAAACTTAGGAGCTGGGTCCCCCATGTCCGTTGGGCCATGACTACTATTAGGTGCATTCCTTTTCCTTGCATTAAAGTTTCTTACTTGTGCCTTAGCCCCTTCAATCCTCTGGACCCTTTCCCGACCTCACTAAAGCTGTTAGCGGCTTGGCTTAGTTCTTGCAACTCTACATTCAATCCCTGAACAAACCTTCTCACTCTCCTCTATTCGGTTGCCACTAGTTCAGGGGCAAACCTTGATAGTTTAGTGAACTGTGCTTCATACTTAGCAACACTCAACAACCATTGCTTACACCTAATGAAGTCGTCCTCCCTTTTCTCTTGCACTATTGGAGGAAGAAATTTAGCATTGAATTCTCGAGTGAAGTTTACCCAAGTCCTAGGGGTATTCTCTCTTTCCCACTTACCCCTTATCATAAGCCATCGAGAACGAGCGGCCCCCTCAAATTGAAATGTAGCAAAGGTTATTTGCCTTTCCTCAGTGTAATCCAAAGCAGTGAAAATATCAATCCTCTCTAACCTCTCACAACCGGGGAGGTTGGGTACAACATGAGAACTTAGGTGGGTTGAACCTTTGGAACGCTCAAGAGCCTATCCTCACCAACTCCAAGATGTAATATATTGTTCAGGGGTCTAGGGCCATGTTGGCCAGCCTCATACGGTCTAGAATCTCAGTCATACGATTCATGGCCGTAGCCATTTGCTCCATAAAGCTAATCCCTGCCCCTTGATTCTAGTCGGCGGTTGACTCTCACGGTCACCTCAATACTTTGGGTAGTCCTAGTCCCTCGCTCGACCTGCGGCCTCTCCCTACCCTCCATAGATCACTAGAGGGGCCATCAATTATCATATACACAAGAAAGTAAAATCACTATTAGAACAATTACTTTGGAAGATAGGCAAAACACTTCATAATCACATTTCATTACAATAAAGTGCTAGGGCATCGGATGTGCATGCTTTTGTCAAAGGTACACACGTAGGTACATCAAGTTCACAAGTACACTTAAACAAAATATGGTTTACTTGATAAGTTAGCAAGCATGCACTTTACAAAAGTTGGGAACCCACTCTATTGGTTTACTCCCACAAAGTCTATACAAAGTCCTAGTCCTAAACTAGGCCAATCCATTAAGTCTCGTGGGAAGAATCTCCGGTAGAACCATCCTCGACGGGGATCGGACATCAGGTAGGGGATCTCCCTCGACCATGGCAGCTCTCAACAGACTCACTCAGGAGGCTCTCCTCCCAAATTAACATCGATGAGGCTGCGTTCTTGATCTCCCCGGGCTCGGTTAGCCTCGATCACTCCTCAATCAAGGCCCCATCACGCCACAATATCCTCGGCCCTCTCTCGGGCCACTCACAATCCCAGTGGCTCACTCATTAGCCATGCGAACCTCAACCTTAATCTCCAATCCCTAGCAAGTTCGAGCACGAGCCACAATGGTGAGCCTCTCAATCTCACTCACGCTCTCGACCAGTCCTAGTCAGCCTCTTCCTCTCTCGGTGACTGCTGGGACCACATGATCGGGTAAGCATGGGTCTTCCAACACCCACAAGAGCCCACGACTGAGTCTGAATCTGGTTGTAGGCCGCAGACACCCTAGAACTTCGGTCACATGTTAAGACAAGGTGAAATTTGTCGATATCGAGGTCCATCACTACCTCCAGGCTCCATGACCTACAAGAAAGAACCCTATTAGTACTCATTCTAACTTAAAGATCATTAACACTTAAACATAAACAATAACTCTCACTTAACAACTTTTCTTAACCTATAAAACTTTCAAGTAACTCACTATTTCTCTCTATGCCCAGACTATTCAAACCTAGGCTCAGTACCACCACTGTGGCGACCCACCTTCCCTAAGGCGGACAAAGGGGTGGGGACCGCCCCTACGCCTCTCAGACTCACTCTTCACGAACAATCGCATTTATCCAACTACAACTTCGAATACAATATAAAAGTACAATACCTTACAAAATCATAACTTCAAATTACAAACCCAAAGTACAAAAACCATTCCTCTATAAAGTTGAGTATCATAATACAAAAGCTCTCACTACTTGCAAGTTCAAGATCTTAAACATCTTTACAAGAGCTTTCAAAACATTCAATATAAGCAACCCTAACACTATGGGTTGGCTCCTCCATTTGGTCACTCATTTCCTACTAAGGAAAACAAATGGCAAAAGAATGAGTTAAAAGTCAGGTGAGTTCCCAACATGGAAGTCAATAGCACATAAATAAATTCACTTCACAAGGTACACTTGGAATTTAAACAAATAGAAAAGCGATTAACAATACAATATAGGATACTTCCAGCCCTTCAGGGCAAGTTCCACCTAAACTTGTCCACGAACCAAGTAGTTAACACTCCGTCAAGCTGTCACCATTGACCATGTAGACCTTCTACTCTTACTCTCCGTCAGTAACCCCATCTCGGGCCCTTACAAGCACTTTCACTTCACTTTGATTTGGCACATTGTATTTCCCAGACAAGTCCGCTCCCGGTACACATCATTTCACTTCACTTCACTTGTATATATATCACTGGTTTGATGCTCTTTTGGAAAAGGTTCAAGAACCAAATCTCGACATATATCAATAACTTTCACTGGTTGATGCTCTTTTGGAGATTGGTCCATAAGCCAAGTCTCGAGCATATAGCACTCGAGCCATGGGCTTTGTGACTTTAAATAACCCTATGGCTTCCTTTCTCCTCTCAACCTAGGCCTAGCCCCCGGCTCAAGTCGAAGGGTTCATCGATAGGTCTCAGGAATTTCCTGACTTTTTCAAACACATGCATTCACTATGTAACACTGTAATAATCAATCACTTCACTACACTTTCACTTTCATTCGCTACAAAACACTTTTCATAATTGTTTCTACTCTGATGAAGGTAAGTGCGATAAAGTACCACTACCTCATCCGAGGGTTCAAACCACGCTTCATTTGTACAATCACTACATTAATCACAATTGTAATCATATCACTTAAACACATAACAAGCATGGAAACTCACCAAAGTAATAAGGTTCGGCTTCCACGTAGGGGTCAAAATCACTTCCTTGTGCACTTCCTAAAACAATTTAAAACAATGGTTGAGATTCACTTCATCTCTCATTCACTAAAACAATTCGTTTTTACTTTTATAGTTTCAATCAACATTTTTCCCAAAATCCCCTCGCGGAAAGATTTTCACTTCATATGACATCGTATTTCCATTACCTCTTCGAAAATCACTTAATTATTCCGAATACAATGTTTCAAATGGATCTTTGAAAAATTACTATCTCATTTCAAATATGACACATCACCGATGTACTCTCCAAGCACTATTTTCACATTTTCTTTACTAAACACTTCTTGAGGTTTATCACCTCAAAATCACTTTTAACACAAACTCAACTTTCACTCTTTGATAGTACTTTAATATAACTTTAAAACACGTCAAACCATATCTTTATTTTTAAATCATAAGATTTGGTCACAATATGGTAAATCCCTCAAATTCATTTAAATGCCATTTTTCATTCAAAAACTCACAAGAAACTTCACTTTTATCTTTTAAAAGTCATACACTCAGGATTGAATGTGACATGTAGTTTCTTAGGCAAACATTCACCAAGAACAATCACATGATTTCGAAATCAACCAAGTATGGGTTTGGCCATCTCATACATTTTTCTATCACAATTTTCAACAACAAAACCCTACTCTCTAACCACAACATGATACATTTCACAAATATCATACAAAGCCATAATCAGGTCCTCAAGTCCGCTACCTAGAGGCCACCTCAAGTCCGCTACCTAGGTTGGGAATTCAAGAGCCCAACTTCATCTTTTCAAATGAGATCATTTTACCAATATCAACCACAGATCTAAACTATTTAACACTAATAAAGCTATATCTACGAGTTTCAAGGCGTATACCTCCAGATCTAACACGATCCGACAAGATCAAAGATGATCTCGTGAGTTTCCGCTTTCCAAGAGTGCTTGCAAGCCTAGCAAGCTTCACAAGCTTGATCTCAGTCTCTGATCTACAAGATTTGTTGAGAATTTCCGTCACAAAGCTCAAACCCAAGCTCAAGACAACCACCCCAAGCTTTTCGTTTCCTTTCTTTTTCTTCCAAAATTTTGAACCTCACTCCCCAATCTCTCTCCTTGGTTCGGCTGCCATAGAGGGAAGAATTCAAGCCAAAAACTTTCACAAACTCAAGGTTCTAGTTGAAGAAGAAATGGAAGATTTCAACCACAAAACTCACCTTTCTTTCTTCCTCCAAAACCGGTCTAGCTCCTCTCTCTCTCCTTTCTCTTTCAGCTGCAAGAAGTGGTGGGGAGGATGGGCTTCAATGGTGGTTAAAGCTTGAAGGAAGCAAAGAAGAACAAGGAAGAAGATGAAATTGCAAAACTCTCTCTCTCTCTATCCCTTAGACTCTCGGCTGCCTCTCTCTCTCTTCACTCCAAATGCAGCTGAAAAATGAAGCTTGGTGTTGCAAGAAGTCAAAGCTTTATGGTGCCAAAAAGTGCTTTTCCATGATTTAAGGCAAAAAGTGCTTTTTGGCACTTTATGTCGCATCACACGCGACAGTCCGACTTACACTATTTTACTCCATTCCAACACTGTCTAACCTTCATAATATTTTCAAAATATCACTACGTATGCTTGATTTCAAGTCTAAGTCACTATTCACGCGTCGGAATAACTTTTAACGCTAATTTTGGCCAAAATCTCACACCGGCAAACAATTCATATAAAATTCTCTAAATTGGAAAAATAATCACTTTAAACACATATTCACTCATATTTTAATAAATAATCACAATATAAATAATATTATACATTTTAAAATAATTCTGAATTTTGAGGCCCTCACATAGATGGCCAAACCCATGCCTGGTAATTTTTATGTTAGATTTCGAGATTTTGTGGTTATTTGTGAAGAATTTTCTGTTTAAGAAAATATATGTTATGTTCATTTATGAGTGTATGAGTTTTGAAATGAAAAGTGGAATTTCTCGTGAATTTTTTAGTGAAAAATATCGTTTCAAGGAATTTGGGAGTTTTATAGTGTTGTGGCTAAATCTTATGAATTTTGAAAATAAAGATATGGTTTGAAGTGTTTTGAAGCTATATTAGAGTATTGTCAAAGAGTGAGTGTTGAGTTTTGTGATAAAAGTGATTTTGAGGTGATAAACCTCACCCAAGTGTTTTATTAAAGAAAATGTGAAAATAGTCCTCGGTGAGTACGTCGGTGACATGTCATATTTGAAATGATGAAAAGATCTTCATAAGACTCATTCGAAACGTGTGTCATGTGAAATGAATGCTTTTTCTTGGAAAAATTTGGGAAAAATATTGATTGAATCTGTGATGTGAAAGTGAAATGTTTTGGTTAATGAGTGGAGGAGTGAATCTCAACTATTGTTTTAAAATTATTTTAGGGAGTGTGCAAGGGACTAAGTTTGATCCTTACGTGGAAGCTGAACCCTACTATTTCGGTGAGTTTCCATGCTTGTTATGTGACTATGTGAAATAAATGAGCTTTGTATTGAGTTATGTGATGTGATGTGAAAATGTGGTTTAGTAAACCCTCAAACGAGGTAATATGTACTTTATCGCACTCACCTATGTTTGAGTGGAAGATTTATAAGAACGCTCCAATGAGAATTGTGAATATGTGATGTGATGTGATTTGCATATGTATGTACAAGGTCAGGAATTTCCTGAGACCTATCGGTGAGCTCTTCAACTCAAATCGGGGGCGAAGCCAAGGTCGAGAAAAAAGGGGCGAGCCATAGGGTTATATAAATATCACAAGCCCAGTGATAAAGACCAGTGATATATGCTCGAGATTTGGTTCATGAACCTGTCTCCAAAAAGAGCAACAAACCATGTGATGTGATGTGTGCTCTGGACTTGGTGTAAGCACCTGTCCATTAAAAAAGAGCAAAACACAAACAATGTTATGTGATGTGATGTGATATGCTCTGGACTTTACGAAAGGGCTTGTCCATTATGGAGAGTAAAACACAAATTATGTGATAAACTATGTGATCACTTATGTGAACAAACTATGTGATAAACTATGTGAGGTGTGCGGGCAATGGGGGGTTTGGTGGAGGGGTAAGTGGAGTACTACATGGATTGTGCCGTGAAAGTTGGCGGAGTGTCAACTATCAAGATCGTGATCAAGCTGAGGACCTTAGCCCCTGAGAGCTGCTGTAGCCTACTTTTGTCATGTTATTTGCTTTCTTTAAGTGTTTATGTTTGCGTTCAAGTGAAGTGAAATTTTATATGTGTTATGTGCTCTGCATGTTTTTGGGAACTCACGGGCTTTTTAGCTCACCCTTTCCTATTTTTTTTCCTTAGCAGGAAATGAGTATCCAAGTGAAGAAGCCAACCCTTAGAATTAGGGTTTGTTATGTTGAATGTTTTGAGAACTTTGGATTATGGTTGTTGTAAGCTTTTGTAATGTGAAACTTGAATGTAAGGTTGGAAGAATTACGTATCCAAAGTTTGTAATTTGAAGTTTATGGATTTGTAAGTTTTTATTCCATTTGTACTGTGTTCAGATCCTTAGTTTGATAAGTTATATGATAGTCATGTGAGTGAGTCCTGGCGAGAGCTAGGTAGGCGGCCGCTGATACCCTAGGGTATGGCCTAGGGAGAGGTGGATCGTCACAATAATACTCCGATCTTCCTGGAGATTCATCACTCGCTAGGGCTTTCGAATCAAAGCATGGGCATCCGCTATTAAGAGGGAGCAATAGATCGCCGATTGAAGAGCCGATCAAGAACTTCTATTGATTATTGATTCGACTCTAGGGACTCCTAGCAACAAACTTGTATATGGGGCCCCATAGAGATGCAAGAGCCCTGCCGGATCGACCAACAAATGATAGGCCGAGAGATGGGCTCATTCGACTAATCGTGATCCTGGGCCTACCTACACAGATGTCCCTTAAATAGGGATTGGTTGATCTGGAAAGCGAGGCAGGAGTAGGACATTCCATACAAATCTTTCGATCCCCTAGCTTTTCGCCTCCTCTCAAATCCCATTTTTTCATCACGGTGCAAGGGGTGAATTCTAAGGTTCCTTATTCATTGTAAGCGGGAAGAAGCCATTCTCCCCCCACCAGCAGCGTTCCAAGCCCAATCCACTCGAAAGGAATTGAAAATGAAAGAAGAATCAGGTGCACTATTTATGGAGTGGGTGACTATCCCAATCTCCTCTTCCTATCTCCTTTTTTGCCTCTCGCTATTACCGGCTGGCAAGGCTTGGCCCAACATTGGATTTGTTTTCAAACAACCAAAGTGGCGTTCATTCAATAAAATCTTTTATGCCAGCCCAAAGAAATTTGACTCTTTTTGGAAAGGAAGGAATGCAGGGAACAACTCTTTCCTTAAGGTATGTATTGAATTATATCTCCAAAAGCATGCAAAACACATAACACATGTAATATTTCACTTCAAATAATCTCATTCAGAATTGAACAAATAAGGAAAGCGATTAACATCACATAGGGAGGATACGGGTAGCCCTCAGGGGCTAAGGTCCTCGAAACTGGAGCACGTCCTCGGATTGGTGCATAACTCTCGTAGTTGACACTCCATCAACTTCTTCATACATATAATCCATGTAGATCTCCACTTCTCCTTACTCCACCAAACCCCCATCGGGCCCGACTTCACACATAGTTTGTCACATAGTTTATCACATAAAAGTAACTGATAAGGACTAAGAGGTGACTCCCGCCCTAATAGGCGTAGCACTTTCTCCCATTCAGTCACATAAAAACTGATACGGACTAAGAGATGACTCCCGCCCTAGTAGGCGTAGCACTTTCTCCCATTCAGTCACATAAAAATTGATACAGACTAAGAGGTGCCTCCTGCCCTAGTAGGCGTAGCACTTTCTCCCATTCAATCACATAAAAATAATTAGTGCTCTTCCATCAGGGATAAATCCATACGCCAAGTCCAGAGCACACATCACATCACATAAATAACCCTATGGCTCATCACTTTCTTCTCGGCCTAGGCCTAGCCTACAGCTCGAGTAGAACGGCTTGCCGATAGGTTTTGGGAACTCCCGAAACTTCATGCACACACAAATCACATCAAATACTCTTAATTCACATCGACACATTTTTACAAATTTTTCCATTCAAATATAGATAAGTGCGATAAAGTACACACTACCTCACTTGATGGTTTGATAGATCAAGTTTTCACATCAAATAACATAATCAAATACCATTCAGACCAATTTCACATAATCACATAACAAGCATGGAGACTCACCACAGTAGTAAAGTTCGTTTTCCAAGGTGGGATCTGGTTCAAGTCTTTCCTCACCTCCTATTAACACGAAAAAGAAATAAATAAGTTTCGCCTCACACACAGCGAAACTGAACTCAAATGACTCATTCATTTGTCTTACCAAAATTCTTCACAAAGTTTCATTAAATCTGCCCAAACAAAAGCAATCATACGAGTCGAAACTCTTTTTACAAGATTCAATTTTCAAATCAAAATTTCAAATAACTAAACCACTCTATCGATGTACTCCTTTCCAGCATCTTCTAGACTTATAACACATTGAAATAAAGTGAGGTTTTTCCACCTCAAAATTCACTCATTTAAGTTCAAATTCACTTCAAACTTTTAACCAGATTTCTAACACATCTTTCAAACAACTTTCACACAACTTTCACTAAGTTTTAAATGCACAGATTTCATGAAAATCAGCTAAGGTAATTCAACTCCACAAATTTGTCCAGAATGGTGCTTTTCCTTCAAAGCTTAGTGAAATTCCATTTCTCACCATGAAAGTTCCAGATTTTAATTCTTTTAAAACATATACTCATAAATAAATTTAATACATATACACTTAAGCAAAATATCATCAAGAATTATCGTAAAATTTTGAAATCAAACATCAAAATGCCAAGTATAGGTTCAGCCATCTCACATCTTTTTCTTTTGAAATTTTCAATAACAAAATCTACTTTCTAACCATAGAACCAACTCATTTCATGAATATCAATCACATCCACAATCAGGTCCTCAAATCTACTACCTAAAAGCCACCTCAATTCCGCTACCTAGGTTGGGAATTCAAGAGCCCAACTCAAATGCTTCATATATAAGCATTCTTAGCAAAATGAACCATAGATATACTATATTTAACACTAATCATGCTAGATCTAGTGAGTTTGAGTCTTATACATTCAGATTTGACTAGATCTAACAAGCCCAAACAAGATCTCGTGAGTTCCTCTTTGAGAAGAATGCTTCCAAGCTTAGAAACACCAAAAGGTTCAACCTTAGTCCAAGATCTTCGTGCTTCGATGATGATTTCCAACAACAAGCTCAAAAACAAGCACAAAACACCCCACACAAGCTTTCTTTCTCTTTCTTTTCTCTCTCTCCAATTCGGCCCACCCTCTCACTCACACTCTCTCTCTCTCGGTAGCAAAAGGAAGGGGATGAAGCAGCCTTCAATGGAGTCTTCAAGCTTGAGGAAGAAGATGAAGTAGATGAAAAGCTCACAACTCTCTCTTTTCTCTCTCTCTAGTCACGGTTTTTCTCTCCCTTTTGGCCTTGAATTGTGGCTGAAAAATAAAACTCAAGAAGCAAGAGGTAAAGCTTTAAGGGGACAAAAAGGGGCCAATGCCTTAAATCGTGGAAAAGTGGTCAAATGACCACTTTTTGTCGCGTCGCGCACTACACTCTAACTTTTACTGATTTATCTCATTTCGAGACTGTCCAACCTTAAATATATCTCTGTGATATTACCACATATGCCTGATTTCAATTCGAAGTCACTATTCACATTTCGGAACAAAATTTAACGCTTAATTTGGCCGAAACCACACACCGGCAAATAATTCGTATAAAATTCTCTAAATTACAATATATTCACTTTAAACATAAATTCACTCATATTTTAACAAATAAACACAAAATAAATGTTATTATGCATTCTTTTTTAAAACAAATTCGAATGTTGAGGCCCTCACACTAACTCCTTAACAAAATATTTTCAAAATTACAACCAAGGGCCTCTTCATTTCTTATGCAAAACGTTAAAAAAAAACTAACATTATTTCAATTGTTACTGGTGCCACACATGTGCAGCACCGTTAGATTGGGAAAAAAAATAGAGCTACAAAACAAGAATGATTTTCCATTTCACCATTATTTTGAGGAATTTTCCGTATAGTACAAGTCAGAATTCTAATTTAAAGTTATTAGACTGGAAAATTACAAAAAGAAAATTACATGACTTTTTATTATTTTTGAACAAATTTTTTCTAACAGTGCATCACTTCAAGAAAGGCATCTATGACATCAATTTGGGCATTGTGAATTTCTCGTGTTTACTTCATCATTTTAGGAAAGGCATTCATGGCATTAGTTTGGGCACTATGAAAATTTCATGTTTATTTATTTTTTTTAACCCTATCTGACACCCTTATCATTCCTTAACTTATCAATTCAAGATTTGGACTCCAAACTTGAAACAGAGGCTCTTAGAGTCCTCCTATAGTGGTGGTTTACTAACTTTTTTATATTTTTAGTTTACTAAGATTTACCAATTGATTTCACTCTCAAAATATAAAATTATTCTAGAGTTTAAGTACAGAGAGCAGTTAAGGGGAAAATAGATTGATTTTGAAATTTTTTAGCTTTTTATAAAAAAAAAAATCATAAGTTTTACCTATTTTCTGATTCAAGGGAGACTCTAAACCTTACATAGATGGGATAGAAAAGTGAAAGGTCGAGAATTAACCAAAAACATCATGGTTACCTGAAAAATATTTTTACCATCAAAGTTGGATTTTCAGAACAATTGGAGACATTTATCATCAAAAAACTAAAATCGTCAATAATACTAAAAATCATTGAATCATAAATAACTATAGCACATTACAATTATACATCATTTTTTTTATAAAGAAAGTATATTTCATTAACAAATTAGTAGAGATCATCCATCACCATTTGATTTACATATCTGCCTTAGTGGCATGCTAAACATGCACTCGAAATAACAAGTCTTTAATTTAATAATTGAACAAATTTGAAAAATATAAGAAATTTTCAAATTGCTTACTAATAAGATAAACTCTGAAATTCTCTTCAGCGCATATTATTTTTGCCACATTTGCTAAACAACCACTTCAATCTCCAACCATAATGATGAGATTCATCCATGATCTAAAAAAATTCAAGATCTGAAAATCAAATTTGAAATAAATTTGGAGGAAACAACAGAATAAAGATAGAAATAGAAAATTCTCACTAAGAACTCCTAAAAGAAATAGAAAATTCTCACTAGACATCCTTAGTAGAAATAGAGGACTCTCATTTAGAAGAGATTTTATTGAAAAAACACAATAAAATGAAATCCATGGAAGGGAGACAATAGTGGTTTCCCTCCCAAAGAAGAAAGAAAGCAAGACGTAAGGAGGTTTAGAAGGAAGTTTTGAGAGAACGTGGAGAAAGGAAGTTTAGAGAGAGATATAAATAGAAAAGACAAGGGGCATGCATGTAAAACAAATTAAGGCGAGGAAATCAAACTTTGCCTTCAACTGTATATTTAAATCTTTCCAAAAAAAAAAAAAAACACTGTGCATTCAAATCAAAGTTCAACTCCAAGCTTGGATTTTCGAAGCTCTTGATCTGATGAGTTACCAATGTATACTTAATAAGTTGTTAATCCTTGACTGGGATCTATGCTGGCTATGAAATATAAATATTTTAAATGAATTATAAGCATTTTCATCGTACTGCACTGTGGTTGAATTTAATTCAATGATGGAAAATTGACAAGTGAAGGAGTTGAATTGGCTATTCATTCTTATTCAGATTATTGAAAATTCGAGTACAATACTCATTGAAAGGATTAGCACATATAAATATGATAGAACCGCTGACATGATATCAATATTTCTGACATAAAAATATTTAGTAAAACAGTCAAATTATTTTTTTCACTAAATTAAACAATTTTAAGTTGAGGAAACTTGGCGAAAAAAGCTTACGAGCTCTTGAACAATTCCTGAAACTAAAGTTACGAGTAAATTGATTCCAAAGGCTTTTTTTTTTTTTTTTTTTTTAGCCAATTGACTATAAGGTTAATAGGACATAGCAAAAGATAAAACCACAACATGATATTTGAACATTTTTGGCACATAAATCTTTAGGAAAATTTTGGGAACTGTCACAATCGATAAGGTGAACAAATTTTTCGAAAGAAACTTTTGATGCTACTTGAGTCGGTCCTCACAAAGGTTATTAGTTACTATACTAACTTGAATAAGTGTGGCCCAATGCAATATTAAAAATTTTTGAAATACTCAACGATAAAGTTAGGTGTCCAGTTAGACGACTCTTTTTTTTCTTTTCTTTTCTTTTCTTCTGTTAAGTAATGTTTGTTCTTTATCTTAACTTGGAGGATCAATATATGGCTGAGACTAATTCCACAGGCAAGTAATGATATGATGAAATAGTAATCCAACATCTGTACCGTTATAGAAAAATAGAAAAGTTTTGGAAAAAAAACTGAAAAACTGATAAAGTTCCTAACAATCTCGAATACAATTTAAGTTCATCAGATTAGGTATTTGGCAGCGATCGAAAATCATTAAGAAATCTCGGAATCATGTTGTGAATTTGGATTTAGGAGTGAACTGTTCACTTGAATTCAGCACTAGAGCGCCAGAACTATTTCATAATGGTAATTTTTGCTTTAATATTTCACGACACTTATTTTAGGTTTCCCTCAAGCAATAAGTTGAAGAAAAGAAAATGAACATAAAGAGACTAAAACAACAGAAAATGATGGATTTTTTGATGCTCTTTGAATTTTGAAAATAGCTAGGAAGGCAAGGAGCTTCAAAGATATTGAAAGATATTAGGTGAGTATCTATAGTTAAATATTAACTGCAGGTCACACACCAGAAGATCCAAAAGCTTTATTTCAATGCTCAAATAAACTTCAATTGCAGAGGTGATGTTTCCTGATAAATTTTCTTAGGGCGACTTAAATTTTCTGACTGATCTCTCCTAAGCTTTTACTGAAGAACAACAATCCCCGTTGAAGCAATTGGTTGTTATGATTAGATATATGCACCAACAAAGTGTTAGAAAAGTACTAATGAAAGCAATAAATTATTGAAACGGAATTGAGAAAGTACTGAGAAAGTAAGATAAAATGGACTTCTAATAGTTACAGAAAAGGTTGGCAGAAACAGAGAGGATCTTCAAAAAATACAAACGACTTTTACATACATACATAATTTGACAAATCTTTTGCAAAGTTTGATCACAAATAATCAGAAAATTTCAAAGCCCAACAGAGTAATCTACATTTACATCCCAGAAAAAAAAAAGAAATAAAGAAAGAAATCAACCTAGTTTGTGCAGAAGGACAAGTAATGACCGAGCCCTGACAAAACAATCTCCAGTTCTTGAATGGATTCAAGACCTGTTGATTTCACGGCAGATCAATTCTTCCCCTCTTCCTTCCCAGTAAAACACCAACTGCTTCCTGAAAATCTTTCTCGAAATCGGGATTATGTCCTTTCAGACCATGGTAATACAAATTCCAGTTCTTCAATCCTTCATCCCTTACTGTTACCACCTTCACAATCTCCAGCTTCACAGGCAAGATATTCTTACCCGCGTAATGGTCTTGAAACTTCATCAAGAGAAGAAAATCCCGAATTTTTTCAAGAAGACTTCTTTTGTCAGACAAAGGGCAGCAGCTTTTTGCCTCGTCGTGGATCGTTCCGTTCAGATGTCTCTCTCTCCACATCGATCGATCAATGTTGAACGGGATAAAGTTGCCTTCGTACAGAATGTCTCCCACGAGCTCCAGAGAAGTCCTTGATTTCCAGTTCACTTCATAGCCCATCAAGAACGACTCATCCTCCATGGGTGGAAGTTCAAAGCTCTTTGCCTGGCTATTTTTATCATCTGAGACAAACTTTACAGAAACCTGGCGCCTGATCAAGAAGAAGGCAAAGTCCTCTGATTCATCATATTCAGCAGGGCCCGATTGCGATGCTTTCAAGTAGATTTTGTCTTCACCGACGGAATTCAAGACTGGTGGAGCCATGGATTAGCAAAGACCCCAAGGCAATTAAAACTGAAAAATGAAAGAGGAATGAATTTCAGTGAATGATTTCAGAAAAATTGGATCCCCGGAAAAAAATTTTAGGCTGGTTGGCTTTCTTGAATGATGAATGTATATGGCAATTTAGTTTCTTTTCCAGATAGGATTTGGATTTTGAGTGTTGGTAAGAATTAGGAAAGTTACCATAACGTTCTGTACTTCTTGATTTCTTGGAAGGAAAGATAAGGTTGGAATCGAATCCTAGATCAAACTGGATGAAATAGAGGTCGGATTATGATTTATGATTTTGGACAGACTGTCCTTGCAATGTCGGTGGCTTTTCTTTTCTTTTCTTTTCTTTTTTAATAAAACATCATCATTTCGTTAAATCTGTAATGAATCTGCTCTAATGGTGGCAATTGCATCAATAGTACATCAACCTAATACAAACATATCAATCAGATACAAACACATCTAAAGAAAAAAAATACTTGAATACTTGATACTACAAATTTAGAAAATCATTCTAATATTACAATATAAAACTCCAAAAATATAAAAAATAAAGGACTTATAGCTTCAAAATCAACTACGTATGTCGTATACTTCCAATTGTATTGCTTGCTTCCTTCCAAATCTGTTAATGAATTGATTTAAGCCTAGATGTTAATGTGTGATTTGGCTAGGTAGGTAGATTTAAGAAATTTCAAATCCAATAAATCTATAACCACAGAAAAACAAAAGAAAAGAAAACATGGGTGGGAAACCAATTAGCCTCCCTTTGAGGGATGGCTTTAGAGGGAGAGCGTCGATGGCTTTTCTTAACATTAATTAAGAATAATTGCAACAATCAATTGTTAATTAAATTTATCAGCTATTGACTTTTTCTTTCATCACTTGTTAAAAATAAGAAAAAAAATTTCTCTTATCCTCTGTTATAAGACACGGACAATGAAGACATGTAATCAACAATTAAGAAAATTTCAATTTAATTAAATTTCTAAAGAATTGAACGCATGCCCAATTAATTGAATGGTGCTTACCATGTTGGCTGCATCATCAATTTATCAATTGGTCCTTCAAAATAAATAAAACTATCAAAACTTGTTTATCCAAATTCATTTTGTTAGATCGACAACAATTGACTAGCTACGGAATGGTTTCTTTGATAACAGAGAGAGCAAGACAGCGTCTCATAAGAGTCTGGGCCATGAATTGTATAAAATGTAATTTAAAATTATTCTGTATGGTTTGGGAGTCAATATGGTTTTAGAGTGGGACTAAAGACCAAGACTCACACAATTATGTACATTTAGGCTAAGTGCAGATAAGGCCCGTAATATGCCTTTTTGGAAGTTTTGGGCTATACTGAAATGCTATATATGGGAGCTAATTGGCAAATTATGGACATGACCCCCCTCCAAAAAAAAAACGCACCTGAAGATCTCAATCATAGTCCAATAATGTTGATCCGCTAAACTTGTGTATGCAATGAATTTTGAATGGATCTAAATGAATATTCAATTAAATCTATTTAATTAATAGATAGTGGGTAGACTCGATTTATTCCGTTTATACCCATCTAAAAATAATTATATATCTAAAATCAAGTTTTAAAATGTATTAAACAGATAAATTTGAATTTCTTACCAATCTAATAACAATAAAATATTACTATTTCTTATCAAACAACATGCAAAAAAATTGAAGAAAATAAGTAGAATTTCAAATGAGTCAT
The DNA here is from genome assembly GCA_013103745.1 of Gardenia jasminoides. NCBI lineage: Eukaryota > Viridiplantae > Streptophyta > Magnoliopsida > Gentianales > Rubiaceae > Gardenia > Gardenia jasminoides. Next base: position 3,313,716 of record CM023099.1, on the reverse strand, counting down.
AAATGGATAATTGGATATATCCACACCCATTTCTTAAATGAGTATAAATGGGTTGACTCATTTTGACCCATTTATTAAACATGTATAGATAGATTGACCAATTTATGCTTGTCACCCAATTATGAGTCTATGACTACCCCAGACTTGCCCAAGTGACCTGTTTTAACCCTCTATCCACGCCCAAGCTAATCGATTAAGAGTTGAAACGGTTTGTGGTAAAATAAAAAGACAAAAATGTAATAAATGTGCATAATTTTCTCCTACTAATTGCTTCCATTTATGAACATCCAAATGGAAAAGGAAAATGGTTGAAGGGACACATTGCCGTATAATTTAACAAAAATACCATCTCGCAAGTTTCACAGCAAACCATGAGTTGTTGTCCTCATCAGCAATTCATTCAAGTGATCATACACAATATGGCAGCTTATGGAGATCTAAATAGATTTGATTTTTCAATTATGTGATATGTGAGGGGTTTTTGCTTTAGAAATAGAAAAAGGAAATTCGGTCTCCTAATAGCCCCCAAAAACATAAAGTATGAATAGCCTAGCAGGATAAGCTAGTGGTCGACCAAAAAATCTTGGATGCACTAAGAATGGTAATTACTAACTTAGATCTATAATTGCGTTGTAATAGGTGAATTTTCCTTTGAAACATGTCACTATCAGGAGGACAAATTAATTGATCTGGGCTACTCCAAAACTTGCACTAGGAGATAATTGGATAATAATTTTTCCTTGGCTACGTTGGACATTAATTAGTGTCAATTTTTTGTCTTTAATGAATCATAATTTGCTTAGTGGGTTGCACGAGGAATTGAGGAAATTATCGATGTGCAAAACAGTAGATTGGTTTCTTGACCCTTTATTTGATTACCACTTAAAACCCTTTCAGTTCTCCTGCTTTCTTTTCGAGGAAATTACCAAAGAGATTGTGGAGAAACGTGAAATCACTAATCCTTAAAGAAGTCCTTTTTTTTTTTACCTCTTTTGAGCAAGAAACCATGTAGTTTTCTGTGGACTTCAAAGAAAAATTTTTTAAATCAATGTTATAAGCATGAGTAGCAAAGAGATAGTAGGCCTTAGTACAAAGCTGAAGGTTCAATCAATCTATGTATAGTTTCATATCAACCAAAAATGTCAAAAGCAACAATTCTGAGAACAATAGGCCAATTTATAAACTACCATACAAAAGACCCTACATAGTATTTAGCAAGCTAGTCGGTACTACCAAAAACTAAATATTCATGAAATATGTTTGACACCTAAAAATGAAGCCCAGAATCAGTCACGCAAAAGCCCAGGGATTCTGCTTGCGAATTTCCTCTTCTTCCTCAGGGGTGAAATCATTCTTGATCCCGAACTCTTCACGGATCTTTTCAGGTGTCTTGCCCCTGATCTTGTCTGCCACAGTTTGACAAACAAGATCAAGCAGACCCTTGACGTTGAGGTAATTAGAGGCCAAGATGAGATCGTAAAGGGTATCGTTGTCGACTTTCATGAATACAGCATCAAAGGATTTGAGCCCTTCGTAGTCGTTCTTTGCCTCCACATGTTTCTTGCAGTACTCTATAACCTTAGCTAAGGTATTGCTTGTAACGTTGGGGACAGGGATGATGCTGTCCGCGCAATCATCCTCGATCATGTGCTTGATCGTCTGCGACTCCATGGCCACAGCTTCCTCCACCTCAAAGGTTTCTCCGTCTGAACTCCTCAATGTGATCATCTTTGGCGATGGTGAAGACATTATCGCTTTTGGACTTGATGATTTTGAGGCTACTCAATAAAATAAATAAATAAAGCCTAGAGACACAAAAGAAGAGATTGAGAAAGAAAACCGTAATGATTTCTTGAAAAGTGAGGGAGCCCCCCTGCTATTAAGTAGACTCAGATTCCTGAGTTCCAATCTCTCTGGAGAAAGGTTTTGACACCCAAAAGAGGGTATGACATCTTTTCCAGATGGGATTAGGAATTTAGGATTTGAGCTGTTTGCTTCTTGGAATAAATATAGACAGACGCAGTTAAAGAAACAAGGATATCTAATGCGCTTCTGGTAATTTCCTAAGACGTACATCTGCATGTTTTGGTAGAAAATTTTTTTCTCAAATTACATGGTTACTTAACATCTAACCCAAATTTCAAGAAGATATAAAATACATAGTTGCTTGGTACATATTTTGCCATTATTCTCATTGCACTTAATTAGTTTAGTTGATTTAGATATACAGCGGTAAACCGGATTTATCAACAAAGAAAGTAAAATTAACTAGAGAGGAAAGCAGAGACCTATTATGTGCAGACGTGCTTGTATCTTTTCTAGATATTATGCAATCAGTTACATGATTTCATGATTTGATTCCTCTATCTTTTTTTCTTTTTCCCTATTTTCACCTTTCATGTGATTAGAATTTTTCTTTTTAATTGCTTGGGTACACGATCACCAAATTCTCGACTAATCACAATATAACAATCAGATTAGTGGTATTCAGTTTTTGAATTTTTCTTAAGGTAGAAATATTGATTTTATTGAACAGCATCTATTTGTCAGTACTAATAGCAACTGGTACAAAAATCTATACAATAATTAACTACATATTTACATCAAATTATAAATGCACAAAGAAAATATCTCCAATGTAAACTAAGCTCTGAATTTTCTTTAGTTCTCGGAATCCTCCCCCATCTAGCTACTGCTCTTCGAATTGTCTCCACAATGTCACGGTCAAATTGATCAGCACTGCAAGTCTTCTGTTAGAAGATTCTCATATTGCGTTACCTCCGCAACGTATAAACTACCTCCTAGAGCTAACTTCCGCACCTGATTGACGAAGGACTTTTGCTTCGAGTACCAAGTGAGCCTGTTTATCTCATCAGTCCAGCCATAAACTCCCTGAAAAGTACACAACAAGACTGTATTTGAGACCACACATAAGAGCCACAGTGACATTTGAAAAAAAGATGCTCTATAGTTTCTCTTTCTTGACAACATAAACTGCACCATGTACAATGAGCTACACCACACTTATGCAATTGATCTATTGTTGCAGCATTTTTTGCATCGCAACCAAAGAATGAAAGCATGCCAAGTACATAATGATGAAACTAAACAAGATGAAACCAGTCACTTTAGTTGCAGTGCTCCTAAGTAGTTCCACTGCAGATATAACTGTAAACTTCCTCTATCATCTAAGGTCCAAATGAAACTTTCCTTAACATCTTTCATAGGAACATATTCTGCTGGCAAAGTACGAATGAGTTCATTAACTTGAATATCTTTCCTCCTTCCAGTAGGCCACATCCTCCCACCATGGTTTATAATGGAAACTAACTTGGCTTGAGAGCTGCTATCAAATCATTATCATAATTTTAGTCCCAAAGCTTCCAAAAAAAGACCTTTGGGATGCCATCTGTCATGCCATAAAAAAATATCATCACCATTGCCAACTACAGCCTCAATGAAAGATCTAAAAACTGGTCAAAGTTTTAGTACTTTCCTCCAAAACCAAGTAGCGTCTACTGGAATTGAAACAGTCCACATAGATAGACTGTGAAGCTTCACCACATGAACCCAAGCAATCCAGAGAGACTCCTTCCTACTACAAATATGGCACAAATGTTTAAGAACCAAAGCCTTATACCATATACGCAATCTAAAACAATCCAAGCCATTCTCCTTTTTCTGATTTGCAAATGTCATCCCGACTTACCTTTGCACCTGTATGCTTGCAATCTGAACCAGTCCATAAAAAGGAAGAAAGCAAATCTTCAATTCTTCTCAAAACGGTTTTAGGCAAAATAAAAATGCTGCACCAATACAGTTGAATGCTAACCAACACCGATGTGACCAGTTGCAGTCACCCCCATAAGAGAATTTCAGAAGACCCTCCTAAAGTTTTTGGTTGAACCTCATGAAGGATAACATTAAAGTCAGATATGCTAAGTCCAGTACTCATCAAACGAATACCAAGCTATCTTACAGGTAATTGGCCTTGTTTCATCCCCATAGCATCACTAAAAAATTTTCTGGTTTGTTCCCTTAAACCAGCAAAGAAATCTTATTTTTGCTTAAATTTGGTTTGAGGCCTGACATTTCAGCAGAATTCTGAGAAAACAGAGTTAAACAATCTTACAGATTTATCAGTGACAGCTGAGAGGAGAAATAAGTCATCAGCAAACATCACATCACTGATCTGAAGCTCTTTACATTTTGGATGATAATCAAATCCCATTTCCTTGATTCTAGTGTCCAATAAACAAGATAAAAATTCCATAGCATAGAGAGCAAGATAGGGAGAGATCAGGTCCCCCTGTCGAAGGCCTCTTTGACTAGTGAAATATCCAACTGATGAACCATTCATATTGAGAGAAAAATAAGCTGAACAAACACGTTTTGATCCAATTAACAAACTTCTCAAGAAAATTCATAGCCTCCATAACAGCAAAGAAAAATCCCAGTCCAAGGCATCATAAGCTTTCATTAAGTTTACTTTAATAGCACATCTTGGCTTCCCATCTCTTCTATCGTATCCCCTGATCATCTCATGCATCAATAAAATATTCTCAGCAATTGTACGCTGTTTCCGAAAAGCTTTTTGTCTACCACTAATCAGTTTAGGCAGAACTCTCTAAAGTCTTTTAGTCAATACTTTTGATTATATTTTATAAAGTATATTGCAACAAGAGATCGGTCTGTAGTCTTTCATAGTAGCAGGATTTGGTACTTTAGGAAATAGGGTAAGAATAGTGCTATTGACAGGGTAATAAATATAATCACCATCAAAACAATATTGTATAGCCTGCAGCTGCACCAAGTCATGTTTCATATATGCCAATTGAAAGTGTAAAATTCAACTGGAAAGCCATCTGGCCTCAGGCTCTTACCTGTTTTCATTGAAAAAAGAGCTTTCTCCACCTCCTCAATAGAAACTGGCAACTGTATAGAATTTGCTTGCTCCTCGGATGTCTTCCTAGTCATGATCTGCTTTAAATAATCAAGTTGCTGACTATTGATGAAACCAGCTCACTGCATAAATCCTTATAGAATTGTACTGCAGTCTCCTTGACCTCTTCATAGTCCTCCAACATTCTGTCTTCATCAGTAGTTACAGACATTATTCGATTCTGAGCTTGATGATCTTTTAACACTTCTATGGAAAAATCTAATGTTCCTGTCACCCAATTTCAACCAAGCAATTCTTGATCTACCCTTGTAAAAAGCTTCTTCAGAACTCACAAGTTCAGCATATTTCACCATCAGATCTTTTCAGATGCCTGAATAGTAACATTAAAAAGCCACAATTGAAGCTGATGTCGAATAGTAGATAAACTTTCTCCATGCTGCGTAACTCTGTTACTGATGTTGCTAAACTTGGTTTACTCGGGACTTTGAGTTCTGCTTTTGACAACTTCAATTTCAGACATTACCTCCTCATAGGATTACCACCCACTGCTCCCTGCCAGACCTTCTCAAGACTCTCTGAAACTGAGGATTCCTCACCCAAAACTGATGAAAATTAAACTGCTTCAGACCAGTATTGAAAGCGTTTTTAATACTCACTAAGGCTGGACTATGGTCGGAAATTAATGGTGCAAGAAATTCCACCTCTGACATTGAAAAGGAGTTCAGCCAACTTCCATCACACAACACCCTATCCAGTTTCTAGTAAATACGAGCTTGACCCTCTCTTCCACTATACCATGTCAACAAATGCCCTTTATAAGGCATATCTCCAAATCCATAGCTTGAATGCAATATTCAAATTCATTCATAGCTGCTCTATCTCCATCCTCACCCCCTACCTTTTCATAATTATAATGAATAATACTAAAATCATCAACAATTATCCATGGTACTTGCCCCACCGATTGTCTAACTTTCACCAATCTACTCCATAGTGGCCTTCTGTTCACAATCATTATGAGCATAGACAAGAGACACAAAAAATTCAAAACCCAATATCAAATTTTTGATATAATAGTCAATCACTTGTTCAATGCATATCTACTAACTCCAGTTGCAGCACTCTAGGAGCCCAGACAACCCAAATTCGACTAATAGAACCAACCTTCACATTGTGTAGATAATTCCAGGGGGCAAAACTTTTCCCATAAATAGTATCACAATCCTCTTGTCTAACTTTTGTTTCAACTATTGCGATACCACTAAGTTTATAATCAGTAATAATCTTAAGTAAAGCAGTTTGTTCACAGGGATCATCGAGACCCCTTATGCTCCAGCAGATAATATTCATTTAGAAGAAATGGGACCAGAGGCTTTACCCCTGCTGTTCCCCACTTGTCGAAGCATATTCTTTTTTCTCTGACCTCTACCCATCATTTGAGGAACCAGGTCAGTTTCAGTCCCTTCACTACTAATCGAACTAATCTCTGCAACAGCCCTTCAAGTTTAAACCCAGGTTGAATCAACTGATGATCTTCCAACAAAAGAATTTGGAGACTTTAATAGGCTAACTGTATTAATATCTTTTTCATCTCGACCCCTGCAATATCACTTTGAGTTAAGTTCAATTCTTCTTGTGTTTCACCTTGCATTCCCTGCTTGCGCCTCTGCTCCGTAAATCCAGCATCCTCCTTCGCTGGGGCGGAGCCAAATACAATTGAAGGTGGGCAATTGCCCCCCTCAACTTTGAGAAAATTTTATTTTAGGTATAGAACTTTTGAAACATTTTTAAGTTGCTCCTTTATTTGCACCCTTTGAAGTATTTGAAATTATTATTCTTATCAAATTTGCCCCCGAATGTTTTTGAAATTCTCTTTCTTGACTGTATTATCCCTTTAAAATCTTTTAAAGTCTCCTTCTTATTTATATTTATATTGACTTCCTTTAATAAATCAAAAATTCTTGATTCTCATGTTTCACAAGAGTGTTGGATCTAATTAAAGTTAGTTATTGATGTAAATTCAAGAACAAACTGTTTTGACTTTTCTAAACTACTTTTGTATTATAGCACAACTTAGATGTCAAAATATAATTTATATAATGAAAAAAATAAGTTTAACATAAGTGCCTTTAAGTTATAAATTTACTATGAGTACATTTAGTATGATGTCAAAAATTGAACCCCTCGTCTCTAGGATCCTGATTACGCCACCACTCCTTGGTGACAAGACTCTCAACAATAACCTCAATTGACTTTTACAAATGTCTGTTGTTGAAAATGCCAAACAATGCTAACACTAGGAACTAAAGCAGGAAATACAAACACGCTTGAGTTGTGCTGAATAGCACTGTCCTAAGAAACTATTTCAAGATGGTGAAATGTTTCTCCAAAATTAAACAAGCCTTGTCTTCCTATGAAGAAAGATGAACAGCAGCTAACTATTATATCTAGCAGAAAGACGGAGAAAGGAGAGGAACAGAGAATGACTTTGTATTTATAGGAGTCAGAAAATAAAATTGTTACTGACGTTTAGGCAACGTGCAAAACTATCTTGATAAAAGTAACCTTCAAACTGGACCCTGTTTTAACCATGGGCAGGGGGGGCAAATCCATCCGGATGAACTGGATTAGTCCAACTCCACTTCCCCTCATGCACGCGAGCCCATTCTGGCTCTCAACTTATCAGAAGTCCAATAAAGGTTTAGACAATATAAAGTGGCAAAAGGTTTTCTTGGTTTTCCAATGTGGGACAAAGTCTTTTGAAATACATATATATTTACAACAATGTCATCCCAAAAATACTTCCTGAAATTCTTTAACTCCACGTTCATTGACATAAGGGATGTTCTCAGGCAACACGCAATGCACATAATCTCCACACAAACTCTAGCGAAAGAAAGTCGAGCTTGATCTGCAGTCATTTTATCAGAATAGAGAGGTGTACCTACATAACTAGCCAATTTACTAAGAGTTTTGACACTCTAGTACTGAAATTTCAAACTGGGGATCTTAATTCCAAATAGGGACAGTAGTAAGCTGCAAGAAAATAATTATTTGACGTACAATCTTCAACTAAGATAAAAATCCAAGAAAATCAACCAATAACAAAGCGACAGACTTATATTGACGTAAACTAGAGAAATTCACCAAGTCCCCCATTGTCAGATTTAGTAAATATACTCCAATTCTAACAAGATATTTTCCTTTTCCTTTTTTTTTACCCTTTCTAAAATCTAGACAAGATTCTATATTACCTTTTACATTTTATAATTAAGATTAGGAAAGAGCACAGGAGTAAATATCGTCCCTTCTGACAAGATATTTTTATCCCCCCTTTTTCTCCGAGGTTCCGCACAAAATTCTATATTTCCTTCTTAACTTGTCCTTCAGATTAAGAAAGCAAATTTAAAAAGCCTTTTTTTAATTTTTTGCCAAAAGTTACTTGTCAATTATTAAAACTTAATTCTTCCAATTTCATCTAGAAAAGAGTTTGTATCCCACTCAACCACATATATGCATCAAGCAGTCTGTTGCCTATATATTTTCCTCATCGTTTTTCTCTAGCTAGGGTTGAGAGGTTCTTCGTTGGTTTTGTACACCTTTTAGAAGGCAAAAAAAAAAAAAAAAATCAAATAGGGCAACCATGTCGTCGTCGTCGTCAATATCATCAAAGGTGATCACGTTGAATAGTTCTGACGGCGCAACGTTCGAGGTGGAGGAAGCAGTGGCTTTGCAGTCGCAAACGATCAAGCACATGATCGAGGATGATTGCGCCGATAGCAGCATCCCACTTCCCAACGTTACCGGCGTTACCTTGGCTAGGGTACTTGAGTACATGAAGAAACATGTCGAAGCAAAGGACGATAAAGAAGGGCTCGAATCGTTTGATGCCAAGTTCGTGAACATTGATCAGGCCTCCCTTTTCAATCTCGTCTTGGCCGCTAATTATCTCGACATCAAGGGCTTGCTAGACCTCACCTGTCAAACTGTGGCAGACAATATCCGGAACAAGAGTCATGAAGAGGTTCGTACTATCTTCAATGTCACGAATGACTACACTCCCGAGGAAGAAGATGCACTCCGCAAAGAAAACGCCTGGGCCTTTGAGTGATCAATGTTTTGCTTTTTTAGCTATTATCACTTGGGTTTTCCATAGTAGTAAACTTAGTATCCCCTTCTATTTGGCTTTAAAATTGTTTCAGAAATATATTATGAATATTTCGTTTCAATTAGCTTACTATTATCATTATTATTATTATGGAGTTCATGTGTATTGTAGCAGCATTACTTGTTATTGCTAGTAGCATTACTTGCGAGTAACATTTTTTAACCTTTACTTGTCATTCAATCTAAAAGAGTGGGAAAATTATTCAAGAACCCATAAATTTCATACTAGAGAAGTAATGACATTTATTACCACTCCTAAATTCCCATATTCAATGGATCAATAGGGATACAGCAGCTCAAAGTTGAGATATCTTAAGTAGTATGCTCTAATCTTTTGAGCTCTTACAATTCAGGCTGGTGAAAGTATATGAGATTTCCAGAGCAAAAGTGTAAATTATGCGAACGTGATTCATTATTCTAATTAAGATACATGATGATCAGCTCACACTTGCAAGAGGACGCGAATTTTTATCTCCTATGTATCTAGTATTTATCCCGTGCGAATAAGTATATGATTGGAATCTAATATCAGTAGCATATAAAGATAATGCCACATGGTAAAATGAACACAATCTCATTAGCAGACTGCACCAGATCATTTATTGATTAATCATTAGTTGAACACTAATTCAAACAAAATTATGCTCCTCATCCATACTAATTTGGCTCAGAGCATTATTTGGTTTAATCACATTAGAGTGCCTATGAAACTCACAAACTATCTAATATGACAAACTCCAGTACTGGAATCGGCAACTAAGCAAACTGTGTTAGGTAAAGATATAGCTAGCATAAGGCATAAATCATTGGTTTGTTAATTAAATTAATTAAGTGGAAATTTTAAAGGGAAACACTTCGAATTAAACTCGAATATCATGGACGTAAAATGTCCATCATTATTTATTTGATTGATGAAGTTAAAAGTTTGTTTGCTCTGCGTGGCTTGTTCTTCTTCTTCTTCTTTTTTAATAGAATGGTTGAGAAATTTTAATAAGATGGAAATAGATGCGCCTGAATAGCAGATTCAATAAAAGATGCATGGAAGGCAGCCATATACAAATCGTCCATGACTTTACTTGCATATACAGCAAAACAATGCGCTTCAAAGATTGTGAAGTATTGATGCAGGTGCAAGACATCATCAACCAGCATCCCACAAATCACCAGATTCTAGACATTGGATCATGTTGATAGTCTTCTGTGAATCACCTTCCAGAAGTTTGCTCAGTTTTTTTCTGGATATAGAAAGCAGACGATTCAATCATTTACTGATCCAATTGTGATTACTTTCGGCAGGCTAGTCACACCATAAATGAAACTGTTAGGCATGAAATGTAGGTTTTGCCCTGATAAATATGGATTATATGATTATACGCAAATACAAAACGGATCCTATTATCCTCACTTCATATTCACTTATCTAAAACAAAACTTAATAGAACATCTAATTCGCTTAATATCTCATAAATAACTTTTCAATTTTATTTTTTTAGAAAAATGTACATAATTTTTTTTGTTCACGTGCAAGAACATACACAAAGTTGCCAGATTTCTATGCATAAGCCAAACTTTTTAAATATGTTATTGAGAGAAAAGTTGCACAATATATAATATTGCTAAAGTTGGACTTGTAAAGGGACTTGATTTCCTTCTTTTTTATGGCAACATCGGTTTTACAGCAGATTCTTATGAAAAAAAATTAGCCATTTTGTGCCATCTCCTACTAAATTTGCTCAACTATTTGGATTGCAGTTACCTTTCAAGTGTTTCCAAAGAGAAAAGAGAAAAAGAGAAGACATGAAATAGAAAAAAGGAAAGAGAAAATGAGAGAAAAGTAAAAGGGAAGGCAAATTCATACATTTTGATTGATTTTTTGGGACCCATTGTCCATTAATTACTCTTTTTCTCCTCTCTCTAATTAATTGATTGGTTTGCCTTCTTTTTCTCTTTCTTCGATTTATTTATTATTAATTTCATAACTCACTTATTTGGTTTTGAGTTTTTTACCATAATCTTTTCTTATATTATAATTCTTTTGCTTCAAAGCGCTCTTATTTTTTATTTTCAAAGTTGTATTTAAAAGTTATTTTTTACAAATCCAATGTGATTTAACTCAAACAATTAATGATCTAAACTATTAAAAACTCCAAAAAAATATAGATAAACTTTTTCCTTCAATATTCATGGGATATAAAATGTAATGCAATTTAAAATTATTTTAATCTAGTTATTAGAAAATATGGATATATTTTGAAGTCATTATTTATATGAAGTAATAATTGAAAAATATTGTAAAGGTTGTAAGGAAATCAACAATCAATAGTAAAATATTTTTCCTTTTAAAATTTTAATTGATAGGATATAACCTTAAGTCGAGTAGAAATTTTTCAAAAACTTCATTAGATCATTATGTGTTTCAAACTTTGAATCAAAATCAAGTAATTCAACAACATTCCCTGGACCAACTTGTTGCAGTTGTTGAATATTACTATTTGAGTTGTGCAAATTATTTTCTTCACATTGATTTTGAATCCTATTTTCCATTTGTAAAATATAGAAACAAGCATATGTGAATAGGAACTAGGTGAAAAAAAAACTACAATATTGCTATAATTGCAACAAAAATTAATCAAAAAATGAGAACTTGAATCGCACCATAATTGCAACAAAATTGCATCCCAAATTTAATCAAAATTTATGATCACTCCAAAAACCTGTAAACAAAGATTATTTGATAGAAAACATAATGGAATAAAACTGAAAAAGAAAAAGAAAACGGTAGGAAAGAACTTACTGGAGAAGTAGTAAGAGTGAAGAAAAGAAAAAAATATTATGCAAAAAATCTTGAAACAAATGCTATAAAGATTTGAAGAAAATGAAAAAAAGTTGTAGAAAGATCGTAATGTGAGATTGGAAGGGGAAGTGAGAAAGAAAAAGTGAGTAATCAGTGGAAAATGGATCTCAAAAAAATCAATCGAAATATGTGGGTTTGACCAATTGAGGGTAATGTCGGAATTTGAATAAAAATCACTCTGGCAGGAAGATTACTACTCTGGCAGTATCGCCAGCCTATGTTCCCGGGGAATATTTCCTTTTTCACTTCTTATTAAAATTAAGAGAGGACACAAATTAAATATAATCCCCTTCCAAACAGAAGTGTGTTTTTTTTTTTCCTCTTTTCTTTCTCGTACAAGATTCTATATTACCTTTTCCGCTTACAATTAAATTAAGAAAGCCAATGAAAATTGCCAGTTCCTTTTCTTTTTTTTTATTTTGGTCAAATCGTTACATGTCAATAGTGGAACCGAATTCTCCAAGTTCTATCCGGAAAAGAATTTGTACCCTTACTCAACTATATATGTGTGTGGGCGCGAGTGGGTGAGCGCATTAAGCAATCTGTTATTATTTTATCTTTTCAGCATCATTTTTTCTCCAACTAGGGTTCAGAGGTTCTTCGTTTGTTTTAGCAGCACCAACCCAAAACATAAAAAATAAAAAAAAAATCGTCAAATTGGGCAACCGAGTCATCATTGTAAGCGCAAATTTTGTTGCCTGAAACAAAGACAAGAAAAAATTGTGCAAATACAAAATATATTGAATTAAAAGAAAAGGATTACAATCTCTGAAATTTCTTAAATCGAGAAATTAGTCCTCTGATTCTTCTCTTCAAATAATCTTGGTCGAAGGGTCGATGTGACTTGTTCTCCAATCAAGAAAGATGTTTCCTACACTTTATGCATAGAAAACGGATGATTTGATGATGAAGTTGAACACTTGAATCTTCAATCTTCAGGCCTTCAACGCAACTAGAAGGATTTGTTTTGCTTTGATTTGATTTGGATTTGGATTTAAGAGAAGAAGCTCTTGAGAGTTGGACAGAGTTCCTTCGGGATGTAGGGTTTTTCAATATGTGTCTTGACTTGATAGGAGACCTCTATTTATAGCCAAAATTTGTAGGCTTGGTCTTCAAGAGAACCTATAGAACCTTCCTGCATTTGGGTAGCTTGTAACTCAAGAAACCCATTTAATTTGGACTTTAGTAATAGGCCGGCCCATATAGTCTATCGTGAATTAATTAATTAATTAATCCACTTTAACTCAAATGGACATCATGAGTTTAACTTGATTTAATGGCCCATATAATATTAGCCCAAGTTGCGAGTCCAAATCATAATGGACTTTCACAATTTAATTTAATTTAATCAAGATCAATTTAATTTATTTAATCTTGACTAAACTAAATTAAATAAAATTCCGTTGTTTACAAATGCCCCCATTTCAAGACTTGGCGAAGCATTGCATGGCAATTGTCAGAGACAAGGATTGAAGTAATAATTTCTTGCCTTGAAATTCTTTTATTTGCAAAGCTCATTTGCAGCTTCATGGCCCGAGTAGGAATCCCTTAATTTTATGATTCCAAATGACCAAATGGACATGAACATCGGAACCCAACTCCTAAATGATTTTTCCCAAAGAAGCAGTAGTACTCCACTTTCTAAAACTTCTCGAAATTTATAGTAACCAGTGCAGTACTAACACAAGAAGTTGCTAAGTTAATTCACTGCCAAAACTAAGCATTCAATAGAGAATCTTTGTATTAATATGGAAGCTGCCAAAGCAAGCATTCACTCAAGAATCTCCATATCAATGTGGAAGCTTCATAACCAAGCATTCACTCAGGCATTGTAGCTACCAGAATCAACCCATTAAATTATTGGAAATTGCCCAATTGAATAAACTCCAAATCAAACTGAGTACATAACAATAAACACTCCTAAGTAAAGCATTGATTCCCTCAATTTATCGACATTGTTTGAGCTCTCATAGAAGAAACATTGAAGCGAGCACTACTTGATCAAATTGGTAGTTGATAAACAATCGGAAATTACCAAACTTAATAGCTTCCGAATGTGACCTTCGTTTCCTAAATCACCAATCTGTCCAAAATAATGCATTCGCTTGGGAATGATCAAACCAAGTTGGAAATTGCTTAAATTATCTTATAAACAATTTGGAAGCTTTCTAACTTAGTAGCTTCCGAAACCAAGCTCAACCCGTTGCAATAAGCAACTTCCGATTAAGGCACTAGTTTCCTCAGCTTGCATGTATCATCTGAGCTCTATAAAAGCAACCAACAAGGTCCTCATTTGTTCAAAGTACAGCTGAACAAATTGGCGGATCGTGGAGAAGGAGGAGACCAAGAACAAATCCTTTTTTTTTTTTTTTTTGCATCACTAAGGTAATTACACAGCCTTTTCTCACTTGTTGATGCTGAATTTTTTTTTTTTATGCCTACACTGGAATTTCCCTCATGCCACAGTTTGCATCCTTTCTTTACGATTACTTGCCAAATAATTTCAATGCAACTCGGGACTAATTTCAATCCCAAGACCACTTCGGGCTTCAATCTATTTCTTGCATGTAAAGCACGTTCATCTACTTTTCCTTGTTTCATACCATGCCACTTCGATCCATGCATAGTCCACAATGCCTTTTTATTTAGATGGCAACTCCAATAATCTGCATGCAACAAAGTACTCTAAGAACACATGCCACGTATCATATCTTTCTATTGGATGCCCCAATCTTGTGGAACAAGTTGAAATCGCTATTTATGAACCTTCTCTTCGATTCTTTTTTTTTTTTTTTAAATTTCAGCTTGTATCAACACCCTTGTTTGAAGCAAATTTGACCCTTCATTGTGTTCGTGACTTCAAATCACGATTACCAACCTTCCAAAAGTTTAGGTAACTAACATACTCCATGGCTTTTACCTTCTCCCAATGCCTTTCTGTTTTTTGTTTGTTTGGTATTTGCAAACTCATTTGCTTGGAGAAAAGAAAATCTCTAATGAGATACTAAGCGAATCAAAGAATCCTAAAAATTTTGATGGCTGCCCAACCTATTGCATGAAGATTTCCTTAAGCTTCCATGACGGCCTACCCTGGCTCGAGAAGTCCGTTGCATGAAGATCTTTCCTTAAGCTTCTATGATGGCCTACCCTGGCTCAACATGACCTACTTTTTTTTTCCTTTTTTTTTTCACAGGTTGAAACTGTTGAGACCTCACAATGGTGATTTTCAAGGAGTTTATTGCCTCAGACAAGAATTACTTATTAATTCTTGATCATGATAGTGACCCCACTGAGGATGGTACCCTACTGCGAGTTCACACTGGCACACATGGCAATTTTCTTGACACATGGCAATTTTCTTGGGACTTGGCCTCAACAAAATCATCCTAATGTAGAGGAGTGGTCATCTAAAATATTGATGGATGATGCCACTAACGCTTACCTTTTGAATTCTAACCTACATACTGAGGAGCCAAGAGTGTCATCGTTTCAGACTCTGGGCAGACGAATCATCTCTGGAGATGTACACTGCGGCGATGTGCTGAGACTCAATGGCGAGTTTGGTTTCATCGAAAAATATTGGGAATGGCTGGAAGATGTCCTTGGGAGAAACAAGAAGACTCGTCGTGACGCCTGTCTATATGAAGCCCTATATGCTTCGCTCTTCACATACGATAGGCATCCCAATATTATTCAAGCATTCTACGAGGCATGGTGTCCAAAAACAAATACACTTCATACCTCTACTGGAGAACTATCAATCTCTCTTTGGGATCTTTGTAAAATAGGAGGACTTCCTTTTGTAGAAGGCATCTATGAGGAGGTGATCCCTTGTGCAGCTGAGTTAACAGGAATTGATTGAAAGAAATATAGGTACATCCCACAAAGTTGTGAATATTTGTTCACGGCCTACCATCATCTTCAACGTGATGGTAATAATAATTCTGGAATCCCCATCAGCAAGTGGATTGACTTTTGGTTCAAAGGGAAGCCCAAATATTCAAAACCCAAATAGAGAAGGTTACGGAAAACATCTCGTCCTCAAGCAACTCAAAATCCAGATGGGGAAATTGGACAACCACGTAACTTCTCAAACCAAAATGATAATGCCTTTGACAGTATTGGGGTCAAAATCCATCTTCGAGGTGAGACCTATCTTGCAGCATTTATTTCATGTTGGTTATGTGCATTCGCCCTTCCAAATGAGGATCTCTATGTTGTCAGACCTACTACCTTCAAAGCAGCAAGCTTGATGGCTTCTGGGCCCAACACTTGTCTCGCTATACCAGTTCTACTCAGAATTTATAGAGGTCTTAACCAAATTTCAAACTCTCTAACCCCGGGCAATCACATGTGTCTTTTTCTCTACATTATGTATATGCTTGGCTAGAACACTACTTTCCAACCCATTATTCAACACCAAATACTTTGCCTCCACCAGCTATGACTATCTATTCTGGAGAGGGTGGTGCTCGATTCTTCACCAAAACTGATGCTCGAAATCTCATCCACAAGGGCGACCAAGTGACTTGGAGTGCAACTTCTCTTGTGAAAACTCGCATGAAGTTTTGGTTGACAATGGTAAATTATCAAGTTTAGAACTCGGCTATTTTCTCAGCGCACGTTCAAACTATTTGGTTATGCATATGAGCGGGAACTTCTTGGTTGAAACATATAATCCTTACAGGTTTGCCCAGCAATTTGGGTTTTACCAAGATATTCCAAAAGAGCTTAAAGTTGATGTTCGCACAACCAATTATGATTTGTGTCGAATGTTATGGCGGACCGCTACTCGCCAAGGGACTAATGCAAAAATATTCTTTCCTGCGATCCCTTTGAAGGCCAAAGAGCACGTTTCTCCTGAATTCAAGTCATGGTGGTCTCAAGTTCATGGGCAATACCTTCTCGAGGGGCAAAATGATCTGATATTAAGCACTCAATCAAATCAAGAGAATAGGAAATCCAAAGCCAAGGAGATTGTAAAGGCTATTAATTCATCGAGGGAGAATGATGCTCAAGAAGCAATGAAGGGATTATCCAAGGCAGTGAATAATAAGGATAATGTTTCAAACAAAGTTGAAGATAACATCATTGCCTCTAGAGCTCCTGCTTGCGAGATAGGACCATCCAAGAACACTTCATGTTGTCTTTCCTCTGTGGTTATGAAAGCAACCAATAATGGAGGTTCTAATGAAGTAAAGAGAGGCAGCATATGTGATGAAGAGGAGGAGCGGTCTATTAACACAGATCAAAATTGGAAACACAAGAAGCTCAAGGTAATGACTCTCCCTTCAGACAATATTGACCTTGTGAGGGCCTCAAAATTCAGTATTATTTTAAAAATATATAATATTATTTATGTTGTGTTTATTTATTAAAAAATGAGTGAATATGTTTTTAAAGAGAATATTTTCCAATTTAGAGAATTTTAAACGAATTATTTGCCGATGTGTGGTTTTGGCCGAATTAAGTGCTTAATTTTCTACCGGAGCGTGATTAGTGATTTTAAGTTGAAATTAAGCATAAGTAGTGATATTTTGGAAATATTAATAAGTTTGGACAGTGTTGGAATGGAGTAGAATAGTGTAAGTTAGACTGCCGCATGCGATGCGACATAAAGTGCCCGAAAAACACTTTTTCCTTAAAACATGGAAAAGTGCACTTTTTGCCCCTTTAAGCTTTGACTTCTTGCAACCTTAAGCTTCATTTTCAGCCACTCTTCAAGCCCAAAAAGAGGGAGAAAACCGTGAGCTTGAGAGAGAGAAAGAGAGGAATTTCTTCTTCATCTTCTTCATCCACCATTTCCTAGAGCTTGAAGGTTCCATTGAAGCCATTTTTCCCTTGTGTCCTTTCCCACTTCTTGGCTGCTATGTGAGAGTGAAAGAGAGAGAGAGGGGGCCGAGACATAGAGAGAGAAAAAGGGAGAAAAGTTTGGGAGATTTCTTCTTCATCTTTAATTTCTTGAAGCTTGAAGACTTCATCGAAGGTTGGGCACTTGTTTCTTCTTCCTCCTTGGCTGCCGTGGGTGAGGAATTGAGAGAGAGGGCTGGACCGAAGTGAGAGAAAGAGAAGAAAGTGAGGGAAAGCTTGGGGTGAGTTGTCTTGCTCTTGTTTTAAGCTAGTTGTAGGAGAATCATCATCAAAGCAAGAGAATCTTGAGCTAAGGTTGAAGCTTTCGAAGTTGCTAAACTTGGGAGTACCATCCTTGAGAAGATCTGCTAGGGCCTTGGTTGATCTTGTCAGATCTAATCAGATCTGAAGGTATAAGATTCGAATCTTGTGAATCTAACTTTATTATTGCTAAATAAGGTAGATCCATGGTTTATTTTGTTAGAAATGTTTATATCTGAAATGATGGAGTTGGGCTCTTGAAATCCCAACCTAGGTAGCGGACTTGAGGTGGCCTCTAGGTAGCGGACTTGAGGACCTGATTGTGAAATTTATCATGATATGGTTAGAAAGTAGGGCTTTGTTGTTGGAAATGGTGATAGAAAAATGTTTGAGATGGCCAAACCCATGCTTAGTAATTTTTATGTTTGACTTCGAGACTTTGTGGTTATCTGCGATGAATTTCTGATTAAGAAAATATATGTTATGTTCATTCATGAGTGTATGAGTTTTAAAAGATGAAAAGTGATTTTGAGGTGATAAACCTCACCTAAGTGTTTTATTAAAAAAAAATGTGAAAATAGTGTTTGGTGAGTACATCGGTGACATGTCATATTTGAAATGATATAAATATCTTCAAAAGATTTATTGAAACGTGTATCATGTAAAATGAATGTTTTTCCTTGAGGGATTTTGGGAAAAATATTGATTGGAAACTATGAAGTGAAAGTGAAATGTTTTAGTTAATAAGTGAAGGAGTGAATCTCAATTACCGTTTTTAAATTGTTTTAGGGGGGTGTGCAAGGAAGTGAATTTGATCCTTACGTGGAAGCCGAACCCTACTATTTCGGTGAGTTTCCATATATGTTATGTGATTTCTGAATATGATTCAAAGTGTATTGGTGAAGTGATTTGAAGTGATTTTGGATTTTAAATCGATAAGTGGGGTAGTGTGTATTTGATCGCACTTACCTTTATTGGAAATAATTTATGAAGGAGTTGTGAGTGTTCTAACTCTCTTTTAAATGAAAATCTTACCATGGTTTGCAAACGAATGATTTGTGAAATGATTTGCTGGTAGTCACAAAAAAATGATTTGTAGAAATGATTTAATGTCACTTCCAAGTACAATGCTTTGGCCGGTGAAATGATTTTTGAAGAGTATATGATTTTCCAAGTATGTTTTTTTGACGTAATGTTCAAAAGTGATTTGAATTGTGACTTGAGATGAAGTTGGATTACTTGAAAGACTTGAACTTCATGAGAAATATGATCGATCTGTTTTATGACTTGAACTACGATGTGAGTGTATACTCCTTTTCATGTGATTTTGGAAATTAACAGAATAGTGTGTTATCTTGTGACAAATGTGACGTCGTTGGGCAAAGACCCTCGACTAGTTTTAGTGAAAGATTGTGATGTCGTTGGGTGAAATCCCTCGACTAGTCTACTTCGTTGGATGAAATCCCTCGAGTAGTTTCAATGAGAAGTATTGTGACGTCGCTGGGCGAAGTCCCTTGACTAGTTTCAATGAGATAATGTGACGTCAATGGGCGGAGTCCCACGACTAGTTTCCGTGAAATAAAGAGACGTCGTAGGGCGAGTACCCTCGACTAGTACATGACGTCATAGGGTGAATACCTTCGACTAGTTTCAATGAAATAAATTGACGTCGTAGGGCGAATACCCTCGACTAGTTTGTGATGTCTTGGGTGAAGTCCCTTGACTAGTTTACTTTGATGGGCAATGTCCCTCAAGTAGTTCATACGAGCAATATCCATTTAAGTGTCTATCTACTTGATTTGAATTGTATACTTGAAGTATAATTTGAACTGTTTTACGTGAATTGTATGCATTTTTGGAACTCATTGGGCTTTTTAGCTCACTCTTTCCAAATTGTTTTCTTTAACAGGGATCGAGAACCCAAGTGAAGGAGCCAACCTTTAGAGTTAGGGTTTGCTTTTGTATTATGAGAATATGAACGTTTAAGAAGTATTTTATGTAATTTGGGGATTTTAAGAATGGTGTAATGTGATTGTAAGTTATTGTTGAATTTAGATTTGAGATTTGAATGTTAGTCTAATGCTTTAGCGATGTTTATGTGAGTGAATCCTGGCGAGAGCTAGGCAGGCCGTCCACGGATATCTTAGGGTACGCCCTAGGGAGAAGTGGGGCTGTCACAGACCCGAAGCCTAAGGAATTCTTTAAGAACATCCCAGACATATCTATGCCTGGCATAAGTTGTGCAAATATTGTAAGAACCCTTCTTGCACTCTTTATTTTGGCATTTGAAAGCCACTTTCTAATTTTATGGTCATGACTTGCTTTTGACATTTTTCTTGCAGTTGAATGACCAAGATCTTATCTTTGTCGAAGATGAAGAATCCAGCCAGCAGTCGGTCGAGGGACCTAATGCATTTGAACTTCTAGCCAAACAAGCGGCTAGTCCCAGCCAACCAAAAGATGATAGCAAGAGCCCCAAGAAAGTGATTGATAAAGAAACTCCAATACTACAAGTGGCTCCACAGAAAGAAGAGCAAGTGGCTCTACCAAAGAAGAAGAAATTAAAGGTTTTTAATCCACCATCATGGCCAAAGGCACCACAAGTGTCCAACTTTTGTCCTCAAACTGTGATCTCGTCATGCCGCCGAGACTATCTCCAAATGCTTTGGAATAATTTGAAGGTTATAATATCTCAAACTCTACTGAAGCGTATGTCTGCTCTTGAGGCAAAAGCAAATGAGATTATGGAGGAGATGCAACACCTTAATGTCATGGATGTTTCACCCTTGCAAGGCCTTTTGAAGGCTTTCTTTGCAAATGCAACTCATTACACTATAGTGAAGTCTTCCCTTGCGAATAAGATTCCAACTGAATCCTATAACGAGTTGCTTTCTGTTGCTAACCAACGTCTCAGAGATGTGCAAGGCGTGAAGAAGACACAAGCAGGAAAGATCTCAACACATATGCTAAAGATTAGAGAGATTGATCATGAAGAAGTAAAGCTGAGGAAACAACTTGATCTTTTGGACTCTCGTAGAAAGGAAACACTTTCATTGATACGAAACGAGAAAGATGAGCTTACACTAGTACAAGCCAAGATAGTCAACCTCCGGAATGAAGTTCGAAAGATTGAAGATTCCACCCCTTTACTTGCCGAAGAGAGCGAGACACTGGACAAAATGCAAGCATTACTTGAAACCAACCGCAAAGAATTGTCATCATTTGAATTCCAAAGTTAGTTGCAGTCTTTTGCTTTATTGCCTAAAGCATATTGCTAAAGGCATAAGTATTAATCAAACCTCTTTTTATATATATATATAACTGTCTTGAGGGTTTTCTTTACTTTTACTTGTTGCTTGCAATAATCAGTATTTCAGATTAAAACAAGAAAAGCAAACAATCCAGACTTTACATGATTTTAATCACACTTCAAAAAGGCAATTGTCTAAATAATTTAGTAATTTAGACAACACACTTTATAATAGAGTGATTTAGCTTGCCCCCAAGAGAAAGAGCTTTTCACCTTTCATTGCATAACATGTTTGCAAAGAGTAAGCTATCAAGGGGAACGGGTTTGGTTTGTGGGGTTGTAACTAGACTTAGAAGTTGCCTTCTAAGTTGCCTACGTATCCCAAAAGGGAATCAAGTCACACGTAGTTCCTACCGTTCGTAGTTTTAACTCATGCGGGTCAGAAGTATCTGTTTGTTTACCACCTTAGATTTGGTGGAGTGTTTCAGCAGTTTAACCACGTACTACACTATTGGTGGATGGCGTCCACAGTTTTAGCTCATGTAAGCCCGGAGCAACATGCAGTTTAAGCTCATGCATTATGGAGCATCTATTTGTTATGACATGTATAACTTCAAGAATTTTCCATTTATGGGACCTACTTTCACACCATCTTTGTCAACCAACTTGTACGCACCATTTGTGTAAACTTCTCAGACAATATATGGCCCATCCTATTTGGAGATGAATTTATCTTTGGTACGATGAGTCATGACTATTGGTCTTCGAACAGCGAGCACCATGTCACCAACTTGAAAAGAACGGCGACGAACTTTCTTATTGAAAGCTTTAGAGAGGCGGGCCTGATAACATTCAAGATTTTGTTGAGCTTCCAATCTCTTTGCGTCTAAGGCTTCCAATTCTTCAAGATGCAAACGGGCATTTTCCTCCTCAGTGAGCCCTTCTTGGATGGCAATCCTTAAAGAAGGAATTTGTTGCTCAAGAGGTAAGACAGCTTCTACACCATAAACCAAAGCGTACGGCGTTGCTTGCGTTGGAGTTCTATGTGTGGTGCGATAAGCCCTTAGAGCTTCTCCTATCTTTTCATGCCAGTCTTTCTTTGATCTAGCCACCACCTTTTTCAACAAGTTGCAGAGAGTTTTGTTAAACGCTTCAGCAAGGCCGTTGGCAGGAGCATTATGTGACGACCCACCTCTCCCTAGGGCGTACCCTAGGGTATCAGTGACCGCCTGCCTAGCTCTCGCCAGGACTCACTCACTCAGCCATCATATAACTTATCAAACTAAAATTCCGGACATAATATACAAGGTACAATACTTAACAAATTCACAACTGCCAAATTACAAATCCATAGTACATCAATCATTCGTCCATACAATCTAGTTTCATTATACAAAAGTTCTCAACATTCATAATTCCAAGTTCTTCAAAAATATCAAAACAAGAATAACCCTAGTCTTAAGGGTTGGCATCTTCATCGGGGATCTCATATCCTGCTAAGGAAAACAAATGAAAAAGGGCGACTTAAAAAGCTCGTGAGTTCCCAAAACATGCAATTCACATAACACATAAGGACTTTCACTTAATAAAATTTCACTTGAAATTAAATCATATAAGAAAGCATTTAACAATACAAGTATGGATACGGGGGCTCTCAGGAGCCAAAGTCCACGTCGCTTGTCCACGAATCAGGTAGTTGACACTCCGTCAACTGTCACTATTACCATGTAGAACTCCACTTCCCTTTACTCCACCAAACCTCCACCGGGCCCGAAATCCAAACACTTTAAAACACTTTGAAACATTTTGTAACATTTCACTTTGGTTGAGTACTCTCCATGAGGGACAAGTCCATACGCCAAGTCCAAAGTACTTTTCATTTCATTTCATTGAGTATCACTGGTGGGTTGCTCATTTAGAGATAGGCTCAGTTCCAGAACCCAATCTCAAGCACATTACACTGGTCTATCATTTGGGCATCACTGGTTGGTCGCTCTTTTAGAGACAGGTTTGGTTCCAGAACTCAGTCTCGAGCACATTGCACTGGTCTAAGTCACTGGGATTTGTGACATTGAAATAACCCTATGGCTCTTCCCTTTCTCCTCGACCTAGGCCTAGCCCCCGGCTCGAGTCGAAGGGTTTACCGATAGGTCTCAGGCATTCCCTGATCTTTTCAAACACATGCAGTCACTAGTAGCATTATAACAGTCAATCACTCATTTCACTTTCACTTTCATTCACTTCAAAGCATTTTCATAATCGTTCCACTCAGACAGGGGTAATTGCGATAAAGTACACACTACCATATCTGAGAGTTCAAAACCAGGTTTTACAGTACAAACACAACATTAATCACAATTGCAGTCATTTCACATAAACACATATCAAGCATGGAAACTCACCAAAGTAATAAGGTTCAGCTTCCACGTATGGGTCAGTTTCACTTTCGTCCACAAACCCTAAACAAGTAAAAACAGTAGTTGAGAATTCTATTCTTTCATTTATTAATCAAAACAACTTACTTTCACTTTTAAGTTTTCAATCAATGTTTTCCCAAAAATCCCCTCGAGGAAGCGCTTTCATTTCAAATGATATCGTATTTTTGAATACCTCTTTGAAAATCACTTATTCTTTTCAAATATAATGTTTCCAATGGATCTTCGAAAGATCACCTTCTCATTTCAAATATGACACGTCACCGATGTACTCACTAAGCACTTTTCCCACATTTTCTTTAATAAAACATTTAGGTGAAGTTTATCATCCCAAAATCACTTTTAACACAAACTCAACACTCACTCCTTGATAATGCTTTAATATAACTTTATAATACTCCAAACCATGTCTTTTCTTTCAAAATTCATAAGATTTAGCCACAACACCACAAAACCCTCAAACGACATTTTTCACTCAATTTTCGTGAAAAGTTCCATTCTTTATCCTTTCAAAAGTCATACACTTATGAATATACATATCACATATTTTCTTAAATAGATATTCATCACAATTAACTAAAAAATTTTGAAATCAAACATAGAAATTTCCAAGCATGGATTTGGCCACTTTAATCTTTTTTCCTTCAAACTTTTCAACAACTAAAACCCTAATTTCTAACCATATCATGACAAATTCACAAATATCATTCAAAGCCACAATCAGGTCCTCAAGTCCGCTACCTAGGTTGGGATTTCAAGAGCCCAACTTCACCCTTTCAGATGAGATCATTTCACCAAAATCAACCATAGATCTAAACTATTTAATACTAATAAAGCTATATCTAAAAGTTTTAAGACTTATACCTCTGGATCTATCAAGATCCAACAAGATCCGACAAGATCTAACCAGATCCCTCGCGCTCTTCTTCAAGAAGGTTGCTTCAAAGCTTGATGGCTTCCAAGAACTTCGATTCTAGCCCAAGATCTACGAGTCTTGACAACGATTTCCAACCCCAAGCTTGATCTCAAGTTTAAAATAATCACCCAAGCTTTTCTTTCCTCTCTTTTTCCTCCAAATTTTTCGGACTTCACCCTTCTCTTTCTCTCACTTCAATCGGCTGCCATGGAGGAAGAAGTTCAAGCCATAAATCTCCAAAATTTCAAGGTACTAAGTGAAGAAGAAATGAAAAATCAACTACAAAACTTACCCCTTCTTTTCTTCCTCCAAGATCCGGTCCAAAGCCCTCTCTCTCTCCTCCCTCTCGGCTGCAAGAAGTGAAGAAGATGATGGTGGTTGATGGTGTTTGAAACTCCAAGAAGATTGATGGAATAAAGGAAGGAAAAAGGAAGACAATTTTCTCTCTCTCTCTCCTTCTCTCTCTCGGCAGCTCTCTCTCTCTACTCCCCAAAGTTCAGCTGAAAATGGAGTGTAAGGATTGCAAGGAAGTCAATGCAAGAGGAGACAAAAAGTGCAACTTCCACAATTTAAAGAAAAAGTGCTTTTTAGCACTTTATGTTGCGTCACAGGCGACAGTCCAACTTACACTGTTCTAGTCCATTTCAACACTGTCCAAACTTATTAATATTTCCAAAATAGCGCCACTTATGCTTAATTTCAACTTAAAGTCACTAATCACGTTCAGGTAGAAAATTAGACACCTAATTCGGCCAAAATCGCACACCGGCAAATAAATCGTATAAAATGCTATAAATTGGAAAATATTCAATTTAAACATAATTTTACTCATAATTCAATAAATAAACACAATATAAATAATATTATATATTTTTAAAATAATTTAAAATTTTGAGGCCCTCACATCCTTCCCCCCTTAAAAGAATTTTGTCCTCAAAATTCCTTACCTTGTTGGGTAAACAGCTCTGGATATTTCTTCTTCATCTCTTCTTCTAATTCCCAAGTTGCTTCCTCAACATCATGATTCCTCCAAAGAATTTTGACCAAGGAAATCTTCTTGTTCCTCAAATCCTTCACTTCCTTATCAAGGATTCTCATAGGCTGCTCCTCATACGTTAGTGTCTCGTCCACTTCAATCTCCCTTATTTGTAGCACATGACTTGGGTCTAGATGATACTTTTTGAGCATAGACACATGGAAGACGTTGTGAATTTTAGATATGCTAGGGGGTAAATCTAACTGGTAAGCCACTTTGCCAATTCTCTTGAGAATTTCAAATGGTCCCACATATCTTGGTTTCAATTTCTTCCCTTTTTTGGACACCACTCCCCCTTTCATGGGTTTAACTCTCAGGAAGATTTTATCCCCTATTTCAAATTCCAAATCCTTTCTTCTATTATTGGCATAACTCTTTTGCCGACTTTGAGCCGTTTGAAGTCTCTCACGAACTAATTTGACCTTCTCAAAAGCCTCTTCAACCCAAGGTATAGTGGTTGGATCCAGAATTTTCTTTTCTCCTATTTCGTCCCAGTGAATAGGTGATCTGCACCTTCTCCCATAAAGTACTTCATAAGGGGCCATCTGAATTGAAGCATGATAACTGTTGTTGTAGGCAAATTCAACTAGAGGCATATGTTGACTCCAACTTCCTCCAAAATCCAATATACATGACCTCAACATGTCTTCCAAGGTCTGAATTGTCCTCTCAGACTGTCCATCTGTTTGGGGATGGTAAGCGGTACTCAATTTAACCTTAGTCCCCAAATTCTCTTGTAACTTTTGCTAGAATCGAGAAACAAATCTCGGATCTCTATCAGAGACAATACTCACTGGCACACCATGCAACCTAACAATTTCGTCCAAGTACAACCGAGCCAGATTCTCCAAAGGATATTTCATGTTCACTAGTAGGAAATGAGCAGTTTTAGTAAGCCTATCTACTATCACCCAAACTGCATCATCTCCTTTTTGGCTTCTAGGCAATCCAGTCACAAAATCCATGGTAATGTGATCCCATTTCCATTCAGGTATTTCTAAGAGTTGCAAAAGTCCAGAAGGTTTCTGGTGTTCAGCCTTAACTTGCTGGCACACAAGACAAGTTTGAACAAATCTTGCCACATCTCTTTTCAAACCATCCCACCAATACATCCCCTTCAAGTCTTGGTACATCTTATCGTTGCCAGGGTGAATGGTATACTTAGTTCGGTGTGCTTCCTCCAATATTTCTTTTCTCAACCCTTCATTGTTTGGCACAACTACATGATCTCGAAATTTCACGATTCCCTCAGGCCCTAACTTAAAGTCCAAAGTTTCTCCTTTATTCACCTTTTCAATCCACTTCTGCACCATAGGATCTCCTTTTTGTGCTTCTTTGATATGTTCTAATATTGGAGATTTTAACATTAAATTCTCAAATATGACTTTCTGTTTCTCCAAGTAAGGATTCCATTCGCTAACCTTTTCTAACATTCCCCACTGCTTAACCATCAAGCTCGCCACTTGAGCTTTTCGACTTAGTGCATCAGCCACCTTATTGGCCTTCCCAGGGTGATAATTTATGGTACAATCATAATCCTCAAGAAATCCCACCCATCGCCTCTGTCTTAGATTTAACTCCTTTTGAGAAAATAAATACTTAAGACTTTTGTGGTCAGTGAAAACCTCGAATGTCACCCCATACAAATAATGTCTCCACTTTTTCAGTGCAAAAATAACTACGGCCAACTCCAAATCATGTGTTGGATAGTTTTGCTCATGGGATTTTAATTTCCTAGAAGCATAAGCAATAACTTTCTCATTTTGCATCAGGACATACCCTAATCCTTCTTTCGAGGCATCTGAATAAACTTCAAACCCATCCTTTCCATTTGGCAAGGTCAATACAGGAGCTGTCGTTAGACGCTTATTAACTCTTGAAAACTAGCCTCGCACTTTGGATTCCAAGCAAACTTCTCATGCTTCTTGGTCAAATTAGTTAATGGCCCTGCAATCCTTGAAAAATCTTGAATAAATCGCTGGTAATACCCTGCTAATCCCAAGAAACTTCTAACCTCAGTGGGGTTTCTCGGTTGTCTCCATTGAGTCACAGTTTCTACTTTTGAGGGATCCACAGAAATTCCGTCCTTGGAGACTTTATGCCCTAGAAAGGACACTTCCTCCAACCAAAACTCACACTTGTTGAACTTGGCATACAGTTGATGTTCTCTTAGGGATTGAAGCACTATCTTTAGGTGTCGAGCATGATTTTCTCGAGTCTTGGAATACACCAAAATATCATCTATAAAAACAACCACAAATTGATCCAAGTAGGGCTTAAAGACTCGTTGCATCAAATCCATAAATGCTGCAGGAGCATTAGTCAATCCAAAGGGCATTACCACAAATTCAAAATGCCCGTACCTCGAGTTAAAAGCAGTTTTCGGTACGTCTTTCTTTCTAATCCACAACTGGTAGTACCCTTGCCTAAGGTCCAATTTAGAAAAGACCACTGATCCTTGTAACTAATCAAACAATTCATCGATAAGCGGCAGGGGATACTTGTCCTTTATGGTCATATCATTAAGCCCTCGGTAATCTATACACAACCTCAAACTTCCATCCTTTTTCTTAACAAAGAGCACAGGTGCTCCCCAAGGTGAATCACTTTCCTTAATGAAACCCCTCTCTAATAAATCTTGCAATTGAACTTTCAATTCTTTAAGCTCAACCGGAGCCATTCGATATGGGGTTTTAGAAATTGGGGCTATTCCTGGTAGCAAATCAATCTTAAACTCTATCATCCGTTCAGGAGGGAGATTTTCTAACTCTTCAGGAAATACATCAGGGAAATCCTTTACAACAGGCACCTCCTCTAACTTCATTTTATCACTAGGAGGGTTTATCAAGAAGGCTAAGTACCCTTGGGC